>JAPSES010000219.1:13443146-13458051 GCA_029822895.1 Maxillicosta whitleyi
ATTGACTTGTTTAAGCCTTGATAGACTCCTGAGGGATATTAATTAAGTTGAAAATGCTACCTAGTGCTCCTTTAATAACTTTTCCTTGATAGAAATGAGACATCCTCAATAGAATTAATTTGTCCATGTTTTGACAGACATAAGAACAGCCAATCATAATTAATTAGTGCCACACTAAAGCAATTACGCTAGAGCCATGTCAAGTTAGGTTGATGCACACAGCACAGGCGTAAGAGTACACACACTAATGTTTGGGCTGCAGGAGGAGATAATGAGTGTTCCCTCAGGAGAAAATGTGACCGAGAACTTGGGCGACCAGGTTACTGAAAATAGGATGTAAACTGTTTTGGTTCGGGGCTTTCAACATAATACGGAGATGTATCGAACAAATTCATGTGGCCTATGTGAAGAATGCAAACACTCACCTTTTCTTTCACTTTCAGTTTTTCACCATATACCCCTGGTATTGTTTCGTGAAGATGGTCTGTTTTGTTAGTTTTCTCTTTTAAATCTTGAAATCTTTAGACTGCTGCTCAGACTTTTAGTTTAGTTTTAAATATATGTAACTGTTTGATTTACCCAAAACAGTTGTATAATGTTCTTCAGCATATCTGTCATGTTCAACCTCTGACAGTAAATAAATCATAATTCAATTAAAAAATAACATTCTGATGTCTTCACAACTAACTTATGAGGAATGGAAAATTTAAGTTGGACAAAAATAGTGATTTGATTTATGTCTTGATACATATCAATATCATCTGATATGAAAAAATTATTGTGATATATTTTTTTTTTTTTTTCCATATCACTCAGCCCTAAGTCAAATAAATGCTGATCACTGGATGTGATATCCCACTAGGCTGATAATCAATCCATAAAATCCAGTCTTTTTTTTTTTTTTCAAACATTATGTCTTCCTTTCAGTTGTGCAGATCTGTGATATGGCTGCCCTGCTGCTGTCGTTTACCTTATGTTATTGTTGCACCATTGCTCTTGCATTCCTTTCACTGTAATGGCTTTGTTTTACTGCTGTTATTCCCAGCCTGTGTAACACAATATCGTTCTGAACTTAATGATATTCAGTTGTGAAGCTGCTGTAACTCCAGGCCTGCGGCTGCTCGTGCCTACTGTTAATTGATCGTGAGGAGTCCCTGTGTGCTCGCTCAGGCGCTGTGTTACCCCCTCCCTCCTCTCACCCACCACCCCACACTCCACACACATACTCTTGCTTACATATTCTTCCACCCACTCAAGCGTTCTCTCTCGACAAAGCTCCAGAGAAAATGGATGCTCGTGTTGTAGCAGTTGCTAACTTTTTAGGGAAGTTTATTTTTAACTGATACAAGCCTTCAGTGTTGTTTTGACTGCTTCATTATGACATTACTTATAGGTAGACCGCAGTGTGTTCTTTAGCTTAGAATAGCCTGCTGGAAAACATTACAATTGCATTACTGGCTTCAGGTATGATCTATGACTCAAGCATTTGTGTGTTCAGCTGTGAAATTTGCTGTAGGTGGAGCTCCACTCAGGAGAACCTTGTTTTTGTTTTGTTTTTTTCTGAGGGGAGGAGTATTGGCCCAGTCAATGCGTTTTATAGAAGTTGATATTTTGATTTGCATGTTAGAGCTTAACAATGGCTGCCAGTATGTTTTTCATTGGCTTCTGCTACATTTGCCTGACTTTTTTCTCCAGTTTTTTCCTTTACTCGCACACAAGGAAGCAGGAGAAACGGTGTGTATTTGCTTAATATGTTTATGGTTACCAGGTGGAGAGACAATAACCAGGGTTCAAAGAAAGGAAATGGAGCTGAAGGGTGTATGTTGCTGACTAAGAAGATCCCATGTGTGTGTGCAACACTTTGTATGATTCACTGTTTCTCAGTCTGTTTTCTGTAGTTAAAGGGTTCTTCGGACAGGTAAAGCAGTCTTTTTGTTTCACCCTTTTTCTACCTCTTGATGGAACCTACTACACCAGTGTGTTAAAGCTGAGTTACATTTTTCAGCCAGTTCATGTTCTCTGTTCTTTTCCTGTTGCTCTGTCTTCAGGGTGATCACGCTCTCCCCCTCCCCCTGGCGTTTATTCGCTCTACTCATCTCCTCTCTGTGTTGCACTCGTTCTATTTCCTCATTTCTCTCTCTCTCTTTCACTCCTCTGTTTGTGTGTGTATTGTGTGGGTGTGCTCTAATGGGCGGGAGTTTCACCACATGGCTCTGATTGGCTGGCAAAAGGCTTCAAGGATTGGCTGTTCACTGTGTATAGTGCAAGAGAACGAAAGGGAGGAGGGGAAAGAACTCCAGCAGGCTGGGGTCAGGGGAAAGCGAAGATAGAGTGCGTGGGTGTTTTTGTTTTGAGATGGCAGGGTTTGAACACAGGAGAAGAACAAGTCAGCTTGTCTGTCAGTGGCACATTGAGCTTATAGGCCCTGACTCCTGCGCTGTTTCTCCTCTTGCCAAGGCAGCCTTCATTCTCTCCTCTTCCTTCTTGTATACCCATTCTGCTGTGTGCAGCTGTGCTTCCCTCTTCTCCTCTCCTGCAGCTCTCGCTGCCCTAGCACCCAAATGCAGCCCACTCCTTGCTCTTTGAGCGTGAGGCTCTTTCAGGGTGGAGGCGCTGCCAGGACTGCTGGTGTTGCTACCGCCAGCAGGAAATTGTCCAAAAGAATACTAAAACAGGCGTCGTGGAGTAGCGTTTTTTGGTGATGGTGAGTCTCTTTCTCTCTTTAACTCAAACTTTCAGAAAATTGAGTACAAGTTTGTGTGAATGTTTCTACAAGCAGAGCTGTTGCATCATTGTGTGTAAACATAGTGGTACAGTCAGTAGTACTCCTGTAGAACGGTCTGTCACAGCAACAAAAAAAACAGTAGTCCTAGTAGGAAAAGACTTGTGATTTCTGTAGGTAACGCTTAAAAATATATGGAGAAATATAAAATTAAAACACCAACTTACCAAGTGTTCGTAACCTTAGGAAGATAAGTAGCCATCTTGGATGTTTTCAAAATCCTCAATGTTAAACTTTTAGTTGGTTGATAAGAAAACTATTGTTATTATTGTTATCTAAAAAAAAAATACAGGCAATGTCTTTGCAGTACAGTTTTGGCATGCATGACATAGTATTTTGAGCCTGTCTGTGGCCCTTCCTGTCACCTATGTTATTAGAAACATGTAGATGAAGTACATATGTAGACGTTACCTCCAAATTGCTCTCAGCAGAAAGAATTTTACTCAGGCCCTGACTTGTACCCAAAGAATAAATAGGCAGTTTCTGCTTTTGACCATACTGTTAGTAATGCTGGGTAAGTGACCAATAAGGACTTGGCAGTGTTTTGACACATCTGCTCTTTGATTCCATTACTCATCTTCTATGACCAAACAGAAAAAATCCCTGTAAGTTAAAATCCTTTTAATATTTTTTTTTTTTTAGAAATAGTTGTTGAAAATTATTCTCATTTCATGGGTTTATCCCTTGTTTACGACTTGTTTGCTATCTTAATCCATACTAATACCCAGTTCTTGTGTGATGCATCAGGCACATGTGTGCCAAAGCTGCTGCTCCAAATATTGAGCAGTGGTCATATTTTCTCTCGCAAAAAAAAAAAAAATGCTTAAAATTATTTCAGTTAAAGTCTTACAAATCTGCTTTAGCTGTTGTGCTACAGCATAATCTGTGTAAAGCCATGGCTCTGCTTTCCCTAAACAGATTTTCTGTGGTTGGATGATTCTCTGATGAAGAACAACTCTCCTCCATTAGAGATGTTTTTCTAAGTGAACGGAGCCCACCCCCTCATCATACTTGTCCTGCTCCTGTTGAAGGCTTTTGGTAATCTGTGCATTGAACGGTTAAAACCTTCCCAAGCCCTGAACGATTGCATCATATAATCATAAATCTTTGAGTTTTCGCACAGGCATCAGAGCCTGCACTTGTTCTTCCTTCTTGACCACTGTTTCTGTGCTGCTACCACTGCAGTCCACTGACATTGGATCCCAAAACATCATAAAAGAAGCAATAAGCATTGTTTTTTGTTTTTGTTTTTTTTCTCAGGCGAGACAGGGTCATTAAATTAGATTTCAGATGGCTGGGTTTGACACTTTTGTCTGTGAGTATTCTGTAAATCTGTTCTCAGAGAAGTGATTTGATTTGATCAGCTCATTTTGCCTTTCTCCCCTGCTTTGTTCCTCTCCATTGGCTTTGAAAATGTCATCTGACAGTCTGGAAGTGTCAATAAGGAGGAGCATCCGACTCCCCCTGTGCCTTCAGTGGCTGATGGAGCCGTCAAATTTGTTTTGTTCGGTCGTGGTCATCTGTGTTTTGTCTAGCACACATTTTCTTAGGCTAGAGCAGTACTGCGAGCCGTGTACTTTATGTCTGCTCACAGCTTAGGCCACCATCTGCACTGACATCAGTGGCTTCAGTCCGATACCTTCCCTGGGTAACCTGCTGGGAGGACATGTGCTCACTGGAAAGGTGGTTTCTTCATCAAAAAAAAAACGCTTTATGCTAGGAAGGAGTGTTGGTGCTGCTGTGCTGCTTAGCTTGGACTCAACCGAGCACTAATGAGGATGCCTATCATGTGTACCCAGGGAGAAAGCTCCCCTTCCCTCCTACGTGGCAAAGACGGTGCATAAGATGTCTCCTTTTCCATCCCCGTGTTAAAGCTTTTCTTCTAAGGATGCTACATTTTTAACCTGCATTTATTCCTTTTACCTTGCCTACTACTTCTTTCATTTCAGTTCATTCAGGTGTCCCTGTTTTCATCTGTCGCGCATAATATTTTCAACTAGTCTGCGAAGAATGTAAAAAACTTTGAGAAATTCACCTGTTATCATCTTGATGTTGGGTCAGTTATTAACAAGATTACAAACTCTACAATTTCCAGATTTGATTCAGTTTAAAATGGCACAACTAATATTTAAAGCAAGACACAACTGACTTCCAAATAAAACACAGAAATTGTTTGCAGACAGAGGCGGAGGATATAATCTTAATAGGAAAACTGAATTTAAAAATGCACTGTGTTAGAACAACTGTAAAAAAAAAAAAGTGTGTTTCAACCACAGGAGTTAAATTATGGAACAGTCTTAACACATGAAATGAAGCGAAGTAAAAGCATAAATCAATTTAATGGAATATATAAAATACAATTTAAAGAGATCTAAGGATGAGGAACAGTAGTTTAACCCAGCATGGTAATAGAACATGTTTAAAGAAGGAAATATAGCTGTATTGTTTTGTGCCTTTATGTTTTCTATGCTATGTTAGAACTTGAGCTCTTTTCCAGTGACTGACATGTTCTTTTTTATGGATTGTGTATATTAATTTAGTAAAGTAGGGGTAGGACAATATAAGTTTGACTTATTCCTACTCCATTTTGGACATAAGACGTTGTTGAGGAGTCGCAATGAGGTAGTTCAGCATTGTGTTTTTTGACTTGTCTTGCTTTCGATACTCTGGAATGTTCTGTTTAAAATGTTGGTTTCTCTTTGCCTTTCTTTCACTTTTGTATTTTGTGTCTACTTTTGTTTGAAATAAACTTCAACCAGTTATGTAATGTAACTACAACCTTTTACTCTATTACTGCACTTAAATACCATTTGAGGTTCTTGTGCTCTACTTTTATGCAACTTCTGTCTTCTATTTGTCACAGGCAGTTGTTTCACTTTTTAATCAACTACATGTGCTTATCCAGGGAAAACTATGCATCTTTAAATGTGTTATTTGAGATTAACTAAAAGTTTAAGTGATCCTTTAAGGGTATAAAAAATTCTCCTACCCTTTAAGGTAAATTCACTATTTATAAATCCTTTTGGATGTCACGAAGATGAAAACAAATCTGCTCTTCTAAGCTCATGAAAAGTTGACTTTCTAGAGATATGTGGTTCTCAGAGGGCTGCATCATCAAAGACGTATGAATCTTAGGAAATATCATGCATTTGTGTTTATTTAGCTTCCCAGCAGAATTTAACACAGTCAAAAATGAGCTCAGTGTTAATCATCTACAGTAGTAAAATGAAACCTACACATATACTATGTAATTTGAGACAAAACGGTACCGTGTAATCGATGTGGAACAAAAGATGAAGACCAGTCCAACTCCTGTGTTTCTGTTACTTTGACTGTTCCACTCTGTATATAATATACAAGTGACAATCAGCTAATGATGCTCCGTCTTTTCTTTTTCTTCTCAACCCTCCAGGGCATCTGGCGCATTCCAGTAGATGAGATTGATCGCCCAGGAAGTTTTGCATCTCATATGAACCGATCCATTGTCCTCTTGCTGGAGGTGCTATCGCAGCTTAAGGATCACGATACTCTGTTGAAAGTCTCTTTCATGCTGCAGAGAACCCCTGACCAGGGAAAGTAAGAGGCGACCTCCATGTTGTTTTGTTGCTGCTGATGTAGATTATACATTTGTTCCATGACATCTCTTTCCCTTTCCCTATTTCTCTCTCTTTCTTTCATGAAGGAAGTATTTACGGGATGTTGATCGCCAAGCCTTGGCCAAGAGAGCATTTTTCCTAACTGTAAAAGTCCTGGAGGACAATCTGAACAGTCTCACAGGAGTAAGGAAACGCAACTGCACTCAAAATACTAAACAGAGCGAGTTGTAATACTATTGGTTACAAGTCCCTCTGCATTTTAGTTGTCTGGCATGCACCCATGTCATGTTTTGACAGGTTCTGTTCTCTTTCAGGTGTCTGAGCAGCTTCCCAAAGCGCCTGCACCCTCAATGGGGGAGATGACCACAACGGATGCATCCAACAGGCCCAGTTCAGAGGACAGCAAGCAGGCACTGCCTAAGAAACCCGGGCTCACAGAAGGAACCTGTGCCACAGCCTCTGAAAGTGGGCCGAGGGAAGCCTCCCAAGCTCATCTAATCCAGCCAGTTTCAACAGACAAAGGGAGTAAAGTTCTGGAGGGCTACCCTGGGAAGGTGGATGCCACTGGAAATGAGGGCCAGAACGTGGGACCAGAGGAACCCATGGAGCTGGACACTGGCCACTGGAGGAGGCCATCTAACACCACAGTTGCTCAGAGCAACCAGACTGAGGGTGAGACCTCCCTGAGTAACGTGGAGCCTCAGCAGAAAGTGACTGAAAGCAGCCGAACACCGGAGTTGTCTTTGGAGGAGCTGAGTATTAGCTCCAGACAGCAGCAGCTACAAGCCGCAGTGCCCAAGGTGACTGTGGCAGCCAGTGGGACTGATCAGGGGTTGTTGCGGAGGCCCAACAGGAAAAGGAAACTTATAGAGGATGTGGAGTCGGGAAAAACCCTACTTCTTGATGCCTACCGGGTTTGGCAGCAGGGCCAGAAAGTCATGACCTATGACTTGGGACGCATTGAAAAGATCATGTCGGAGACGTACATGCTTCTTAAACAGGTAATCCTTCTTAAAATGAACCACATCAGATGTGTTTAATGTGCAAGAAGAATTAGGATCATTATTGAGGAAAGTAAAACTTTTTTGTTTTGCAAAGTCATGCATTCTCAGTGTGAGCTCTCTTAAAATAAAAAAGGAATCCCCACTTTTAACTGAATTAGTAACAAAACACCCACTGAAAAATGGGGACTTTCCCTCTCTAAGCAACCAAACACTACAACACATCCGGCCCATAAAGTGTGGCTGTGTTTTCACTCTCAGTAACCTGAATTCATCCTTTTTGGCTTTGGTCTTACTTTCGTTGCTGCATAAATAGGTTACACATACAACAGTGGCCCAAGCAGGTACTTTTGATGTATAATTAGATAGATTTCCCCTCCACATGAAGAACTGCAGTGGATCTTTTAAATGAAACTTTTCTAGTTGAACAGTAAACATTGTGCATTTTCTCAGTTTTTAATCACCTTTTCTGGGCCAGAGATTTTTTTTTCTTGCATGAAATAATACATCTTTTTTTCCTTTGGATTTATACTAGTTTGTGCTCCCATTCATAGCTGTTTGAAATGTGAAATACTGTTAGTGTATTACCACCATATGTTAAAGTACAGGGAAAGTGTTTCAGAATTTTTAAAAACCGCCTGTAATAGTACTTTCTATATAACTATGCATGCATTGTAAAGTTAAAAATTTAGAGATTTTTTTTTTTTTTTTTACAAGATATGCCTCTTCTTAAGACAAATATGTGTTTTGTAATATGTGCTATTTCAACAAACTTAACTTGTATGTCAAAGAAGAAAAAAGGTTCTTTGTATTCCTCTACATCCGATTTTTTTGGTGTAAGGAAACTGAGTCCATGTGCAGTGTTTGTATAGCATTAATGGTGTCGTAGCAGAACAGCCCACATCAGGTTATGTAGCCATATTGAGCTGCAGATCAATGTTGGCCCTACACAGGTTCCTGTGTCATTGGCTGTGTAACACTAGATCTGCTGTAGAGGGAGTGGGAGAGCAGTGGGCGAAGGACACAGGAAGGAGTGAAAGAAGGAATCTGAAGAGGTTGAACAGCTTCAGCAGATTTTTTTTTTTTTTTTTTTTCATTCTTGTTTACAACAAAAGAGCAAATGGTATTTTCTCACACACCTATTAAAGAGGGTTGACAGAACCAGCCACAACATGTTTCCTCTCCTCATCAAATCACTTACATTATTAATATGCCTGGACATTTTCCAGAGCACCATCGAAATGTGCAGTAACTTGTTCAAACTGCAGGTTTGTGGTTTTAGCACTCGCTGCTTTGCACATCTGTAGAGAGCCGTGTTTTAACCTGTACCTTGCGTCTTGTTTGTTTTTTGTTAGTGCATCTTCTTTTTCAGTTCTTTTTCTTTCAAGTCACTTTCAAGCTGCTGAAAGATATAAACATTATATAAGTACATATAATACTACCTTCTAAAGAGATGAAGAGCATTTGTTGTCATCAAAGAATTTTCAGCTTGAAAGCCCAAGCTATACATTTAACAAACCAGCACACCCTTGCATATTTTAGAACCCTGAACTCTGACTGAATGTGTTCAGATGACAGCTTTCAGTTATCAAACACTGTTAATGATAGTGTAGCAGTCCCTCCGTCGCTGAAAAGAAGTTTTTCAAAGACTCCCATGTCCTCAGACTGCACAGAAGCCACAGAGTCAACTAGATACAGAAACATTATACAACACTATTATTTGTTTATTTTCAATTGGTGTTATTGGTTATTTCTCATTGTTTGACAGATGTTTTGGACAGAGTTAGACATACATTTCACAGCAGGGTGCTGACCTCTCTGAGAAATCTCAAAATTAACTCAGGTTATTTAACAATTGGCATAATTTGAAAAGTAAGTGATGTGGCAGCTGTAAAATCTCCCCTTTTCAGGGTCTCTGAACCCCTTTACACAATAGGCTGCTGGAAGGAACATAACAGCTGTGTGAACAAGATTATTGCTAAGTGTGTAATGTTATGCTGTTACTAAGCCCGCCAACTCCCACACAGCACACATCGAGTAGCTATACTGAGCTTTTAATGTCTTTACTGGTGCTATGATCAGTCAGAATTAACCAAACCTTAAAAGAGATGCTACTGGCTCTGACAAGCTATCAGAAATTACAGAGCAGATTGGAACAAATTAAACCGGTATGTATACAAAAGGATGGGTCATCTCCAAAGCCTACCTGAAATATCAGTATAAATTGTTGAAGGGTGAAATTACAGCACAAGGATAACTAGTCCCTGAGGAATCTGCACTGAATAAAAAAAGAGAAGATATGCCACTGTGGAATATAAACATGATGTCGAGGCTATATACTGCTGTGTCCTAATGTTCTTGTTCTGTCTGTTGCTTCGACTCAGGTTGACGAGGATGTAGCTCTGGACCAGGCTGTGAAGTTCTGCCAGATACAGTTGGCCACTGCTGCCCAAAGACAGGTAAAACTGCTATTCAGCATGTTCGTCTGCCATTTTCTACTGTTTTATAACAGTCTCTGTCCTCCAAGGCCCTACTATGGTGCATATTTATACAGAGAGCTTAAAGGGAGCCATATGTTAACAGAACTCATCGTTCAATAATTAGTTGTATCTGTATTTTTTTTAATTGTATCTGACTGACATGGAGTGTCCATGCCCTAAGTTGCATGTCAACTTGTAGATACTAGTAGAATTGCAACCAAGTAAGCAAGAGCAATAATTCTTTTTATTGGCGGTGTAACGTTGCAGTCATTTGTACCGAACCGTTTCGATACAACATGGAAGTGTACGGAATGAATACATGTGGCCTATGTGAAGAACGCAAACACTCAGAACCCATGGGCAGGGTTTCCTCTATATACAGTACATTAAGCAGCGGCAAATTCTCACCCAAAACATGACAACAGAGTATAAAAGAGGCACTGAAGCGGGGTTCGATGTTCGAAGCATGTTGAGTTTCAGTTTTGGTTTTCAGTATGCTGCAGCTTTGTGTCGCAGAACAGTCCACAGGTTCCTTTATAGCAAAAAGTGTTTTATTTTTTAACTCAAGTTGGCAAAATCAACTGAACCTGCTCCTCTGTTGTGTGTTACTGTGAGGTCACATTCACAGCACTTTAGGGGAATACTGTGAGGCATTCAAAAACATTCAGTAAATGACAGTGTTTTCCATAAATGAACACTGAGAATTCACAAACGCATAACATGTGGGGTACCTGTTAAAGCACAAATGAATGAACAATATTTTGTAGAAATGTCCTGTGTCCCACATGTAGTTATGGAGTAATACTTTACTTATAATTACTTAATACTTTAGATAACTCTGTAGCAAAACTGCAAGATGAAACCAGCATGTCACCAGTATCCGTACTGGCAAATCAGAATTTATCAGAGTACATCCGACGTAATGTTCATGTTTACTCTGATCAAAAACATTAAAGTGTTTATGGTATTTTATGAATGGGTGCAAGTTCAGAGAGATCTGTTTGAGCACAAATAATTGTTTGCATAATGCTTTCAAAATGCAAAAAATTGTACATGTTGAAATATGCAGAAATCCTCTATAAGAACTCCCTAAGAGGTTTAAGGATTTTTAAAGGCCGGTATATTTAGAAATATAATATTAATGACATGGAGCAGTAAAAAAAAAAAACCAATAACCAGTTAAATGGATGGTCTTACCCCAGGCCTACCATAAAAAAAATGTCACTGCTGGAAACACATTATTCATATAGAAAATTCACTGTAGTTAATTTTAGGAGAATCCAGATGTCTGTTGAACTCTACATTTAAGCCAGAGTAATAAATCCCTAAAGAATAAATCTGAATCGCTGAACCTCAAACTCAAAATGATCGATAAAAGTGCAGTTGAACATCAACTTAACCGTGAAATATTTATGTGGGAGTATCTTTGGTTGTTTCATGAAGGCTGATATTAGTCATCAACTGCAATTGGCACCGAAATCTGATGATTAATCAGTGTATCTCTCCAGTTAGTAATGCCACAGAGGTTTACTTACAAACTGATTCTTAACATGACAGCCTGTTTAAAATGATCCATGTGAGTCGACACAGAACATCCAAACCCATCTGCCAATCCAAGTAAAATCAGTAATTATTTAAGATGTCTGCCTGTTACCTAATAATGTTAACTATTAATATTCTGTTGTAATATATTTAGGGGATTAACATGGAGACTCGGTAGTAAACTTGCCTCAGCTGATGAGTAATTTGGTAATTCCCAGGCTTATTTAAGTCTCTCTTGCTCCAGCCTGCCAGTTCTAAATATAGCCCATTGCGTGGTGTGAATGCACCCTGTTGTCCCTTCATCCTCACCCCATAGTTGCCAAACTTGTCATCAGTTTCATTTGAGCATCAGTATGTGGTTATTTGCACAAAAATTGATGCAATGATACAAGTAACCTAATACCTCAACAGGTATATCTACATATAATCATTTACAGAAGCTTCTAAAGCTAAAGCCGCAGAGGTTTATCCTCCGTTCTCATATTCCTCATCCAATCATCAGCTCGTCTGCCTCATCCTATGTCGGTAAATGCCCCTTCCCCGCATCCCTCCTCCAGCCCACACAGTCATCAAGGGTCTCTCTGCCCACATCCTGTTGTCACGGTGATGCTCCCCAAACCTCAGGCTCATGAAAAGTAGCTTGAGGGCAAAATAAATCTCTATTTTCCTAGTTCAGTGATCATATCATCTTATTTTCTACATGGTTCTTTTGTTGTCTGGGTTTCTGTTTATTCATTTGTCTAATTTTCACACATAAATGGATAATAATGCAGCTGAGACACAAGACTGCCTTCAGCTCCAAGCTACATTCCTCAAACGTATTAAAACTGGATGAAATCAGAGCCTTCCTCCAGTCAAAGGTTTAGTTGTTGCTTCTTAGATACACATTGCTTATTTACATACATCTTTTTGACATCTAGGTGCATTTTTACTGCAATCTATCTGCAATATGATTTTTACCTGGGTGTTTTTAATATGAAGATACGTTCTCTTCCATGCAGCACACCTTCCACTTAAATTCTCTTTTGAAGGATTTTAGAACTACACCGCGTCCTGCTAAACATTGCAACATCATTGTTAAATTCTCACATCTGCAGAGACTCCCAAATAACCTGTGCAGTCCCTCAGTGAAATCCCAAGATACAGAAATAAAGGGTATTCACATGATAATCATCACATCAGTAGTTTTGCTTCCATTATGCCTATCATGCTAATAACATACCAAGCCCCTGCACAAAAGCTTGTTCTGCAGACTCATGTAATGGCTGTTTATGTGTAATTATTGTGCCCTCAGCTGATGTTGGTTACATTTGTATATGTGGTGTACAAATGTGTGCGATCCTCCTCGGCCCGAAGACATGAAGAATTCTTGTCTGCCTCATCCAGTTTCACACATTCCTTCAAGCCCACACAAGTGTTGAGCTTCCACCCGTATATTGCTGCGGTGGTTCGTGTGTCGTCTTGTGCTCTTGATGTTCAGTTTAGTACCATATCACAAAGAACATTCTATGGTAGACTGACTGTTTTTCTTTGGAACAGTCATGCAGTAAATGTCTGAAATAACGGAATAATCCTTTGTTTCTCGTCTCCTCTGGTTTTCGTGTCTGTGCACTTTTTCTGACTCTTGAAGGTTTCGGTTTGTTGCTCCGCTCTCGTCGCCTGTTTATCATTGAAAGAATATCAAGGTTTAATTTTTCAAAGAATAGAGACACTTTCCACACAAAGAAGCTCCAGTGTCACCCCCTTTTGAGCAAGCAATTTAATTAAAATGTTCAGCTGGCTGGTCTTTCAATTGTGTTGGAGACAACCAAACCTGTACGCAGCATCTACAGCTGCTGTAATCTGATTTAAAGACCAATCTCGATAATTGCAAACAAAGATCTTTCAATTCAGACCTCACTTTGGCTGCCAACAGCCCACTCATACCACACAGTGAATACTTGTGGGACCTACAGACTGGCTTCACCTTATGTGCTGCAATTTTGTCAGGTACAGTGTTTTTTGGATTTTTTTTTTTTCCCAGTGCACAGCGTTGAGCTGACTTGTTAGTGTCTTCGTTGGTGATGTTTAATTCATGAGATGGGAATCATCAAAGCTGGCTTTGGATCGTATGCATGCTTTACTATGGTGTTGCTCTCTGTTGGGCTGAAGGATCAGTTGCTGTGTAAGGTTTTGGAAGGCTGCTCTGTTTGTTTGATTTATCTGTGTTCTGTTGTGTGATTCCCATGGGGAGCTTCGTCATCCACAGCCCCGATTCAGAACACAATTTGACTTTATATTCCAGCTGAGAGCCTCAGGAAAATGTGATGAGAGCTCTGTTATTGCTACTTTATCTTGTGCAGAAGTACGTCATCTGTCAAAGCCTGCTCGTTACAGTAATGTGCTGCGGTCCTCAGAATTGTCTGAAGGTTTTGTTTTTTAAAGTAAGTCAATTCCATCTGACACTAAGGTGTTTACTGTAGTAAATGTGACACTTGTGTTTTCAAATACCATACTACATTCAGTTCCTTAGTTCAATATTTCCAAAATCAGTTTATTAAAAAAAGAAGAATATGGGTGTACAGGTTCAGAAAGATGAGTGTGCTGCAACTTTTCATTGATTTCTGAAATGAAAGTAGGAGTGAATGGCAGTGAATTTCTTTCTTTTAACTGTGCTCCTCTGGGTTGCCATGACAGCGGCTGTGGGAGAAGGGTGGCTGTTGTCACAGGTTGTTTGTGCAGCTTTTGTGTTTATGAGTGGTCCTCAAAAGGACACCCAGAAAAGTGGCAGAGGGATGTAGTGTGGCAAAGAGCCGTGCTCCTTTGCCAGTACCGGTACAGAGTCCAGCACATAAGTAAGCCTTTGAGCCTCTGGGGACAGCGTCGTGACTCTACTGGATTTTATCACTTAACGAAGGAGCTGGAGCTAATATTGCTGATGTGAGCTGTTTAAAAAGTGCAGTGGTCACGACTGGCCCAAAGCTCTGCCTTGTGGGAAGAGGATGTACAGTTGGTAGCAGTCTGCCTGAGCAGAGGATGGATATATGATGAACACGGATCCTGAAGGTTAGTCAAACCTCTAAGTCTCTGCTTGTCTTCTGTGTCCAACAGTCTGCAGGTGATGCACCAACCACTCCTAAGTACGCCAAGGACCACCGAGATCTCTTCTTCCCTGCCTCCTTGCCAACACCCGTCCTGCTCAGCCACACACCTTGCCACCCGCTGTCCACCCAGGACAGCCAAGCCAAAGTGGCCTACGAGCCCCTGAGCAAGTTACCCAGACCTCAAGCCTCGGGCTTCCACGACCAGACTCAGCACAGGAGAGCAGCAAACCACTCTGCTGTGACCATGGCCTTTCTACCACCCACAGGTACAGCAACATACACTACTACCATCACCTACAACTGTAGCTTTATTACCTCCACCAAGGAGGTTATGTTTTCACCCACGTCTGTTGGTTTGTTTGTTTGTTAGCAGGATTACGCAAAAACTACTGACCCGATTTCCATCAAATTTGGTGGAGGG
>JAPSES010000219.1:13482724-13493007 GCA_029822895.1 Maxillicosta whitleyi
ATATATGGTTGTATTTGATTGTCATTAAAGTTATTTTTTAAAAAGTTGGGTTTCCTGCATTTTCACCACATCTGTCAGAGTTGCCTTAATGATCACAGTGAAATTTACATGGCATATATTCAACAGCAGCTGACAGATGGAGATTAAAACAGAGGACGTTGAGGACGACTCGCAGAAGGAAAGAAACACCTTTGGAGATGGAGTGACATGGAGGACTCAGGGAGGACCAGAAAACGCACTTATTTCTTCACTAAGTTATTATGTTTCATCTTGCAAATTTTTACAACTGACTGAACAGTTCATGCAACTGCACTGTTTGTGTGTGTAGTGAAAATTATTTACCGAAAAAACTAAACAAAAACAGAAAAGTCCATACCAAAACTGCAGACTCTGGATGCAAAGGCCTTCACTCTGTATTTCATCTAAACATGTTCAATAACTGTTATAACCTCAGTCAAAAAGTGCTGCCCCATCCTGTCCAAACATCAATTTAATTAATTCATCAATGCAAAACAACAAAAAAACAACAAAAAACAAACAAACAGAATTGTAAACCTATGACAGGCCATGTAGTATTTTTACAGTACAATGACTGACGATACTCAGATCCTTTACTTCAGCAGAAATAATACCTAGACTTGTCACCTGGTGCAATTATTTGAGCTAATTTCGATTATTTTAATTTGTCGCAATCAATTCAATTTCTTTATATCGTCTCAGTCACAATATGCAACTTTCTCAAAGCATTTTACAAATTAAAGTCAAGACGATACAAAGTTATATCTTGTAAAATGTTTTGTAAGAACAAAAATGTCATATTTTCATCAGTATTTCAACATAATTTTTCACTGTTTTGACATTTGAATGGTACCTTTCTACTGACCTTATTTGTCATTATTGGTCATTTTTTTGTCAATACTGTATTCAGATTATTTAAGTTATTTATGTCAAACCTGCCTTTTCATTTCCAAAGCTTAAGAGCGAACAAACCAGTGTTTAAGACCAATCAATTGCTCTTTGGATTGCCGTATGTGGTTAAATAAAACTATTGTTTGGCTCATAACATAATAGTGGCAAAACATTTATAAGAAAAGGAGTAATTATTTAGAAAATAGGGTATTTCCAATAATAGCTCAGCATTCAAAGTCTCATTTATATAAGAGTATTACTGTATGTATTAACACTGAAAATGTACTTAATCTATGTTTAAAGTAAACACAGTCATTGGTAAAAGGGTCAGGTCTGTTTGCAGCTGTGTGATAATGCATTTTCCAGGATTTTTTTATTTTTTTTAAACGGTACATTTAGCTTAAGATGTAGTTATTCTAAATCCATAAAGGATTACTTAACCCTTTAGTTCGCCATAATCATGGAAAATCAACGCGTTTGGAGAGTATATGGTTTTTACTAGACAGGATGTGGAGTAGTGGAGTAAAAAGTATCTAACAGAGTGAACTATACAGATGCATCACATCATATCGTATCTAACACTGTTATAAAGACTGCGAGTATAAGAAACAAAACAAACAATGATGATGCTAGTGACGTTACCTTCATGACATCTCGCCGATATCCATGCTGATCATTGCTTCCACCAATTACATAAACACGTCCGTTAACAGAGGCCATGCCATGCCATGCCCGTTCCACTGGCCCGTCTGCACACGCTGTCCAGTGATTGGCTGCGGGGTCAAAACAGTAGGTCTCTCTAAGGTACGCCGACCCTCTACGGCCACAAGTTATATAGATTTTGCCATCAGCTATTGCTCCAGCATGGGCATAAACCTGGAGTGAAGATCAGATATGCATTAGAATATACAGAATACTGTGAGTCATCCTTTACACTAGTGAGTAAGCAGCTCCATCTTGTGGATGAAAGCAGCATTACATGCAATTTATGTATTGATTATAAGTCTTCATCTTCACACCTCTCGCTTCAGGGGTGCTACATATTCCCACATGTTGGTGTGTGGGTCGTAGCGCTCCACAGAGTCCAGTTCATTGCTGTAGTCCCGTCCCCCAATGGCGTATATATGACCGCCCACCACACAAACACAGTGGTCAGCATGTTGCTGCTGTAGAGGCTGGATAGAGCACCAGCGGTTATAACGGGGGTCATACCTGGGAGAATAGACGTTTTAATAAACACACTTAAGAAATCATCTTAATGTAATGTAAGAATACTAAACAACACATTTATGTAACCACAATGGCAACATGAAATATGCTGCATTTCCAGTTTGAACACTTATAAACAGAAATAATTCACCTCAAGCAGCGGGTTTCAGCTCGAAATCCACTGGTGTTCTTGTCTCCTCCAATAAGATACACAAAATTATTGAGCACAGCGATGCCCTGGTTGGACATTCGAGGAGCGTGAGCTGCAGTGAGAGTCCTCCACTCCCTCCAGGTCGGGTGGAACACCTGAAACAAGTGTTCACTGTCGAGCGAGCTGGAGGTGAACATTCCCCCGAAGCCTAGAATACAGTAGAAAGTGGACCGGGGCTGGGTGAGAGGAGTCTGCAGGACCGGCTGCTGGATTTCCTGTTCATGGTACCGCAGAGCAGCTGCAACTGAGTCCTTCAGTGGACAGGAGTTGAGTCTTCCATGCAACCTCTGCAGAACTTGTTTTTCAATCAAGCAGAAACGCACAGCTTCAAGCATCTTAAGATTGTTCTTTAGGTGATTAAAAAAAAAAAAAAAAGAGAGAGAGAGAGAGAGAGACCGAGTTATCATCACACTCACAAAGTGTCACAAATATGTTTTATGCTTTAATCCGTAATGCAACCACCCTGTAATTTGACATTACTATGTTTTAATATTGCATTTATTGTTTTATATTTGTCTGATAATAATCTAAATAGGTATGAGATGCTGATTGACATGTATCATTTTATACCCATATGCCCCTGAAAAAATTAAGACACTAGTCCAAACATCCAGACCTGAGGCCCATTTGAAGTCCATGAATTGAAATGTGTAAATAGCAATATCAGAGGACTCTAAATACAGCAGGTATATATTCAGTGACAGTGCTTTAGTTTCTTATAAATAAATTACGAGACTTGGACACACCTTAGGACTGACCTGTAAGTACACCTGGTCCGTCTCCACCTGCTCAGGACTGTAGTGGTAATGAAGTGCTGCCTCGTACACCTCATTCTCACTGATCACCTGGAGCTCATCACTGCACAGCACTCTTAAGACTTCATCTTGGGGAAGCTGTCGGTACACGTCTGTTCGAGACAAAGTCTGGATGTTCCCGAGGATGTAGGAGTGGACCCTATCCTTGAGTTGCTGGAGTCCGTAGATATCGGCAAGGTGATGCATCTCTAAAATGTTACTCTCATCCAGCCAGGAGAAGAGGAAATCACAGCAGAAGCCGATGACATTCTCAAGCTTTTAAGATAAAAGGACACAGGTTAGCTGAAATGGAGGACAATAGCTGTGATCAGGACAGAAGGGGCAACAATAGCCTACCTGCACCAATGTGGCAGCACCCAATACCTCCTGCACACATTCCAGATCTAACTCAATCTCTGACGTGTAGATGTAGTCGAGTATTTTTTTCATTGCCATGTAAGATACTCCATGAATAGGGATCTCTTTCTGCTGCGTTTCCCGCAGTCCTCCTGCAAACATTCCCCTAGTAAAGAAGAATAACACACACTTAGGACAATCCAGCAACTCACTGTTACCACTTTATTTCACTGTTGCTGCTGCTATATGCACCACCACTGGACCTATTACTGTTAATGCATATTATGAAATTTTTTACATATCAAGAATTTATTTTTTCATTATTATTATTTGCATGATAGTTAGATTCTACCCTACATACATTTATATATTCTATGTTATATTTCACTTGGGTAGCTAAATTTCATCCTATCATGTATCATTGATCGAATGATAATAAACCTGAGTCTGATCTGTCAAGACAATATTAATCATATATTGGGACGGTACATTGAAAGAATATTAGCTGTGGAACATCACAATGTCTGAATAACTGAGGAAGAAAAGAAACACACACACACATCAACTGTAATTCTCCTTCTATGAGATTTAACAAAAAAATATTCAAATTTGATGACCATTGTATCAAAAACCTATCTCAACAGGAGGAAACACAATATATTTTCATATTGATATTTTGTCCAACTCATAGCCTAGACACAATAATATAATATTCACTGGGCAATAACCAAGGCTATTTATTCTACTGAGTTCCTTTCCCTTTTGCTTTCATGCTTACAATTAGCATGATGAAAATACAAATAATTTAAGCTGATGATTATTTGTTGTAAGGAATTGCAATAACAAATGAACTGACTTTTTTCGTTTACTCTATATACATTTTTGTTTACCTTTAGGTTTTGTTGTTCACAAAATTGGATATTACAAACAAGAAATAACTCAAATATAAGAATAAATTACTTATAATGACAGATATCCATAGAAATTAAGCACCTCACGTTAATAGACGATAATAAGTAGTTATATATAAAACAAGGCAGTTAAATCACAAACATTGGTATCAATGATGAATAATAACATATATAGTTTCATTCAGCTGTTTTTGTATATATTAATCAAAAAATATTTCAGATAAGGTGACTGTTATGGCTGTGACAACCTCATTTAGAAGTGGTGTTAAGATCAATTGATCCTTTTATTGACTCTGTCTATTGACACCATTAGAGATGTCCTATTCAGTACTGAAAATTTTCACATTCAACACACACTTTTGTATCTTCATGTAGCTACTGTTTGTATCCTGGAGGGCATACAGTGTTTTGCAAATTCCTAAGAATTATATGAACAAATAGCAGGAACAAAAAAGTGATACAACTACTGATCATATGATACATTCATAGGAGATAAATGGTTCAAATTTAACTCTGTTATAATAGGCTGTGTCTTGTGAGGTGGCCTGGAGAAACATCCAGTCACTGATTAGATCATGTGGAATAATTGAAATTGATAGTAAAATAAGGGAACTGGGGTTAAACAGCTTCTCTGCATTTTGTTCCCTGAAAGCCCACAGAATATGCACCCATGTTTATACCCTTTGTTTGGACTAACTTGCATCCTGAGGGGAAAATGAACTGAAGGCTATTTTGAGCAGTTGTGAAACACATAGAGCAGGATGAAAACGTGTTGAACTTTTACCTAAAGTAATCACAGGAAGCTGCCAGGAGTATACGGTGGGCTTGGATGGGTCGACTCTCCACCAAAAGCACCACGTCAAACAGGATGCCACCTTGTCTAAGAGCCACCAGGCCTTCCAACAGGCTGCGGAAATGGGTTGAACTTCTGTAGGTCTGTCGGCCCCGGCGGCCTGAGGAGCCGGAGCGTCCTTCCACTGGGCTCAGTTTTCCATCCTCAGCCATGACAGGAAGCTGACTCTCAGGCATTTAATACTACCACCATTCTGAGTATTTCTCACACAAAAGCCATGGATCGATGTAACAGTGGTGTTGAGTTGTAAAGAGTCCGGGAGTCAAAGGAGCAGCTGTGAAGCTAACGGCTAAATGGGTGGTTATGGCAGCAGCGCAAATTTTACTACATAATCCGTGTTTCGATGCATTACAGGTTCATATCGTTACGTATTATTACGCTGTGTTACAAAAGTGATTATCTGAGAATATATTTAGTTATTGTATTGTTACATAATATGCTGTAGTTGCTACTTATGCAGTGCTAAGCTGTGAGCTAACCTTTAAATGGTCTGTCCACACAGTGTTAAAATCAGCTAGCGAGCCATCAGCTGGCTGTTACCAGCTGAAATAAAAATAGCCAAGACGGAATAAAAGTCAAAACAAAACATTACAACCGTACGCTTACATCCAGGGTCGGTCGGGACTTCATTAAATGTTGTAATACCAACTCCTTTGTCGAATAATTAGCACTGTCGCATGATTTTTGACACATCAAAAACAAGTCTGTTTACTTTTTGGTATCAGTCAGTGAACTCAAACGTCATTGGTTACTGCAGTCCAGATACCCCGCCTTTCTCCCCATGAACAACCAATCAGAAAGGCCTGTCTGTAGGTCTTATCAGAGCCATTGATATATGTTAACATGAGAATTTCACATTGTTTAAAAAGAAAGTGAAAGGTGCATTTGGCATTCGTTTTACCGATAAAGAGTTCATTTGGACTTATCTATGAACTCTATTTGAAGCATCGAGCCCCGCCCCATTCGAAACAACAAGTGCGTGTTCATGAGAAGGCGCGCCCCCGAGAAGCAGTGCCACACATCATTAGTCTAGGGGCCACAAACAGCCCAGTTTGAAGCCGGCTGGACAAGCTAAATAACAGCAAATAGCCTATAAATATTGACAAAGTAATACCACAGGATGAAAATGTTTACATTTAGGTTACAATCTATCCTTCCACAAAAATTGTGAATAACCCTAATAACTATTGACGACCAGAAATTAATATATTTTTTTAAATTATTACTTACTTTTATTCTTACTTTTTGAAATCATTATTATGACTATTACTGTAGTTACTGTTAATATTTATGTCATTGACGTTGTTATGAGTACAATTATAATTCTTTTTACAGATGTACGGTACATACATTGTTGTGCTGCTACTGAAACCATAATTTCCAGAGATCTCTGCCCAAGAGATTAATAAAGTTCAATCTAATATTTCTTAAGAAAAATAAGTTCAAGGTTCTCATTTACACATGTACATGTACATTTTCATTTACAGATTGGAGTGGATCTACATAGGCAGAAAATAAATTGGTAACATGTATCTGGAAATGAATATATATATAGTATTTAACTTCATGATGAAAACAGTAGGTGAACCCCATTTATCTTCTGTGTACTTTTTGCACTTTGTAAATTCATTCCACTGGCCAGATTGGACCCTTTGAGGACCGGTTTTGACCTTTGGGCTATATGTTTGACACCCCTGACCTCGAATCTAACCTGAAGAGATCATCTGTGACCCCATGCTCCTTTCACTGAGTTTCCATGAAAAGCAGTATGTTGACACTGAGGCAGCAAATCATGCATTTGTTGCATTGTTTTAATGTCTTTAATTGGGAGAAGCATGAGGGGGATTTCTTCAATCAGTATTGATACTGACTTGTCCTCTTTATTTCTGAGTAGAATTATGGTCTATGTTTATAAACATAAATTATATTTTGCATCTTAATTTATAATCATTTCCAAAAGGACCACAGCACTGGAGTTTATTTTCTAATTTTATAGATGTTAATTGCTCTTGTTTTTAAGTGTTTTAACTTTTAATATTTACCATTTAATTGAAGTACCTTTCTTTTTATTTTAGCACTGTAGTCATGTTATTTCCTTGTCTTGTTTCATCTTTTTATTCCTTTATTTCTCATATTCTGTCTGTATTTTATTTTATTTCATTGTGATTACCTCTGCACCACTGAACATAATGGTTTCCTTCAGCGTATTTTCCAGTGAATTCACTTTGGTGTTATTGTCATTACTGTGGTATTGATGTTGTTTTCTTTCTTTCTCTATTTCAGTATGATGTATAAATAAGAATGCAATGGCTTGATTTGACCAGAAGAGAGCTCTGTTGTATCTTATGTCTTGTTTAAGTTCAGTTGTTAAAGGGAGACCACTGTACATGTATGATCCCAAAAGTACATTTTCATCCCAGTTTCTACAGGAGAAAAATATGGAAATCTTCACAACTTTTTACATTTCACACTTGTGTTCAAGCCATTCATCCTGAACACTGAGAGGTCACAGGTCTTGATCAGATGTTCCACCTGTTTTTAATGAGAGGAGGTTCACCCATAGATTAAACTGCTTTTTTAACAGAGACTCTCAGATATTGTCAGATCCAAAAACATTTGGCATCTCACTGCTACACAAACACTCAGAAATATAGTATGATCTTCCATCATATTTAATCAATGAATCTTCCGAGGTTAGAAGAATATTGAATAATTGCATTTTGTTGCATATACAACAGACAAACCTGTGAATAACAGACCAAATGCTGAAATACAAGACACTATCATAAAAAATAAGACAGGAAACTGACACTGCCTCTTCAAAGTCTAATTTTTTTTCCCCAGGAAAAACATGAGCTTGTCCGGATATTGAGCATGTTTCATTTGGCGAATCTGCTCAGTCTGCTCATTTATTAAGCTTTCATTACTAAACACTTTCGCACACAACACACACTGCAGCCTCCCTTGTGTGTTTCACATGACTTAACACAGCAGGAAAGAAACTCGCTTCTATATTAATTAAGAAACTGGTTTCACAGTGTTATCGTGTTTTAATCTGAATCTGGCAACACAGTGAAAACAGGTCATCTGAAAAAGACAGATATTTCCTGTTGTATAGTGGAAGATATCCTGACCATCATCAGACACTTTAACCCCTGTGGTCAGTAACACAAGACTGAAACAATGAGAATCTACCTGTTGTGGGGAAGCAGTTAAACTATAATCAAATACATGAATGTGTGAACTTCCTTTATTATTAAATACAGGGGGAACGGTGTCTGATAAGAATACTAACTGCCTATATGTGTTCCCCTGTTATAAAAGAACACATTTCATGATAAAAGGCAGAAACTAACCTGTTCTGGGAAATCTGTTTTGGTTAAATGGATGTGTAAACTTCCTCTAATACAGAACACTATCTGAAATACAAAACCCAAGTGCAGAAGAAGAAAATTCAAGAGGAAGAACTTTGGCTTATATTTTTTTTAAAATTATTTCCTGCTTTTCTTGCCAAGTGTTGTATTTATCTTTTTTTCCCCGCTAATATTTGATCTCCATTCTATCAAACAGATTTCACATCGATTTTCCACTGTTTTTATTTATTTATTTATTTTTTAAAGTCTATGAGCCACCAAAGGCGTTTCCTAAGGCATATATGCATAATGATGTTCAACTCTTTTTTTTTTTTTTTTTAAATAAGCTTCCATATTGCTTAGGTTTCCACATTCTCATTCATCTTCTGCTGAATTTTCAATTTGCATATATCATTTCCTGACATGATGGGTAGAGATTTTCTTACTTGCAGAAAAAGCACTGTGGAAACAATCCTTCACTTGATTTATTTTCCTGTCTAACATACATTACAGTGGAGTGCACTGGGAGAGTTAAACGAGGAAAAGCTCCTCTGGCCTTATGTTTTGGGTGTGAAAATGCCCTTTTCAAAGAGTAAATGAGAACTTTTTTCCAACATGTGATTGCTTTTAGTAGATGTATCACTTATCAGGCTAAATAAATGGCCTATGTGCACTTCACTGAATAGTAAATATGCAAACTACTGTGTTACTTTGATGCAGATTAGTCAATGTTTACATTTATTTGCAATTATTTTAGAACAAAATAACAGATTTCATATTTTTAATGGACTCTGCTACTTCTATGGTATATTTTACTACATTTAGGGTTACTATGACTTAGTTTCTTTGTTACCACACCCTGCTGCAACTATTAATTACTCATTTAATTCTATAATAATGTGTATTGACCAACGTGTCATTTGGGAGGTTCTCTAGGTGATGAATAAAGTTTCTCTTTCTCTTTTACATTATTATTTGTAGATGTGTGACTCTGCTGGCATTATGATTCAGACTGATTATGACTGACATTCAAATGCACAATATTGTCAATGCCTCTCGATATACCCCATCCATCGATTGTGTATATGTATGGATTATTTCCGAACTTCTGTTACATAACCATTTATTGGTATTTTCCAGAGAAGTTCAATAAGTCTACTCCCATGTTTCCATTATGTGGTAAGAGCTTGACTTAACTGGACTGGACTTGTCCTTCTGTGTTTTCATTACGTAAAAGAACCTGGAGTCTGGTACTCTGAACTACTTTTTTAGTACTTGCTTGGCCGAGGATCCAAAATGGGTGAGGTGACATTAAAATGTGATGTGCAAACACTCTAGACCACTGATTGGTCAGTGAGTTGTCTCTGCATTATTGCTTCATCAATGCACAACGCCATTTTTGAAAAAACATTTTCAGAAGTTTACAGTAAATATATTGGTAGGCTAGTCCATGATAACAGCCCGCAAAATGGCACAGTGGTTAGTCAAGGAGGTTCAGACATTTCTATTGTTGGTGGCCAATGAAAAGATTTAGGCCCTGTTCAGACTAGACTTTTCAAAATCCGGATTAAGTCCTTAAATCCGGATTTTCAAAATAAAAATTTAGCCTAAAACCTCTTGCATTCAGACCAGACTTTACTTAAAAGGTTTTTCAAAAACCCTGTCCGGCGAATATCCGGATAATTG
>JAPSES010000219.1:13496541-13507542 GCA_029822895.1 Maxillicosta whitleyi
AATATTTTGGACCTTAACCTCATGTTTTTTTTTTCCAATGGCCCTAAAAAGCAGAGCTAAGCTAACAGAGTGGTAATGTAAACTATCAGCTGATAGTGTGTGTAAATGTGCAAATTAGAAGTCACAATGTTATTTTAACCAACTGACAAAATAACTGGCTATGTGTTTATTTTTGAAGAGGACAAAACTGTGATATTATAATACAGATGTGTGTAAACAATGAGCTTAATGCTTTATTCTGTGCCAGTCTGTGGAAATAGCATTTTTATTGGTGGTTTGATCATCTTAAGTGTGTTCTTGTACACATCCTCCTGCTGTTAAGCGTTTGGAATATCAATACTACACCACCCCTTCTAATTTGGGAAAAGTCATTATAACCTGATCATACATTTTAATAGATTTTTTTTTTTGTTTGTTTTATACAATTTGTAAAAGTCTATATATAGAAATGGTTCCATAAATCTGCCTGGTATGTGGGTATATTTCTGCCAACAAATATACCATATGAATAGTAGCTGCCATAGAGTATATGGTAAATGGACTGCACTTATATAGCGCATTTTCTACACCTTCATGGTGCCAGATCGGACTGGGAGGAATTTAGGGTTGATGTGTCTTGCTCAAGGACACATCAACTTGTGGACAGTCGGAACCAGGATTCAAACTGCAAACCCTTCAATCATTGGACGACCAGCTCTTCCAAACGAGTCACAGCCGCCCATATAATATAATATAATAAATTTCACTATTCACTATTTCTGCATTATTCATAAAGTGAGAGGTTGTAGAAATAGTTACCAGGATATTTCACCTGCTAAACTGCTAAGAGCATTACAGTTTATCTCAGTTTTATAACTCACTACAACGGTCAATCAAGTCAACATGCTCAGTAATAAAGCTTTGGCAATGCACCATATCAAACCAATAATACTCAGTCTGAAACTATAAAAACTCCATATGCACTTCTCACCAGCAATAATAGATATTCAAATGGTTTTATGTATATACTTCTATGCTCATTCAGCAGTTCTCAATAGCTATTATTTTTGCAATGTTCTAGAGAGTCAGGCTTCCTTCTCCTCAGATTTGTTTTACTGTAATTGAGACATTATTACAGCTTAGTGTTTTGTTTTGTGAGTTGGAGTAATGATCTAATAATGAAGCGTCTCATGTTGGATCTATAACACAAAAGCTTCATGAAAAGGAGAAAATTAAGAGCCATGTTTCTGTATATGTCATTATGTGTGTTTCATCTTCAGAAAAACTTGACTTATATGGTCTGTTTTACCTTTTTTTTATCCTGTTCTTTTCATTTTCAACATATTTAAGTCAAGTGTGAAGCTGTACAGGCACAACTTTCCTTTATTTGTCTTGGCTGGCTGATGTTAAAATCCATTTCACAGCTCCACAGCACAGCAGAGGATATTAAAGGTTTGTTACATTAAAGTGTTTTTTTTTTTTTTTTTGTCAAGATAAATAAATCACCCAAACCAGGTTGTGCACCTGAAATATGGAAGAGAATCACTCCCTGAATACTATTAAACATGGGTACGGGGAGTTACAGAATGGGAGTAATTTTTTGTTAATGGGGCAGAGCATTTATTGATTTACACTGGCAGTGACACATAAAACCATTAAAAAATTTCCCACAAGAAAGCCGCCTTATGTAACTTGAGTTTCAATCTAAATCCAAATATGGTCATATATCTGAATCATGTAACATCATATACTGCGTAAATGGACACAGGAAATGAGACTAAACAGTTGATAAAGTGTACGCAATAAAATCAGCGATCAAAGAATAGTCAAATATTTCATGTGACAAGCCAGGTAAATATTTTATGAATGTTCAGAGCACATTATCTGTTCTTGTTTCAGCTTATCACATGGAAACTCTTTGTTTGGATGAAAATGTTTGCCTCTGAAGCCATGTAAGCCTTTCCATGTAAGGTATTATTCCAGATTGAATGTACAAGTTTCTGTGGCCGAACTTTGATGTATTTACTGCTTCTATCAACTTGTCAAATATCAATCAAATGAAAATGCTATTTACTGTAAAAAAAAAAAAAAAAAAAAAAATCTATTTCACGGCACCACGGTTCTGAGGTTATAGACTTTTAAGACCTACTCTTTCTTTCAACACACTCAGAGTTGAAAGAAAAAAAATCAAAATGTGAGCGACAGTTATTAGAAATTGCTAAAGGTTATAAGAACAGCAGTCTTTTCAAAGCAATGTATTGAGCAGTTGGTCTTAAGGATGAAAGATAAAAATAATAAAAAATCTAGTCCTGTGGTAGCTGTATTGACATTTCTGGGGGGGGGGTTCCCTAGAAGATATGAGCATAGATTAATTGTCTTGACATGAGTGACTTGACACTTAAGTTTCTGTGTCAAGTAAACACCCACAGAGCTGTTGTTGGTGGTGGCAAGTCATTTCAACGTTCTGCCTCTCAGACAAACAGCTATTACTGTTCTCTCAAACAGCCTCCACTTGAAACAGGAGTGTGTGGGGACAGTGTGAAGAAGCAGTTAACAATCTGTTGCACAAGCAAGAAAGGTGCAAAACATGGGTTTAAAATAGTTGTTGGTGTTACAGCTTCAGAAGGATGGATACACATTTTTTCATGTTGTTGGCTGAGGTGTGGGGGGGGGGGGGGGGTTAGATCACACAGGTTGATGATGCAGATGTTGGAGAACGTGGTACTTGGAATTGAATATAAACTATTAATCATACGTTAGTATTTCACATGCATATGACAATTTTAATATTTTTTTTTATAATAAATATTGAAGTCAGTTTATAATCTGCTATGAGTCATGCACCAACATGGATGGGCGCTGACAACCGTCTCAATTTGTGTTTGGGTTGACAAAATAAACAACAAATAAGATGATGTTTTCTTAACATGCTCTTTAATTTGACACTTGGACTCACCAGCGACAAACACACTATTCATCACCCACAGAATCTCACAGGATGCATGAAAGTCTGAGTCCAAATTTCTGTGAATAGTGCTTCTGTTTTTCCACTACAACTACCGTTATGGTGCCTTGATTTAGAAATATACCCCATGTGAACAAAAAAAAAAAAAAAAAAAGAAATACATTACACTGAACAATGCATTATTTTAGAGGCTTCATAATGTAGAGAAATGGACAAATTGCACATGTCATTATAGCATCTAAATTTCAGGGACTAAATGAATCCTCTAATGTGCCCCCCTAATATATCCCCAGGCTTCAGGTGCATGAAACAGAGCGTGTGTACAAAAATCCCATAATTCAATTTCCCCATTGGCCTCTGTGCGGGCGCGTGCCTGTGCGCGTGCCAGTGCGAGAATTTATTATGTAACATGTTCCCAATCACATCCCCGCGCTAGTCTGAGGCATAAGGTCGCTTTAAGAGATATCTCAGTGCTAGCAGGACACCTCCTACCTTCTCTTCGACCAAAACTCTGTTGTGTCTCACCTGATAAAGAGGAATTGCGCCAGATCCAAGAAGACGGAATACTTGGGTAAGAAACAATGGCAATCTGATTAAAATAATAAATCGGAACAGTGAAGGGTTTCATTTTATTTTATTTGGAAACTTGTATTATTATTATTATTATTATTATTATTATTATTAATGAATTAATTAATTACTTTAAAAAAAATACTTAAATTAATTACTAAAAAAAAATAAGTTATACTGCATCTGTGTGGTCTTGATTTTTCTTCATGATAAATATCTGGTCTTGAGATGCGTTTCGTGAGGTTTAATCACCTTCTCCCATATGTTTTTTTTTTTTTCCCTCTACTGTTATGCTTGGAATAGTCTAATGGATTTTATAGTTTTGTCCTTCACTTACCGCGTGTTCTGCTTATTGATACTAAAAGTGTAAAAGCCGTTAAGTGGCGCGGTAAAAGTGGGCGTTCAGATGGGACTGAGTGGTATGTGTCTCCTCTGGACAGGAGAGCAGTGAACACACAGCGTGGTAGTGCACTGGATCATACCCAGGAGTCCTGCTTCCACCTGTCCGGAGCTGAGAAAGTCCTGCTCACTGCAAGAAAACACGCACCAAAGGCACAAAGTGGATCCCAGGCAGCTGCGCCTCTCCAGGGTAAGATGCACCACGGTCTCACACTTTTCATCCATCGACGCATGGTTGTCTTGATGACTTCTGCATGTGCACATCCACATTTATGGCCGTTTTTGTGCTATTTGATTTGTAACAAAAATGTCGTTAGACGCATTTTAAAGAAACATCCCCATCGGTGTCTTTGTTTTTAGTCTTTTCATTCTTTATGAATTTTCTGTCCGTTTTCACACGTTATTTAATAACTGTTTCAGTTTGTGCATATTTGCTGTGCTTCGTTTTTAAGATGATGATGTATAGCTCCACAAGATAAAGCTATGCATCACTATAAGTGTCCATAAATAATCAGCATCAGAGCTGCAGGACAGAAAGCATATGAGGGTCCACGCATTGAGAATTTTAATTGAATTCCACAGGGTTTATGACTGTTTTCCACTTAACAAATATTTGTTTTCATAATTCCTGTTATTACCACTGATGAAGCCCTGCATTATCATACAATAATATTGCTCATAATGAAGACAGCCAAAAGCAATACGTGTCCTACCTGTCAACATTTACTAACTATAAGAATTGCTAAATTAGAAAATTATTAATCCTACAAATCCAGTAGATTATTTTGTTAGCATAGCTTTTTTTTTTTTTTTCTAAACTAATTTCTGCAGAGCCGTGGGCAAAACATCTCAGTTAATCAGTAGTGTTTCCCCCAATGCCAGAACACATGCATAAATATGCATGTGAGCATACAACTCCACATACTGTTCAGATGATCTTGGTCTTAGTGTAATGCAGTTTCTGCTCTGTTTTCCAGAACATTAATTTGTTGGTGGCCATAAGTGCCACATGTGCGATACAATCCGGGAGGCTATTGTGAGTGTTCATTGACAATGAGAGGTGTCACTTCCCTTATGGATAAAACAGAATCCATTCCCGCTGTCAAAAGGGGAGAAAACAGTTAGAGGGAATGATTGTCTCTCAAGGAGCAGTCATTATCGCAGTTATTGTGATGGAAATTGAAATCAGTATGCCATTACAGCATGCCACAAAGTCAGGATCTTTGCTGTTTTCTTGATGATATGCCATCAGTGCATCATTTCAGAGCTGTACCAAACAGCTTCATGATATCTGCACAACAGTATTAATTATCATGTTTCAAAACCTGTATTTTTGTCAGATTGAATCTAATAGTGTACAAAGGTGAAATTGAACCACAAAATACTACAAAGAATGTCATCCAGGTGGGCTTTTAATTTTAAAAAAATCTGTCCTGCAGGAAGATAATCTATTTCTAATATATGCACTGAAGCAGAGACTAATGGTTTCTTGTGCAAGTCAAGATTGATTTCTTTTCACGATACAGTTAACATCTTTAATAAATTGGCTTTTTTTTCCTGCTCTGATGTCTCATGTCATGAATGTGTTTACTTTTCCCCTTTTTTTGCAGGCACTAAATGAAGACAGCTGAAGATTAAGAATGAAGGAGAGCTTTAAAAAAGCCGAAATTAACTCATGAAGTAGTTACAACAGGTGCAACACAACAAATCATTTCAGTTAGACCCTGGTCTTTGAGGTAAACCCAGGAAAACCATCATGGAGCTGCAGTACAACACCCATTACAACCACGCCTTGTGGAAGGACATGCCGTTTTATCCTGACGACTGCTCGCTCTCTGTGAGCGGCACCACATTTCTGATTGTTGCTTACAGTACAGTGATGGCAGTGGGTCTCATTGGGAATTCTTGCCTCGTCTTTGTCATCACACGGCACAAGGAGATGCGTAACGTCACCAACATCCTCATCGCCAACCTGTCGTGTTCTGATATCCTCATGTGCATTGTGTGCCTGCCAGTTACCATTATCTACACTCTGATGGACCACTGGATCCTGGGAGACGCCCTGTGTAAACTCACTCCCTTTGTCCAGTGCATATCAGTTACCGTGTCCATCTTCTCCCTCGTCCTCATCGCCATGGAGCGCTACCAGCTCATCGTCCACCCAACAGGATGGAAACCCATGGTGGGCCAGTCTTACTTGGCCGTCGCTGTCACCTGGATCGTGGCGTGTTTAATCTCTGTGCCTTTCCTGTCATACAGTGTTCTCACCTTGCCTTTCCAAAACCTGAGCATCCCCTTCCCGGTCAGCGACCACATGGTTTGCATGGAGAAGTGGCCCTCAGTTGGAGAGCGACAAGCTTACACCACCTCCCTTCTCATCTTCCAGTACTTTCTGCCTCTTCTCCTCATCATGGTCTGCTACCTGCACATCTACCTCCGCCTCAGGAGGAGGAAGGACATAGTGGAGCGAAGCAAGAACACCACTCAGAAGAAAAACAAGGGGTCCACAAGGATAAATGCCATGTTAATCGCCATAGTGGTGGCATTTGCCCTCTCCTGGCTCCCCCTCAATATCTTCAACACGGTTTTTGATTGGAACCACGAGGCCATCCCAGATTGTGGCCACGACATCATCTTCTCGTTCTGCCACCTCACAGCCATGGCGTCCACTTGTGTCAACCCCATCATCTACGGCTTCCTCAACAATAATTTCCAGAAGCAGCTCAAGACCACCCTAGTGAGATGTCGCTGCTGGGGGGTGACGGAGAGATACGAGAGTGTTCCGCTGTCCACTGTGAGCACAGAGGTTACCAAGGGGTCTATCCTGAGCAATGGATCTATCACCATCAACACTTAAATGAGGGCCTTTCAGTGAATAAAACAAAGAAAACCTGGGACCTCCCCATCTTCATTGTGCCATTCTTTAAAGTTTTTTCTTGCTTCACTGAGTGTAAAACCGAGGTTGACATTTACAAAGTTATAAACCTCATAATAGCGGTCCAGTGGGAGCCGAGAAAGACACTTAACCGGCATGACGCTGTGTCCTCTATTTGGAACAAGCTCACATGAAAGAGGAAGTAGATAACAAAATGATGGTTCAAAGGTTGGACAACTTTAGGAATCATTTGACAAGTGAAAACACTTACACAAGCACTTTTACAGCTGTACATTCTATTCTCGGTGTGCTGTGGTTACATATAAAAGGACATGGTTTTTAATCTAGTTGTATACAGGACACAGGGTTTCACCCAGAAATCATGTTTTCATTTGTATCTGATGCTTAATCTTAGCTTTTCACTCCTGTACCTGTGTTACTATGAGTAGAGGTGTCACAGGAAGAAAGGACAAAGGATACTGGAAATGTTCCTTTTAATATTACTGATTTATGGGGATAGTATTGATGATACTGTAAAAGGACTATAACCTGTAGTGTGTTAACGATTATTGACAGAACAGTTTACTACATAGCTGAATGAAGAGTACATTAGTGCATTAAATATGTCTCCAGGCATTCATTCTGAGGATTTATTCACATCACGATACCGCTCTTACTACCTATAATGATCACAAAGTGTTTAATGATCTTTTATTGAGAACCTTGGCAAGAACTTACATTTCATGCTCCAGTATATTGTTTAGGTGTGGTGTTTTTTTTTTTGTTTGTTTTTTTCTCATAAAATGTGACATAAAGCAACCATATATCAAGTGCCATAAAACAAAGTAAGAGTGGCAGTAAATGAGGGGGTCAGGGGAGGGTTCTCCTGCTGTATATAACCTTAATAAATAAATACATGTATGGCCTGTAAAACATGTGACACAGTAATAGTCTGTGGTGTGGTTGGCAATAAAGAGCACTGTGTAGCATAGACGATATGTCCTATAGAAAACTTGTCAGTCACTTTTCTTTGTGGTATGGAATTAAAACATTTAACCTTATCTTTAATAATGAAGTCTACGTGGTAATGTTTGGTTTTATTGATCATAACCTGATGTGTCGTGTGAAAGTACTACACAGAATACCGATGTTACGTAGAATTGATTTGCCTTTTACATCACAGGTCATTAATTCACATTATTGTCAGCTTTCAAGACACAATTGATTGGTTTCCTATTTACGGCAAAGTGACTTATGCAAAGTGTTGCCCCGATGTGTTAAAACATGAGTCAATCAACACTTGAATATGTGGTGTCGATTAAGAACCGCCACTTCTAAACACTGGTTATTTTAAAAAAGCCCTGTTCCTTCCTGAGGTCAAACTCAGTGCATTTCCATTTACTGTGCATTATTCAGAGGGAAGTCTTAGATCACAACTCATTTTAGATGTGCTTGTAGTGTTAAATAAATCAGTGTTTTGTTTGGTGGAACTGATGTTAAACAGCACAGACATGGGGGCGGGAAGGGGTGGGGGGTGCTGTATGAGATATCAGAATTTGCTCAATATTTATTTCAAGAGGTCAGATTTTATTTGTCACAAAAACAAAGAGAAAAAAATAAATCTCTGAGGTTGTGAAGTTTGTAATATTGACAGGAGTTTACAAGTGCGGGAGGTTTTCCACTGTACAGGACCCTGGATGGGATTTTAAAGAGCACCAAGAAACACACGACAAAACTAAACAGCATTTTAACAAGCATAGTTTGGCAGGTTGTGTAAAATTCAGACGTTTCAAGGGCAGTTTAGCCCTGAAGAGAGTTCTCCCAGGTCCTCGTCGACATAATTGACTGTTTTCTTCGACTGCCTTGGCCTGAGATGACCATTATAAACTGTCTATCATGCCTCCTGTCCTCACATTTTCCTCCTTTTCTCTCACCTGTAAGCGCTCTTAAAACACAACTAAATAAGGAAGTAGTGCTCACTTTGAAATACTAGACCTAGGGTACTCCAGCAGCTCTTGACGATGGAAATTAAGTAACACCGTTTTACCTGAGTGACTGTTAAAGGACCGCATCGCCGTGGTATGAAATGAAGCTCAGACAGGAAAAAAAAAAACATCTAATGAGTCCACAGGGCCAGACTCCCTGTCCGTGGAGCAGTTCCAGAAAGATTAGCATCTTGGCTCCCTGCTTTTTTCATTTAGAGATTCTCATATAAGAAATCACAGGAACAACATGAACTACATAGTTGGCTGGAGATTTCCTCAAGCTGTTGTTTTGAAAATTTAATTCTCAGACACATTTTTTGCCTGGGTGCAGCTTTACTGCTGAAAGAGAGGGACATAATTTGGCCTGTTTTGCCTTGTTCTCTTATTAAGATTCACAATCAAACATAGCTCTTCAACTCCAGAGAACAAAGCCTGTTTGTCTTTGTGTGATTACGTCTCCCTAATCAAAGAAATAAAAGAAACAGATACTAATGAAGATGTATATAGTGTCCTTTATCAATCGTGTACATTTCTGCGTATCAGATTCTTCTTTTTTGTTGTCTTCTGTGCTGCCAAGAAGCCTTATTTCTTACATCATGAAAAAAAAATAATGGGTCATAGTCATTAAAACTCCAGTTAAAATGCATTTGTGATTGTGAACACTTATATAACCTCCTGAGACCCAGCCATGACAAAGGACATTCATCTAAAAAAATAACAATAATAAATAAAATTAAAAAAAATTAAATATAGCTCTTTTTTTTTTAATCTCATGCAGTTTTCACTTAAGAATAATTTTTCATGTAAAATAGCAGAAATGTGTACTGTTCTGGGTCTCAGGAGGATGACACATCCCTCTATATCATATCCAATTACCATCAAAAATGTTTCATTAATTTTGAACCACAAATCCTATCAATACAGTGAAATGATTCAAGTAAAATGCAGGTTCTTACCTTTCAGCAGTATCACATACAAACCATTTGAACATGCAGATGCTCCATAGTGAATGTGGAAACAGTCATTTTCTGCAACATCGATTCATCAGTAAAATCTATATAGTTTGACAAACGACCGAGGTTGTAGACGTTTGTTTTATATTGAGTCAGTGATATATTTAGCTGAGAAAATCATTTTTTCCCTCAGTTTTATGAAACTTTCAGTTTACTAGCTTTTATGAACATCTACCTGATATTTTAATAATAAAAATATAGGATGCACATCTATGTCTGCAAAGATTAAAACCTTAATTTCTTACCCAAAGCAAGAACTAAGGATAGTCTTTTTGTATTCTGTCGCATGTTGATGAAGCTTTTTCAGTGTTATTTCCAACACAATCATTACCTACAGAAATTTTTAAACCAGTTAAAATACTGTCCTGAATTGTGATTTTGATATAAATTGACTTGACGAAAAATTGTTAAAATGTGTGTAAGATGTCAAAATATGAAATAATGTCATAGACCATCATAAAATTGCCAAGTTTATAATTTAGTTGTACAAAGAAAGACCTCAGATACAGTCACAGGTTCTTTTGCACTGAAAACACTTCCGAAATTTCTTACTCAAACCAAGCTCTCTCTCTCTCTCTCTCTCTCTCTCTCTCTCTTGTTACTTCTACCAAGAACATAGAGAATAATTAATTTTATGGATTTAAAACCAGTTAAAATACAGTTGTGATTTCTATCTAAAATGACTTGACTAGAAATTGTAAAAATATTTGCCTTTATTAAACTCTTTATTTATGAAAGTTTTTTTTTTTTTTTTTTTTTAACAGATAGAAAAACAAAAAACAGAACAAACTGGTCGTGAGGTTAAGGGGTTACAAAGATCTCATTGTTTGGGCAGAGAATGCAATATTTACATTTAATGGTTTAACAGGTACGGTACGGGGGCTGATGCACATCTAAAAAGTCTTCAGTGTTCAGGTGCGTAGGAGCCTGAGATACAAGTACAGATACAAGAAAAAAGGTATTCAAACACTATCCATTCAACTTGCAAAAGACTGGGTAGCTCAGTGGTTAACGACACTGACTTTGGTAGCTGGTTCGAGACCCAGGTGATCCCTTGGGAAAGGGTCTTTACCCAATAGCCACAAGGGGGCGCAAGCCTCATTGTGCTGGTCCCAAGCCCGGTTGTGTCAGGAAGGGCATCACAACATTTCCAATTCCATGCTGGCATTGGGTCTGGCCAAGCATAATGAAAAAGCTGGTTCTCTAAAAAAAAAA
>JAPSES010000219.1:13535321-13575834 GCA_029822895.1 Maxillicosta whitleyi
GTGTGTGCAGTTTATGGATCTGGATCACACTGTGGGCTTACAGAACCAATCAGGTGAAACTGGATAATTTTCCACAGAACACTAATGTGCCACGGCACACTGGTTGGGAAACACTGCTATATATCACATTATGTAGAGGTAAAGGCTCTCACAACAATTATACAATTTGTATTCTGTTTTTGGCACATCTTATTATATTAGCTATTGGAAGTCAAATCTACTAAAAGAGCTCTGTATTTTATTCATCCTTTGATTCAAGTTGTTTTACCTAATGTATATTGACCTGTGGACTTTTACATATAACTACAGTACCTTGTGTGTGTATTTTTTAACATGTGTATGGACTGAGTCATTTGAAAATTATTTTATATTTGTGCAATTTAAAAGTCATGAAAAATGAAGATTAAAATCTGCATCTTTCATACCTCAGCTTCAGTCTATTTTCAAAAGTGGAGCATAAAGGACTGGCTTATGAAAGGACAAGACTCTACAAGCCTTCTGTATGTATAAATCAGATTAGATAGATCTACACACCATTCAGACATCAAAAGAAACCCTGATTAGGGAGCAGTAGTAGAGCAGAACTAAATACTGCATTTGATGTTGATAATTCACACTGAAAACAATGCAGCTGCCACCCCATTCATTTCAAAATCCTACACATATCAAAGAGCATAATCGATCACAACAGGCCTGACAATGCATCCTTTCAGTGTAATTGACCAGGGAATGCAACACCGTGCTGCACGTGTAATTGAACAAGATGGTTAGGCTGATGAACTGGGCTCATATGCATGCCGTCCCTCTGTCAGCAGGTGCCCAGAACACACTAGCCTATTCATATGCGCATTCCTGTCTCTCCACTTGCAGCTCAGCAGGTTCCTCCCGGCCACTCAGGACAGGGGCTGACGCACACAAAGGGTCTTCAATCTGCCTCAGACAACAGCCTGCATAAAGGCCCGGAAAGCCACAACAGCGTTATGTCAAAGAACGGGCTGGGGGCGGTGGGCAGAGCTTGGGGGGCCCTGTGCAGAACGGGGGCACCGCTGATAGATGGATGAGGGCTGGGCTCCGGCTGCGTAGTGGAAGGCTTGTTTGAGGTTTTTGTGCAGAAAGAGGGATATTTGTACTTGCCCAGTAACAATGGAATGCAAACATGAAAAGCAAGGACAATAATACACCACTTTGGGGTGATGAAGAAGCTGCTAGGGAAATCATCATGCAAAGCATCCCTGGGACAGATATTGTTCACTCTAAGCATTGCATGACGCTTTATTTGTTCTCATGCTGATGCACGGCATCGGCCTTCGGTTTGCTTTTGCATACAGTATTCCTGGTTTTAACAATGTCCGGCACATTTCCTTACGCTGAAAGGAAGTGAGGAGTGATCAGAAATGCCACACCTCATCTTGAAACAGACCATGCTTAGGTTAAGCTTTTGCCAGCTGCATTTGAGTATAGGTTTAACTGACTTTACAGCCTACAAGTTGAAGTCCTCAGATGACCTGAAAATACCTTAATTACCATTTTAAAAACATTTTTTTGATAGGAGTGTGAGCTAATCACACTGTTTTCTAATACTAAAACGCCCAAACCCCAAGTCTTTGTTTTAACTAGGTTTGCTTTCTTAGTAACTCCCCTTATCTATAAGTTACTGAAGCTACCATGGCATGTAAACATCACAAAGACTGGTTAATAATTGATGATACAAGCTTTGTCAAAAGAGCCAGAGATAATTATTCTCTTAATGTGTGAGTGAATCAGTATAGATATACAGACAGTATGTCTCCCCTGAACCAAAGACTATCTTTTATTGGCCCGTAATTACTTTCTTTATGTTCTCTCATCTGTTTTTTTACAAGTTAGTATCCTAAGCTGTCACTATGCAGATGGGGGTGGAGGTTTCCAGAGATCCTGATATGTATTACTTGCTGCTTATCAGGAAAACAATAACAAATGGTTTAAGCATATGTCATGGATTATGCAAATACTTTCATGTTGGGTGTTGAACTTTCATTTACAGCTTCAAGCCCAAGGGAACGCTTTATCAGTATCATATACAGATCCCAGTGAGAAATGTCTATAAAATATCTGCTGCATCAAAGACCTTCTCCACCATGTTTCGATGCTGCAGTTGTAAGATGTGGCTAATGGCAGCATATGCAGAGTTAACTCTCACTATTAGTTAACCTTATAAACATGTTTGGTTTTTCACTGGTATGTATGTGGTCGATTCAAACGCCATCTGCTTTGGAGTTTGCAGCTCTCTTTGAAGTTTATTTGAAGTAAAGCTGATTTGGCATAACTGTCAGCGTGTAAATGTTGAAAAGCCAAAAATTTAAAACTTTGCACCCATTATATGCAAGTAAATAAAACTTTATTTATAAGAAAAGAGAGAAAGAAATGAAAGAAAGTGAAAGAAAACAAACCAAATCGAAAACACAAATCGTTGCACAGACGCAGGGGATAAAAAGATCTACAAAGCACAGACATATGTGTGAAATGCATGTCAGATTTATTTAATTCTGTTTAGATTATAAAGCATTATTAGTAAGTCTTATCATTTCCCTGTCATTTACTGAGAAAAGATGAAAATCCACACTATGTTTCCTGAAATGTTTTTATTAGAGCACATTGTCAGACAGTTACATGTTTACTGCGTACACATTGCATGCGGGATTTTTACATCCATACAGACAAAAAAAAAAAAAAAACACACAATGTTATAGTGTTTCATCTGTTTGGATTTCTGATTACAGTGCACATGAGTAATCCTACAAATACATCCTGAAATGCTGTTTCCTACGTCCTGCTGTGTGTGCTGATAGGGGCTGTGTTTATGAGACATGTGATATGAGATAATGTTTGCTGTCTTCATAGAGTAGACACAGGTATAATACACTGTCTACAAATGGGGAACAGAAGTCTCCCTGTGTGAGGATGATGTAGACTTATGCTTTATTATTCATTTCACCTGCTGCTGAATTTGGATTTCTACTCGAGTAAAGTAAACAATAAAGTTGCCTATTTTGTCGAGCGTTGCAGGTGTGATGAAAAGGAAAACATATGTCTGAACACAAATCACTTTCTTTCTAATATCCCATTCTTTAATCTCACTAGAAAAGCTGGGCTTCATGTGTCTGTGCAGCTTCAGCCATCAGTCATTTGTCAACTGTGATATGGAACCAAAGACCGCATGAGCTCCTCAGATATGAAGCATGTGTTTGATCAGAAGGAAAAACTTGTGTTTGTGCTGAGTTGACACATCCATTTGAATTTCTGATTTCCTCTGAAATGCTGCCAAAGCATATGATCTTTATGCCAATACTATAAAGCTATTTTATAGATGCCTTGAACGGGAAGTTGATGAAAGCGCTCACTTTTTGTCGACGGGCTACATTATCTGAAATCCTATAAAGAAAACATATTTCCCTAATTAAATGCATATTCACAAAGCCTACAGTTCTGTGCAAAAGTCCACAAGTCTTTTTCTTTGTTGGTTTAGTAAAGTTATAATGATCACACATATGCATTTCTCAGTCTCTGTGATATGGGAATGAATAGTAAAAACAAAGGTTTTAGGGAAAACCTTTTACAAACCAAAGCAGTATTTAGTGTGACCCTCCATTCTACTAACATAACTTTTACCCTTTTGTTCAGACAATATGACAGTTTTAGCATTAATTTACGTTTAATACCAGGTTTCATTCATGCTGCTTCTTGTCGTGGGTTCAGGGGTCACACTAAATAGTGATTTTAACCTTTAGAACCTGCTGTGCACACATGTCCTGTATTTTCTTGTTGTATCTGAAGAAAAGAGAATACCCTCCAAAAACAACAACACTAAAGGTTGAAGAATTTTGCACATTACTGTACATTTAATGATAATTAATACTGTTTTAAGATGTGTTTTAAGAATGAATCAAAGTCTTAAATACCCTTGCTTAATCATCAGATACTTAAACATGCAATTTTGAGAATTGAATAAACACAAAAGTAGTTCTACAAAGAAAGAATGATTTTCAGAAAATCTGCTTTATCCATATATATGTGTGAAATCAGCTATGAAATTTCCAAATTAATACAAGATTACGGGAACTATTTATAGTCAGGCTGTTGGCCTGTGTATTGTTTAGATCTTCAATCCCACAATGCAAAGAGCGCGGTCTGAAGAGTTGGTGGAGCTCTGTTGGGGAGAGGTGCTGTGGATGGCAGGGGGAGCCAGGTTTTTACCAACCCAACAGACCTACGTCAAGCCAGAGTGTAACAGCAATAATAAAGTCTGAAGTCAGGAAACGCAACCTTCAGAGTAAAAGCTGTAACTACAAGCTGAGAGAGGTGTTTGTGGAATTACAACAGTAATAGCACAGTCCTTTTATAGGAAAAGATATTATGGTACACATATGTCCAAATAAATTACTTAATAAGAACTATAATGCAAAGAAAAGACATAATTACTAAAACAAAAAAACAAAACAAAACACTGCAATGAAAATATAGATGAATAAAATGGCACATCAGCTAATTGGGCATAAACTTTTACAAATAAAATATGAAGAATGAATTTTTAAAAAACAACATGAAAGCACATAAAAGGAAAAAAAAAAAAGAACCTGAAATTATATATCAAGAATAAAAATTCTGAACTCTATAGAAAATGGAACAAAGTATACATCTTTAATGACTTGTAAAAAAATAAAAATAATATCTTTCTTTCTTTCTTTCTTTCTTTTCTTCGCCAGTTCACTGCAGGACTGACAACAGAGAAGTACAAAAAAAAAAAAAAAAAAAAAAAATTCAAAGAAACATGATGAAAATACTGAAATAACCTATGGTATAAATTTACATATAATATGGTGGAAATAAATAATAACCTGTCCTTGGAGGAAAACATAATAGAGTTTGTTGACATTTTATTCATAGTTTATTCATTACAACTTTCATAGTAATAATAACACTGGTGCATTTAACTGTATTGCACTGCAGAGTATAACAGTGTAACCTGAGGCTGCTGGGTGTTTTTCATCCTGCAGAAGTGGTTGGACCTGTGTGCTTTCATTGTGAAGTGCAAGCCGGTTGTGGTGTGTGTGTGTCGGTGGGTGTCTTCACTTCGGTCCGCAGGATGCGCATATTCTCCACTTTTAGGGGGAGGTTTTTGGAGCAGCTCGGACTCTCGTTGTTTAACAGCATTTATCCACCAGGAATTGCCAAAATACCCAGTAGGATTCCTGCGAGTATCGCTGTTTTGTAGTAATATCCAGACAAACTCCATTCCAGCTCTCGGGTGTTTTGTTCGAGTGAGTTTAACAACTTTCGGGCTCATTTTTTTTTTTTCGGGACTTAATTCCTTGGCGAGTCGGGTTGTCCTGCGCTCGCGCAACTCCCTCGATTTACTTTAGGTTAGCAAGGTTAAACATAACAAAAAACCGACAAAACACGGGCTTAAATGTTTATTTTTTGCTAACTTTGAAGCGTTTGGGTTTTTTCCTGGCTTTGTTGAGTGTTTTTTGTTTTACAGACGTGGAGAACACATTTTTCCTTTGCTCAAGTCTGGTGAAAATATGCTCGAACTTGTTAGCTTAACGGCGATAGTTAAGTGAACGTCGTGAAGGGGCCACGCTTTAAAGTCTGGATTAACTGTTTTTCGGGAAGTTTTTCCTGCATCAAATCTCAGCCCAGGAGTCTTCCTTATCTAACCCAGCCTGGACTCTTTCACAGCTCCCCGCCAGTAAGGTGAGTCGGTGTCTTATTATCCCCCCAGGCGGTGATTTATCTTCACTTTAATGTAGATTTACGTGCTAGCTTATTTGTTTGCAGATATATGATTATGTGTGTGTCGGTGCGCGTGAGACAGAGATCCGTGGTAGTTATTTTCTGCAGTGACATTCAACCACCTGTTTGTTCTTGAGAAATATTTCTGTGCTGTGGAAATGAGGAAAATGGAAAACTGCATGTTTTTCATTACGTGATCTTTCTTTTTAAAGGGTTTCATGCATAGTAACACCTTTGTCTCCTCAATGCTTAGGTATGATCTGGAAAACACAAAGTCCTGACACTAAACCTTTCAAAAACGCGTGAAAATTAAGTTATTTTGGCTAAATGTATAAGTCAAAACAGGTACCAGCCAAGGTTAGATAATGTACACAAGGAAACGCTATCCTATCACATAGAAACAGTATCCTATCACATGGAAATAAAACCCCAGATTATTTTGTTAATGCAAATGATGTTTGTTAAACAGCAGTGGATCTAAATGTATTTTTCTGATTTCTGCATTTTCTTGGGATACATTATGCCACAGTAGAATCAGAAATTGTTTGCATGTGTCTGCCAGGTCCCATTTCTATTGAAAAGACATTAGCTAATACTCTAAAATACACTGCAAATGAGAATTTCCAACATCCTGTCCTGGGTTTTGAGTCATAGATGTATTTCTTGGTCAGAAATGCAGGCATCCATCATTACTGCATCTGTCATGAAGTCTGGCTTTGGAGGAGGCAATATGATGTTATGTAAAGCTCTAAATGTTATGTTATGTTATAAAAGGAGAGGGAGAAGATGGATGGTTTGGAAAAGCAGCATGCCCACAGGGAGTTCTCTAAGGGTAAAAAAAAAAAAAAAAAAAAGTTTTCCCCTCAACCATCTAATGGGGAGTGAGGAATAGACATAGCCTCTAATTTAGTAACAAAGGGTAATCCCCACTTAAACTATAACACCATACTTACTGACTAAATCAACCAGGAAATGTAATATGAAATTAAATATTTCCCTGAGAGCTTTAAATGACAAATTTCACCATTAGTGCATTATGTGGACTTACATTGATGATGCAGTTGTTTCAACCTATAATTTTACATTTATCTGTACATGTTTACGACCAGTAAATTCACATTCAGGATCTTTTGTAAAGATTATTTACAGGGATTGAGTGTTTTTTTTTCTATTTTAAACTCCCATGGGAAAACATAAACACACTTGTATGTAGTGACCTATTCTTGGTGTCCTGCAAAGCACTTTGGATTAAGTGTCAACCAAATGGCAAAGTGTCAGCTTGTTTGACATTAATTGTCTTTACATTTGAGTGGAATCTTAGGACATCTGATCTCCCTCTATGGCATACTGGTGGTGAGCCACTGGCTGAGTCCATGAGGCTGCAAAGACAAACCATAAGTGTCTGTTTTTGTGAAAACAGTAGCCTTAGGGAAATGGTCTGATGCTCTTACGTTCACTGCACTGTCGCCTGTGGACTCCACTGGCCACTCCACTGTGCAGACTGGCCTCTTGCTGGCTGGGAGTGCAGTGTATACTAGGAAAGGGCAGCAGAATTTGGGAGTTGAGGAATTTTATGCATGAATGGCAATGAACAGTAATTATGGTGTAGGCCATGTTATGGGTTAGGCCTGTAACCTTTGTCTTTGTATTGTATAATGAGAGAAGCTAAATGTTTTTGCACAGTGTTAATCTGTGTAGTTTAACCTCTTACTCATTAGATTCTCTGCAACTTCTCTTGAGAAAGTTGATTTTCATTAAACTTACCACTTGTTTGAATCCCTGTTTATGTTTGTTATTCAGTAAAATGTCTTTAATGTGTTTCTAAAAATACATGTAAATGATATCCAATTCTCCACTGTGTGTTTATAGAGCAGTTCTGTTTTCCCACTAAGGCTTCTTCTGTGTTTTTCCTGTACATTTTGGTGCTGTGTATATGTTTATATGCACTCTGCACCTCAAAGCTGTGTGTTGGGAAACCCATAATATCTTTATGGTAACATCAATATGTAGATGTTAAGTGTGTAGATGTGAATTTGCTCCAAGAAACATAGAAACATTTGAGGGTCTTGTGTCAGTTTTTGGTCCTGTTATTCTGTATAAATCTCACTCTGCTAGACACTTAAGTCTGTTTTCTGTGAAGTGACCAGTGAGCATCTTATCAACCCAGCGAGTCAGATAAGTTTTAGCTGCTTAAAGGCTGCAGGGCTGTAAAAGTGGAGGGCAGTGTGACAATTGTTAGCGTAATCTGTCATTTAATGCTTTTATGTTTTTAGATGTAAAGCAGGATTTGTGCATCCTTATCTCAGTAGTTAAAGAGGAACAAAGCAGACCTGGTCTCAGCACATTTTAGGAAGCGTAAAATTCAACTGAGGTTTGACATGTACCACTGTGAATGAAGTTTGTATAAAATATGCAGATCACCCTGTTTTTGAGTCTTTTATCTTGTCATTGGGCATTCTGGTGCAATATTTCTTAACTGGCATTTTGATCTTCCCATACTTTCACGTCAGATTTGGAAAAGTTTGACTTTTAATGAATGAATAAATGAATTAAATGATTTACTTAATTAATGCCTTTTGTAAATCTCATTACTGCACTAATCTCTTTGCTGCTGCTTGTGTTTGTACGCTGCCTCTTGGCCAGGTTGTTATTCTAAATGAGAGTCAATTCTAAACTAACTTACCTGGTTAAATAAAGGTTAGATAAATAAAACCAATTAAGACTATTAATATTGTGGCATACAAAATAGAACCAGACCAGTGGTGTTAAGATATAAGATAAGTAATTATAGTTTAAAAAAGACAAACAATTATACTTTTATTTTTTTAAAAAAAACACTCTTTTCTTTTGTTTTTATGGGGTTAGATATTATAGGCTAATTTTAGGTATTGCTATCCTCCTTTCAGTGAATCAGCCAGTCTCAGTTTGTAAGTGTTTCCTGCGTGTGGATAGTAAGACATTCTGTATGTTTAACTCTTGCTCCCATGGGAGCTTAAGATGACAAAGCTTTGTGTCATACTTTTGAAGGCACCACTTCCTCTTTCAATTATTGATGGTTGTTATAGTGATGAGGGTCCGGGGAACGTGGTCGGCTGCTTGCTGCGGTTCCTTCTGTCTGGCAGCAGAAGCAGCCACTTGGAGCTGTCCCAAACACTGACTCACTGCTTACAGAGCCACGATGACCAAGCTTCTTTATCCCCTTCGGACCCCCCTGACCCAGCTCAGCTGCTGGAACACTAGACCATTCTTGGAAAGTGAAATTGAATTGGTTTTTAGGAGAACACAATGACTGTTTCAGTGATGAATACTCACACAAGCCGTTACCTCTTAAAGGAAACCACAGCTGCATCTGAACATGACTTTGTGTGTAAGTGTAAACCAAGTAGGGTTTTCTTAGACTGAGATGTGGAGTTAGTTTTGTAGTTTTACATGATGGATATTTTGGAGTCATTTGGGACTCTGTTGACATTCTTAACGTCATCATTAATGGGGCCCATGTCCTCTGGCTTGACAGCATCAGGGTGAAGAAACCAAAAAAAGCAGCATTTGTTTGACACTTGTTGACAACCCAAGGGAGCAAGTGGTCACGGGGGGAGGGGTCATTTTGGACTCAGGATCAAGACCAACTGTTAGACAATAGATCTCTCAGAAATTATCGCCTGTGGTCTCTCTACAAAGGTGTCACATAGCAGGCTACAGTTTTTTAGCCTTAAACAAATTTCTCAGGGGGGGTTACAGAGGTTGGGGTAAGTGTTAATCTCTGAGGCCAGATGCTGCAGAGTTGATGATACAAGCAGATGTGCACATATGATGGTCACCAGCTGTAATATGCCAAGTTGTGAAGGATATAACACATCCTTCAACCCCAGCAGTCCTGTGAAAGAGAGGCTAACTTGCATATTTTTTCTGAGTGTAGTGACAGTCTAAATAACTTCAGAACACATTAGTTACATTTTATTCCAAAGAACTATGCAACATGTATCTACCGTTGGCTTGAGGTTTATAAGTAGGCTTTTTTACTGAAGTTTCTTATCTCTGTTTTTGTACAGTCATATCCAAATACCGGAGTATCTACTTTCAGCCATGTAGACAGAAGTAATATTGTCTTTCCTTGTTTGGAAAGTAGTTTGTCATGTCAGCTTAAATGTAGATTGTTGTTTGTATTTGAACATTCTATTATTTGGTATGATTTACAGTTTGTTGTGAAGAGCCACAAAACAATCAAATTCTCTCTTTTTTTTTTTTTGGCAGGCTTTTCCTTCATTGTTGTGACAGGTTTCTTCCACCCAGAATCGAATCTGCAACTTTTATCAATTTCACATTGTGTTGTAGTTCGATTTTATTTCAGTTTAGTTGCAGAACTAGACTTAGTTTTATTTTAAATCTATTTTAACTTTATTTAATTTTCCAGGTATTATGAGGAAAGCCTTGATTTTTATAGAAGCTGATGTGGATTAGATAAATGAATGCCAATAAATCTGATTTACTATACCTTTATTTATTCAAGTTTCCATATTGTGCAAGATTTGTTACTCCCCACAAACTGTTATCACAGGACAAAAAGACAAATAAATTGGAGTTCTTTATGGTAATGCAGTATTTAGTTATACTTTTTTATTTAAATTTCATTTATATTAGTTTTCTTTAAAGTTAAGAAAAAAATCTCTCCTACTTTAGGTTAAGTTTTAGTTCAGATTTTGTTACCTATAATAACTGTCAGGCCTTTATATGTCTTAGGCTTGATTATATGGCAATTAATTTTTTTTTTTTTTTTCTTAAATTTTTTTTCAGCACTGTGAATGACCTGCTGCTGATGCCCATCAGGTCTGAATGGAGATCCGGTCGCAGAAAAGCCAACAGTTGTAGCTCCCTCAGCAGGATGCTGAGGCAAAGTATACTTCTGTTTCTGGCTTTATTTGCCCAAGTTTTAAGGACCCAGTGTCGGCCTGCCAGCACAGATGAAGGTAAGACTGTTTGAGAACTTTAATTCTACTCAGACTTTAGTTGTACCTTGCTTTTCCTTGCCCTCATTGTACTATTATTAAATATCATGTAACTGATTGAACTTATTAAGCCCGACTTATCTAGACTCTTTTCTTGAGAAGCAGTCCACTGATAATCAGGGCTTTGTTCTTTGTACAGGAATGTAATCCTAACACACTCCAGGCTTTGGTGAAGTCTGTTCTTTGTAGCGTCAGTGTTCACCCACCACCCCCATTTGCTGGAGTCTGATGTTGTTTGAGTGCACTATACTGCATCAGATGTACCACAACTGTGTCTCTGATCATTAGTACCACCTTTTCTGTTTTTCCCGGGTAGCTGTAAAATATAATTATTAGTTGGTAAAACTGTACCAACAAATCTTACTAACAGACATTGCAATGATTCGATTTTATTTCCTGCAGGGAATTTAGACTGATTTGGCTGTTAGACATGTTCACTTCTGAAAAGAGGAAAGCAGCACTGAAATTGAATCCTTAAAAATGTGTCTCTTGGATACAGTCCAGCAGTGTAATAGCTGGCTGGACTTGTGGGTAGATGGGCTTGGATGTTTACACTCTACAATCGGAAGTGGAGTTCAGCAAAAGAATATGATAAAGCTCAACATTATAATTAGAGTAATTAAGAAAGAGGGTCTCTCTTGGGTAGTAAGCTCTAAAACAAACTTGGTGTAGTGGTGTTTGAGCCAACAGTGAGACAGGGAGGAGTAAATGACTCCCATCTGTAGCCCAAGGGCTGCCCCACTACCTTGCAGTCCCTGCTCCTCTCCTTCTTTGTAATGAAAAGGTATTTGTTGTCACTGAGAGTAGAGTTAACTGCCAGGGAAACTATAAATTAGCCTGTTTTTTGAAAAAGGAAAGAAGATGCTACTCCAAGCCCTCCCTTATCCCCAAGGATAGGGTTTCTGAGGAGAATGTTTGTGTTCTGAGCCATAAATTTCCTCTGGGGTGGGGGAGTTGATGCATTTACACTCCACCCTGTTCTTAATCACCAAATGGCCAGGTACTATCTATGCCTCCCCCNNNAGGCCTCCCCCCCCCCCCCCCGGCTTTTGCTTGGGAATGCTTCACTTTCCCCCCTCTTCCCTGCTGGGTGACGGATGGCTTCAGCTGTCGACAAACAATCACAGCAGAAGCATTTGGTTGCATTCCTTTTGTCTTGGGTGGGGAAACAAAATAGTTATATTGAAATGGTTGTGATTTATGCACACTTCTTTGTTTGTCTCAAGGGTTTTTGTTTTGTGTGTTGCTCACCTAAGAAAAGAATACCCCCCCTGAACAAATTCACTTCATTGATTTTATTTGGGACTTCACAGGCTCCCATTTCAATGATAACCCCTTTTTAAATGTCGTCTCCGTGGTCAGGTAGAGAGACTTGTCATAAAACCCCTTTATCCTGCTATTTTTGGAGTAGGGGCATTGAAATGTCACAAGTCATGGAGATCCCAGTGGATATTTTTTGACTCTATGCTTTGCTGTCAGTCAAAGCAGAAGCGCCACTGACCTCTTCAGATCTGGAACTGCCTAGTCCCAAGAAAGACTCTTGGCAGACAGCTATGGGGCCCAGAAGTGCACGGCTTCACTGATTTTCTGAAAGCAGGCAAAATGGTTTAAGGGATCACTCCAAATAAAAATTTTCCGTTTTGTTCTTTTTGTCATTATTTCCAACTTGAGAAATACTCTGTAATTTTTTTTTAGTTTTGCTCTTTGAATATGTTTTAGGACATTTGTAAACCTTTGACTGAAAATCTGGGTTTGCTTTGTATTAAGCAATGAGACATGGATTGAGACTAGTTTTAGAGTGAATGTCTGCTGATTATAGTTATTACTAGAGCTGCACTGCATATCCACCAATATTATTCGCACATTGGATGTATTTGCAATGTTGGATATTTTATTTTAGTTGTCGTGTTCATTCAAATATAATATGGTGCAAGTCTTGAAAGACTTGCATAGTATAGTCTATGTGTAGTAACTGTGTTTATATTTATAATGAAGATTTCATTGTTGAAGGTGTGATTAATAATAACAAAACAAAAAAAACCTGAAGGTAACATTTATTTCAGCTTTCAATGGCTATATTTTAAATATTGGAAAATATAGCATTGGTAGTTTTTAGATTTAAGAATAGGTTTGATCCACATCTGGTAAACTCTGTTTAATGTACCTTAATTCGTTTGACACTTGAGTGAAGGTGCAACATGACTATATTAGGTTAAAATGTAGCCTACTTGGTTAACTGTTTCAGTAACTGTTCAAGTGATGATGTACTGATATTTGCCTGAAATGTGGTGATTTGCCCAATATTATCCATTTTTTTTGGTCTAGAATTAGTGGTTTTCTGTTAGCTGATGTAAATGCATCAGTTTAGCCTATAGGAGGGTATTGCTCTAAAAGTCTGTTTTAACTTTTTTATATGGGTTGGTGAAAGAAGAAAACAGTTAGCAGGTCGATTGAAAATGAAAGTAATCATTAGTTACTGCCCACACTGGAGCAACTGAAAGGTTAACTTTGCCCTACACAGTAATCCCTGTAACTTCCAAGTGTTAATCCATGCTGATTGTCAGCGGCTCATTTAGGAATGAAAAGGGTCCTCTGCTGGAGTGCTTTCAGGAGGGACACTCTCTCTGAATTTTTTTGGGATTGCTAATGGCCAATGTCCTTTTCTTTTGCTTCCTGCCAGTCCTGCCTTTTGTTTCTTATCAAGCCCCTCTATACGTCACCACCCCTTCACTCTGCAGTGGTCAAACCAGTAAAAAGGATTGTGCCATAGCCATTTTTTTGTGTGCCACAAGAGAACATCAACCAGCCTGACTTTACTGCATTCAACCATCACTCCAGTGAGAGCAGGAAATCCCAGAAGTCATTCACGCGGCATATTGCTTCCTATCTTTTAGCCAGAGAAAGTTCCATAGACTGGCGCCAAGTCTTCCTTTTAGTTGGTCCTTAATTTACAGACTAGTGAGTTTCCCCCCATCGTTTTAAACCTCTCCATGCTTGTGTCTGTAGGAAAATTCCTTTCATGATTTATGTAATTAGGCTGATTTTAAACAATGTCAATCAAGTTTTCCAAAAGGTTAACAGAACACACGAGAGACCATTCCAGATGGGCTGCTTTCTGAAAATATAGTCCTTAATCCATTTTAATCCAATCATAGCACCAGGAGGATTAACTGAGATGAAACATCCTCGTATTCAAAGGAGATGCTGGAAACTTGGCTCTTACCTACAAGCAGGGACTAGACAATAAATGCAGTGTGAGTGATACAGGTGTGTTAGTTGCTACCATAATTTTTCCACATTGTTGGTCAGAAAAATTATTGGTTTAGGACAAATTACCTCAATTTGTCTATGTTGTCTTTTATGTTATGTAAGGTTAAGGTAGGTTCTCACGGAAGTTTTTCTGTGGCCTACAATAAAGCAACAAGCAAAATTTACAGCTTATATGGGTTTTTTTTTATGATGTCTGTAGCCAGATTCACAGCTGGGATGTTGACTCAGCCTTATCAGTGTTATCTCCATTTAGAGGGCCAGGGCAGAGACATTGTGGATGTTTGCAACCTTGCATTTTTTTTTTTTTTTTTTTGAAGGCTGGGTGCAGGTTGGATAGCAGTAGTCCATCACTAAATGCCTCGTCTGCTTTCCCCCCATCGGTTTTGTTTTTGAGGAGAAAGTTGATCCTACCCCCTGGCCCCCTTTTCCTGCTGGGATTAAGGGCCTGTCAGACATATGTGATCCAGGAAATACCTTTACTAGGCCCAAGTGGGGTCACCATAGCAACTGGCACTAGAACCTGCCTCTGCAGGCCCTCTCTGGCTCGCTCGTATGCACATGCTCACTGGCTCGCTGTGTCTGCTCCCTCTTCCCCTTTATTGTTTGAAGGCCTTTGTTGTGATGGTGGGAGGGATTAGGCAGGTTTGCTGATGTTGACATGAAGTTATACTGTATGGATATGCTTCCTGTTGAGAGGAAGTGCTTTTACAAACATACAGCAGGCTTTGAGAGGAGTTCAGTTTTCTTCTCATGAGGATTTACTCACCACTTTGCAGTTTAATCATCTAGTTGTAAAGTAATTGTAGTTTAAAATAAATAAACAAAGACTTTCATAAACACAAACTACAATTAACAATACACAAGCAAAAAAAAAAGTTAAAATCAGCTATTTCCACTCAGCGTTAGTTTTATATGGTGAAGGAGAAAAAAAATGAGACTTTATATAAAAGAACGCTTTTGTAAGACATATTTGATTATCCTACATCTTTAAGTTTCTATAAATCAAAGCTCAACATATAATACCGGGAAAAACAAACAAACAAAAAATAAAAACAATCAGATTCTGAAGTTAGAAAATATTTATATATTTGTGAAAGTAGTTGAAACTTAAAAAAACAGAACTGAAATAGAAAAAAATGAGACTTGAGTTGATGAAAATGCAAGTGCCTTATTCACTCTGTCTAGTTGTAAAGCAGAAAAGGCTATGGGAAATGTAAAAGAGATGACTAAATCAGAATTCAGATTTTATGTTTATGCACCACAGGGTTTATTTTGGAAATCAGGTGCCATTTTACTGTTATTGAAACCTAGTACATTTTTGAGTTTTTAGCATGAAAGTGTGATTCTCAAACAAGAATGTCAAACAAGTTGGCAAGTGATGATCTTTACCTTTGTAACTAGACAAACAACACCATTGTGATGGACAACATGTCAGCATAATCGGGTTACCCCCTCCCCCTAGCCTACTATGTAGTCATTTAGAACAGGGGGGCTCAGGTGTTTTGCACTGTGACGCCTGTCCGCTCTTCATTCCTCTAATTGAATTCTACCTTCCTTTCCCAAGTAGCTCCTTCCCTGCCCAACGGTGGGGCTTTGACTAATTTGGGATGTGATTTAATTTGAGAATGGGCTTAGACAGGCGACGTTAAGGGAGGAAATCAAGGAAAAGAGTTTTTCTGCTTGCTCTTGGACAGCTTTTTCATGTGTTTACACTAAAGATCCAGCCCTGTTGTCTCTAAACCATAATTTATGATTTATTTAGTCAGAGACATTGTGCATATTTTTGTAATTAAGTATTAGCCAATATACTGTGTTTGGTGTTAAACTTCCACTGTCCTCTTATTTTTCCATTGTAGTCAATTCAGAAACACAAGCACAGCTCTTCACCCTTGATTTTGGGGATCGTTTGGATCTGACATGCCCTGACAAGGATTCCCATCATGCTGTCAACTGGACCAAAGACCATGTGGCGATAGCTGATGGAGAACACACGCATATCCGCAATGGCCAGCTGGAGATCGAGACAGTGGAGCTGGCAGACTCTGGCCTGTACACATGCACCACCTTTGGCAACCGCAGCATCTACTTCAATGTCACAGGTAAGAGAACAAAAATGAGCATTACAAATCAGAGCATTGTCTTATTGCCCTCTTATGTTGTAATGAATAACAAAGTGAGCATTTTACACTCTGGGTGTTAGAATATAACGATGATGGTTATGAACAATCACCAGAAAAATATCTATGTTGATGTTGATGTAGTCATGTGACGTATGTGTTGAAATCTGTGTCATGCTGGTAACTGAATGGTTTTTGGTGTTATCCTAACAGCATATATTGTTGTAGTGTATCATGAAGATTTTCCTTAGGAAAGTCTGTCCCGGAGCCCCTGTATATGTTATTACATTGATTTATTATCATGGATGTAGACAAAAGAGACCATTGTTAGATCCAGAAAAGTGTCAGGTAATGTTAAGAAATGACTAGATCCAACGCAAAACAGTGTTAGGGTTAAGGTTAAGGATAGCATAGGTGAAGCATAAACTAAATGTAATTATGTGATCATGTATGAATCTTTCATCATCACCTTTAACAATGTGGGATAAAATGTCTGTATATTTAACATAAACCTAGGTTTTGTTATTTCTATTAAAACAAAAAACTTGCTTTTCTAAATGACAGCCACTTTTGATAACTACCAGAGGAGAGAATGTAGTCAAAGTTTAACAAGCTGTTTTAAAAGAACTGCTTCTTTTGTACTCATTGTACATTATTTCCATGACCTTACATTTAATATACATTATTACAAGATTTAGTCTTAAGAAGAAAAGCACAGTTAATGAAAGTAAATTAATTAGTTTACTTTGAAACAGTTGACAGACCCTAATAAGTACTGTCACGCACATTGTGTATAAAGTTTTACATGTGTAGAAAGTCTTATCTACTAAAAAATATTTTAAAAATTTAAATGGTGCCTGTTGGGTGTGGAAAAACTCTGCTTCTGTTTTATGTTTTACCAGTTAACTCTCTAGCCTCATCTGAGGATGAAGATGAGGATGAAGAGTCTTCATCAGAAGAAGCAAAGTTGTTGGGCAGCCAAAAACTACTGCGTAAGTGCAAATTTTTTAAAAAAATTTTATGAATATGCTGTCATGAAATGAATGTTGCTCCAACAAATGGTCATTCCTCTCTTGCCTACAGTCATGTCATGAGTAATTGGCATGAATGGTCAGTGATTTAAGAGTTTTATGATTCAATTATAGGTCAGTTGTGTGTGGTGGTCAGACTGGAGTGAATGATTTCATTCTGAATCAGCAGTTTTTTACTACTTCAATGACAGCATTATCCCTATGGTGACTAACCGTGGTTAACCCTAGATGTCTCCCAATTTGTCTAAAGAGTAATTAAATCACTCAGACATCACCATCTGGATGCTACTGGTGGCTCAGACCACAAAGAATTCAGCAGCCGCCAAGTGTTACAGGCATGTTGACCTTCAGTTTGTACTCCAAAAGCTTTATCTGAGCCTGGAATTTATACAACTGTGACTTCACTTCAACAAACTGATTTTGAAGAATCTAAAAAAGGATTTAGTCAGTTTAAAGAAACCTTTTGGTCTTTCATCTGTTCACCACTAAGACCTATAATAAACCCTAAACCAAATCACTATAATTTTTAAACCTTTTTTTAGTGGATTACATAATGTTTTCGGCTAAAGGACCTTGAGTCTTAGGGTGGATGAACTTGATGTATGACATTTGTTATATTTGTGCCTAACTGCCTTATCACCTCTTATTCTGTAGCTATGGCTCCACAGTGGGCACAACCGGAAAAAATGGAGAAAAAGCTTCATGCTGTCCCAGCCAGTAAGACTGTGAAGTTTCGCTGCCAGGCCAGTGGTAACCCCACCCCCACGCTGAAATGGTACAAGAACGGCAAGGAATTCAAAAGAGACCATCGCATTGGAGGCTTCAAGGTTAATAAGAACACTCAAAAAATGTGTTTACAATTTTGATCAGTTTCTCCTTAGTGTCTCTGCATCCTCCTTAGCATTTCTTCTTGAAGCCTGTTATTCAGCAAGAGTGTAGATGTGTCAGTGATCTCATCTCCATATTAGATCACCAACCCCTCCCTGTGAGTAGAGAACACTTTGAGTGTAAAGCAGAGACAAGTTTCACATTTGACCTGAAAAACAATGCAAGAAGAAATCCTATGCCTCAAAAAGATATGCTGTGCCATACTAAGAATACCTTCAGGTGGGCAATCTAAGCCACTTATGTGAATGATTGATAGCATTGGCTGTCCTCATTTTGTGAACTAGTGCATAGTCTTTTCTGTAATTACATCCATGCAGCAGTAAACTTGTGACTGTGATACTGTCTGCACCTATGATATATGGAGTGTTTTGTAATCGCTCTTTTATTAAAGTCTTCCTATTTCCAGACAGGCTATTCAGTAGTGACACTAACTGCTGATAAGACTCTGGGTTGTAGCCTGGATTACTTAGCAAAGGTGTGGCAGGTGAGGGGTTTGTACTGAGAGGGCCAAGACACACCTTCCCCAAATCATATAAATGTCAGTTAGGACCATTAGGTATTAAATTATTGTCATTATTACTTACTACTTACTTATTAGTTTATTGTTTTAGCACTGATGTCACCAGCTTATTATTAGAATAAACAAGGAAACTTCCAAAGCCGTGGTGTCTGTGTATTACGCACAACGTGGCCTTTTTTATTAGTAGGTTGTAAATCTTGTGTTTTATGTACCTTTACTTAAACTACTCCTGGGATGACTGCATCCAGTGGCAGTTGCACAGGTGTGGGATGTATGTGTATGTTCACACAGACTAAAAGAAAAAAAAGCCCTCCTGCTTCCTTATGTCTGCTCTTCCCATCAAGGTGGCCAGTCCAACCTTGTCCTGTATTTCTACAGCCCATCTCCCATCCCAGCTGGGGCACATTTAGGAGTTTCCTTTCAGCCGCCTGCTCCCCTCACCCCCACCTCCCAACTCAGCCAAGCAGCACACTTAACCATCTGGCTGCTGTTTTTTCAGTCAAGGTGCAAAGGTCTGCATCAGCGGCCGGGGACGTCTCTCATCCCTCCCACACTCCACTTTTATGGCCAGGCTTCTATTGTTCATATCGTCTGCACAGAGACGTGCGGGAGGGAGGGAATAATGTAGACCACATGTATGAAACCAAGCACAACACATCTGGCAGTAGGCAGCTGGACTCTCTCATCACGTTTTAGCTAAATGAGGAAGCTGTATGGTTCAGTCGGTGTATATGTATGTTTGATGTTGCCATTGCCTCAGAGGTTTGTTGGTTAATCACACACTGCCGGTCTTGGCAGATTTATGGAAGAAAAAATTATAACATGTCTTGGAAAAAAGAGCCAGACATCAGTTGGTGCTAATAAGACAGGTTGGGGCAGATGCAATATAAAACATACCTGTTTTCCCTAACCAACTGGGTCTTGTCAACAGGAACAGGAAGTTGTTATCTTCTTATCATCATATTACACGTCATTGAACTTGTTAGCTCTTCCATCAAATAAGAAACATCCAGTACAAGATGATGAATGGATTTCAGTTTTTCTTTTAACCAGCCTATATGTAGTTGAACATTTTCTTCCATGTTTAGGTCCGTGACCATATTTGGTCCATCATCATGGAATCCGCTGTGCCCTCTGACAAGGGAAACTACACCTGTGTTGTGGAAAACCAGTATGGTAGCATCAACCACACCTACCAGCTGGATGTAGTCGGTAAGTGCACCATACTTTTGCTGGTTTACAACAGAAAAGCCAAGGTTGTCTGCAAGATGTTAAAATGTTTTGAAAATATCTTAAATTTAATTTGATAAATTTTAGGTCTGAAACGTAATTGGACCCAATTTTTCTCTAACAACTATTATCCATCTTTAGAAGTATTTTTCTAGTCTTATATTTGTTTAATGACTCTTTCATTGATGACTTTCATTGATGTTTCACGTTACTAGAAATGCGTTAACAGATTAAAAGTGATCCCTTTTTTTTTTTTTTTAAAACAAATTGACACAGTACTATAAAGTTCAAGTGTGGAATAAACAAGGAATGATGAGGAGAGAGCAGATTACTCCTGTAGGGCCTGGCCCGTGACCCGCATTCACGCCACTGGTTCAGTAAATTACATTTCCACTTCCTCCATTGCTGTTGTCCTCTGGGCTTTGCACAACCTCACCAGAGGCCAAAACCCTGATGAGAGGCAAGATCACAGCAGCAAATGGAATGTATAGTCAAAAGTGTTTTGCTAAGTCCCCACTGATATCTTGGTCAAAAAAATCCTGGACAGCCTTTTCTGTCACTCTGCCAGCTCTTGTTTAGCTCTGGAGTTTACTTTGGAGACTTATCCGTCATCGAAATGGAGCCACAAGAACATTTCATTCTACAGTAACAGCTCCACATCATACACTTAACTTGCTTGCCCATCTATTGTACCCTACTGTTAGTAATTACACAAATGGCATATAGCTGTAGGAACAGTTGCAGTAATTTTCCAAATGAGAAATTATAGTCTGTAAACTGTGAAATTACACTGCACAAATCAGTTCATACTGGTGACCCAGTCTGCAATCAGCGTTCACCACTAACACTAACGACGCCTTGGGTTTTATTTGCTTGTATTTTGAGAATCAGTCAGAAAAGTATGCTGAAAATTACTGCACATTCTTTTGTTTTTTAACTTTGTGCATTTGCTTCATTGTTCACTAAGCAAACATTTCTGTCTTTTTTCTTTTTTGTGCGTCACAGAGCGTTCTCCCCATAGACCCATCCTTCAGGCAGGTTTACCAGCAAATCGCACTGCAGTGGTTGGCAGTGATGTGGAGTTTGAGTGCAAGGTGTTCAGTGACCCTCAGCCTCATATCCAGTGGCTTAAGCACATCGAGGTCAACGGGAGCCGTGTTGGTCCTGATGGCTTACCGTATGTCCGTGTCTTAAAGGTAGGAGCATACGCTTAACCAATCCGTTGCAGACAAACCTGACAAGTGTTGCAGTAAAATTAGAACCTCTCAGTCATAATAAATATGGAAATTGGCTGCTGTCTTTCTTTTATTTTCTTATATCAATACAGTTTTTGTATTGTACAGTTTTGTACAGTTTTCTGTTTTAACACTGAATCCAAACTATGATCTTTGTTCTGTTAATACTGTTTTATTTTGCACATGACTTGTTTTTGTTTCCAGCATTCTGGGGTCAATAGCTCGGACGCTCAGGTGCTGACCCTCTACAATGTGACTGAGGAGGAGGGCGGGGAATATACATGTAAAGTGTCCAATTATATAGGAGAGGCCAATCAGTCGGCCTGGCTGACTGTCAACAGATATAGGCCCACAGGTAACCACCACGCAGCAGTACAGGACGACACTGTGGAGGCCCTTCTAGGACCACTTGGAAAACTAGAGCCGTATAACTCGAGACAACCTCAGCTGTTTCTCTCCTCCCTCCCTTCGTTTCTCCCTCCCTCTCTCCTGCCTCAGTGCTCCTGACTGTAAATGACGCTATGGAAAATTCCCAGCAGAACAGTTGAAAGTGTTTAGTCTCAGGTTTATGTTGGACCTGTTCTCATTCCTGCCCCATGCCTGCGCTATGCCCTCCTAATAAGGGCCTCTCTTGCCATCTACTTCTATTACTCTCGCTCCCTTGCCCTTCAAAGTCCTTCATGTACAGCTCACAGACTCGCTCTCTCTGCGCCTGTACTCCCTCTGTTTTTTTCCAGTCATCTCCCTCTGCCTACCCATCCTTCACAGACCTCCTGTTGTTTGTCTAATGCTCACATACTTTTTAGAAGTGAGAGTGGGAGATTTGTCGATGTTTGCGTGCAGCCTGTTCTGCTATGGGGTTTTCCATGGTGCCCATCTCTTGCATGTAGAGATGAGACTGAGGTATATGATGTGGTGATGGGATGGCCCAGCGTAGGGTCAAGACTCACCTAACCAGCTCCTCCACTAACAGACTGGGGGGCTCTTCCTGAGAGAGTCCTCTGCAGGGGCTCTTTGGTGGTATCTTTTGGGCAGATGGTGTTGGATCGAGGAGGAGAACACTCCTCTGTCCCCTTTCTCTTTCAGAATCCTTAACTCATGGTTACCTTTTTCCTCTTGGGCCTCTTGTTGGGTCTGCTTCCTTTGTTATTTTCTAGACCGCTGGCCTTAACACCACGGACAAGGAAATGGAAGTCCTCCAACTGAGAAATGTGTCTTTTGATGACGCTGGGGAGTATACGTGCTTGGCAGGCAATTCTATCGGGTTCTCTCATCACTCTGCATGGTTGACCGTTTTTGAAGGTATCAGTGGTCCTGTCTCTCTCCTGAATTTCCTTCTTTACCATTTTCCTTTACTCCAGCCTGGCTGTCCAGTATCACATTTATCAGAATGAGGTCTTCTATGACTGTTGAAAAATGTGTGGGGAAGCCAGGGCAAGTTACTAGTACTAAAACTCTCTCTATCTCTGTCTTACGCATGGCTCCTACTCCATCTAAACTCCTTAGATGGGAGAGTATGGGCCATGCTCTGCTGTATCTTAAATGAAATCACTGAATGCCAAACAATCCACAAGTTGCCTAGTCTTCCATGGAAGAAAAATTGGCAAATAAAAAGTAGACCAGTGGTTATTTAAAACAAGGCCAGATAGCTGCTGCATGCTTAATGGCCTCAGTCAGGTAGAACTTTGCATTTACAAAAGGCTTGTTTGGCAGCTCTGATCAGATTTCACTTTGAACTGTCTCTACCTTTCTGCGCTTTAATTGGTGTTTGCATTTGATTTGGTGGAAAACTGATTTTCTTCGACAAGAGCTACAAATGACATGCATCCCTGATGTCATTTCCTGCTGTGAGCACAGCGGCTGGCTTTGATAATTGGCTCGCTGTAGTGGATGTGTCTCATTCCTGAGGGGTGGAATGGGCATTTGTCCAATTATCAAGCTGCTTGTCAGTCGGCCTCTTCACACAAGTGCAGCTCACTTGTGTTGCTGGTGTTGGTTAGGGGTGTAATGGTACACTGCCGGTATGGCACCCTTGGTTTGGGATGAAATACAGCTCAAGTGGTTAATAAGGTTCAACATGTAGTGCCCCCCAACACAAATGGGTAGCAACTTGCAAATGCTTAACATAATATTTTTAGTGGTGCACATATACATCATATGTGTGTATTAAAGTATCTCATATTTATTTTGAAAGAAAGAAAATGACAAGCAGGCTTTACCCTTTGTAAATGGTAAATATATAGTGCTTTATATAGCTCTTTTTCTACACCTTGGTACTCAAAGCACTTTACAAAGCCTCACATTCACACATACACTCATGCACCAGTAAGCGGCTGCTACCATGCAAGGCACTGGCCTACCCTACTGGGAGCAGTTTAGGGTTCAATGTCTTGCTCAAGGACACTTCGACATGTGGACAGTCAGAACCAGGGTTTGAACCACCAACCCTTTGGTCACTGGACAACCCGCACTGATTTTTCGTAAAGCAGCACCATTCAGTCAGTCAGTAGTACCTTTTCCATTGCACTACACATTTATGAGTAATAAAACCAGGCTGAAGGATTGAATCACGCAGTATTTAATTTTGTTTTGACATTTAAGGATTTGTGGAAAGAATTGTCAGGATCTTATTACAAGTGTTAAAGACCATAGAAAGACTAATGTTTGCTAAAGGTACATCCAAGATCACTACTTTTATAAATATTTACTTCCTGCAAACAGCTACATCCCAAGCCAAGGTTTGCATTATACTGTATTTTTCATTAAAACATGGAAACCATTACACCCCAAGTACTGGTATGAATAAATGTTGGTGTTTTCACTAAATGGGAGGAAAAAAACAAGATCTGAAGATTTACCACACAAATATTGTTTGAATCACCAGCACCAACACGCAACTCTTTGAGGAATGCTTCACAAATGGAGTCAGAATTGAACATACCCATTTTTACTGATGTTATACAGGACTGTTATGAGCTCATACTTTGCGGTATGCACATTTTCCACAGTCGTGCAATGTCAATAAGAAAATTTGATAATGTGTTTAAAAAGTGAAGTGTCGATGTTGTATAAAAGTTAGATCCTTTGCACACTGTTACACACAGATATGATTAAGTAAGTCCATTAAACTAATTTATGTTTTGTATTTGTATTAAAACAATTGCAGAGACTGTAAATTTAAAAAAATATTGCTCATTGTGTATTTTCTCTGTGTGTCTGTGTCAAAGGCTCTGGTTTTTAGACACAGCAGAGGTGTGTGAACATGTGCATGCGTGTGTGTTTGAGGTTGTTTGTGTGTTTGTTGTTGCTGTGTATTGAAAGCATTGGTGTATTTGGTGAGTTTGGCTCTATTCAGTCTGAGGTAATCTAGCTGACACCACCCCTTCCTGCTCCCTGTCACCCTGAATCCCTCCATGTAGCAGTCCCACACTATCCTTCAGCCAATCACACCTACCTGGAGGTGGTCATCTACTGCGTGGGCTTCTTTTTCATCATCGTCATGGTTGCCATCACTATTATTGTTAAGATCCGCACCTCCTCCAAGAAGAGTGACTTCAACAGTGAGCTGGCCGTCCACAAGCTGGCCAAACGCATCCCCCTGCGCAGACAGGTAACAGAAAGTAGATAGGGGGTTTGGAATACTTACACCTTTTTCTTCCTACTTTTTTCTACTTTTGCCACATTAGTTTTTTAATACAAAACTATTCCAGTAAATTTGTCCACAGTGTGAGTGCTTAATCAAAAGAAAAACTAACTGCATGCATTCAAAGAGCTTGCAGGTTCATTGTAGATCTTTGTAGATCTTGAACATCAGGTAGGTGAAAGTAGAGTGTTTTTGTATTTTTCTATGTAAGACTTGTTGACATTCTGTTGTAAGAAAATATCCCTGCCCTCGAGTATCTCAGCATGTTTGAGAACCAATGTGGTATTACAAGAAGTACTACTATGTCCCCTTTTCAGTTGTTTACAAGCAAAGATTAGTGGTTTCATTTGTGCTAGATAACTGCAGCTGTTAGATCACACTGTTATAAACCATCTCCTGCCATTTCACTTTCCAACTCCATTGTTAACTGAGACTTGACATACCATAAGTCAGCAGAGTTCCTCTTGTTTCTAGTATTACAGTTACCATAGTATACTGAATTGTAGCCCCCGGCCCATGATGTGCATCATATCATCAGATTGTTGTCAGAACAGAAAACATCTCTCTTTTTTTTACTGAATAAGTTGGTGTCTGTAAATCTATTAGGGAGTAATGTCACTCTTCTTTTCTTCAGGTGTCTGTGGACTCGAGCACCTCCATCCACTCTGGAGTGATGCTGGTCCGTCCCTCACGCCTCTCTTCTAGTGGCTCTCCAATGCTCTCAGGAGTTTCTGAATATGAACTTCCCCAGGATCCCCGCTGGGAGCTTCCACGTGACAGGTATTACTGGACAAAACACTCGTACAGAGCATCAGCAGCACACATACTGTAAAAGTGACATAGGAACAGGGAAGTTACTTGTTTGACATTCTCAGAATTCACCTCAGTTAAGACAGAATACTTTCAATCTAACAAAACACTGATAGTGCAGGCATGCAACCACACAGGAGGTGCAGTATTAAAACAAAGATGTAGACAGGAAACAAGCAGCTAAACTTCAAAAGCAGGATGTCTACAATGTAATTGATTGGAACTAAAATTGGATTGCATCAGACTATGAATGACTTTATTCGGTTTCTTCCTTTCACAGACTGGTTCTTGGAAAGCCTTTGGGTGAAGGCTGCTTTGGTCAGGTGGTGATGGGAGAGGCTCTGGGTCTTGACAAAGAGAAACCAAACTGTGTGACTAAAGTTGCAGTTAAAATGCTGAAATGTAAGTTTTTCTTTTTTTAGTAGTAATGTATACTTACAATAGAACTAAACAACTCACCTGGAATCTGCAGTGGGATGGCAGAGAGGGAAGCATGTTTGGTGCATAGTTAAATCTAAGGCTCCAGGGACGACAAAACTTCCAACACCAACACTGTAATGAACAGATACTGAGACATCTGCCATTGGATCCTGGCCACTGTGCAAATGGGAGAGCAGAGTAAAAATTTATGAGAACCCTTGACATCCCTTATAAAACAGTGTTCATTAAACTCCACAGAGGAGTGAGGATGCAGGGAAAGTACAATTTATAGCCTCGTACTTTAAGTGCCTTTCCCCAGGGAGCATTCCTCAAGACAAACGCCTGCTTTACTTCTATGATGCTGTACTTTCTTGGTCAAGGTGATTACTGCATGGCGTGTTTTTAGCCTTTTCACCAACAGAACATCAAGTAATTACCCAAAAATAATGTATTTCTCTTACTCTCCAGCTGATGCTACAGAGAAAGACCTGTCAGACCTGATTTCAGAGATGGAGATGATGAAGATCATTGGGAAGCACAAGAACATCATTAATCTGCTGGGAGCCTGTACACAGGATGGTAAGGCCAGACAGACGGGGGCCTGCTACTGACCCGCTCACCAGTGCACACACACACGTACACACACGCACAGTGTCCCCAGACAACAATGTTGCTGTGAAACTTACTGTGTGAGATGTGTAGAATAGCATGAATAAATGATTCTGACACTGGCTTCCGAGGTTGCAGTTTGAATTGACTACAGCCGCTGTCGTTTCTCTCCAATCATCCCTGACGGAGCCAGGCACTGATCATCAGCCTCTGCTGTGGAGAAACCCTAACCTCTAATGACCTGTGCTTCTGTTGCCTCCACACTAGGCAGAGTCTTTGTCTGCTCCATTGATTTCAAAGAATTTAATACCTGTGCCAGTAAGCACAGTTTATGCCTGTTACCCTGCTATTTAAATTGGGTCCTGTATTAGAAACAAATATGTTCATTAACAAAGTATGAAATGTATGTTGTTGATCATGACCAACTGTACAGTTTCTGATTATTACAGTGAAGACAGTGATCAGTGCATTGACTTAGCCCTTAACATGGTACTTGTGACTTATTCATAATTGCATTATTTTTTACACAGCGTTATTAATATTACTGCTAAAATGAAAACAAAGAACAAAATGATTGTTACTAGAAAAATTTATATTGGTACCTGGCATAAATACAACATCTAAATTAAAGCTGCAAGCAGCATTGGGCGGGACAGAGTAGTCTGTCCGTGTTACTCCTATGCTACCAACCGTATCCCATCACGTTACACCCTAAAATGGTTGCTTTTGATCAGTTTTTATATGTATATATTTAAGAAATATAATAACTGATGAAACAAAAAATAAAATCAAATAGAAATGTAAAACTCTTAAAAAAAAAAAAAAAAAAGTAAAACTCTTAAGCTTTTCTTCTGTGAATTGTGTTTAGATTGTGGATAATATGAAATCTTAAATATTTACTTTTCACTTTTTCCATCCTATTTGAAAAACAGAAATCCTACAATTGAATGTAAATACTGCAGAAATAACAAACCAAACTTCACAGTTACTCAATATGCTATATAAAACTAAAGTGAAATCAACAAACTGAAAGACTGGAAACTCAGTAAAACAAAAAAATTATCAAATTTCTGCTTCCATTTAATAAAAAAATAACCAGCAGCATGTATATCACAGTGAAAATGGTTAAGTTTCAACATATCGCATTGTGTAACACTTACAAAAAAATACCCACCTTTCATTTTGCAGTGTAGAAATAATGTGATCATTTTGGTGAGAAATTAATGACTCTTAACTTTTCCCTCATTTGACTCCAGGTCCTTTATATGTGATCGTGGAATATGCTTCTAAAGGTAACTTGAGGGAATACTTGAGAGCACGGCGCCCACCGGGAATGGAGTACTGCTACAATCCTGACCAGGTTCCTGTGGAAAACATGTCCATCAAAGACCTGGTGTCCTGTGCCTACCAAGTGGCCCGAGGCATGGAGTATCTGGCTTCCAAGAAGGTAACGGCCACAACTATTCATATGCATTTCCAGAACAAAACCAGATAGAACAGAAAAAGGTGTATCATATTTGGCCTTTTACTAGATACCCACACCGCTTAATGTTGAATAACATCTTTTGTTTGTGTGTATGTGTGTGTGTTTAGTGCATTCACAGAGATCTAGCAGCTCGCAATGTTTTGGTAACTGAAGACAACGTGATGAAAATAGCTGACTTTGGGCTTGCGAGAGATATCCACCACATTGATTACTACAAGAAGACCACCAATGTGACTACACCTATCATTTGTTAATTGTTATTTAGAAATGCGTAGACACTGTAGCGTGCTCTAACATGTGCATTTCCCACAGGGCCGTTTACCAGTCAAGTGGATGGCTCCAGAGGCTCTGTTCGACCGGATATACACACACCAAAGTGATGTGTGAGTATCGCTTACCATCACTTTTCTGACTCACCTTCGAAAGAATGTGAGAAAAACACAGAGCAGTGAAAAAGCTCAGACGTGTGTGTGTGTGTTTGTGTGCAGCTGGTCTTTTGGGGTGCTGCTGTGGGAGATCTTTACCCTGGGAGGCTCCCCGTACCCTGGAGTCCCAGTGGAAGAGCTGTTCAAGCTGCTGAAGGAAGGTCACCGTATGGACAAGCCCTCCACCTGCACTCATGAGCTGTAAGAAACATTTACACATCTAGAAAACTGTAGCCAATTTTCTATTGACCCTCAAATTGTGTGAATATAACTTGCACATAAAAATGTACCTAATGAAAAAATTTAAATTTCACCCTAACTCCTTTTCAAATAAAAGGCAAGAGGACTTTTCTTTTTTGGGTGTAGCGCCTTTGGTATATCACACAAACCTGCAATGGAAAGACCTTTTTCCACAGCTAGAGTCACTTGAATAAAAAAATGAATAAATGGATGTTGATGGACACTACAACAAGTGAAGAAGAAGAGTTTTAAAAGAAACACGGTACAGTATGTGTGGACACCCAGGAAACTGAATCATTTTTTTAATTTAGTACCAGATAGAGGGGCAATATGTAATAATAATAATAATAATAGTAGTAGTAGTAGATACATCTGTAAATCAACATATTTACATTCGTTGCCATGTTTATAGCATTACTTCTCATATCATCTTGCAATAATAAATACACAAAAATAAATAAAGTTCTGTTTTTTTGACATTTAGTAAATATCAGTAAAGTTTTGCGCATATGTCCAATGGAAAAGTCATTAGTGTCTCTGAACTTTTTCTTCATTCAACTTAATAGGACAGTTTTGTAAACTTTACCAGTAATGTTCAGTACTGCAGTGACTATATGACTTTGGATAACTAAATACTCAAGTGTGTATCTTGAGTATTGTGTGGTAAGTGTGTGGTGTGTTTTTATTGAACATGTTAATATCCTGATGACAATGAAAATGATCAGCCAGTGCTTCTTTTCATATTACCTCACAAAGGAAAATTCATCAAAATTCATTGTAATATTCAGTAAAAACTGTTGTAAAGCAATTTCAGGGTACTATATTTGTAACTTTTGAAGACCTACTAGAAATAAAGGGGGGGAAAACACTTCACCACTTTCAAAACCCAGTGGAAGCTGCCTTATGGTATTCAGATAATCACTACTGTCAAGTGTTGCTAAAGTATGATTATCCTTACATCAAAGACAAAATTATTGGGTATCAAGCCTCCCAGTGATGAAATCATAGTGTTATGTAGCAAGTGTTAGTTAGACTCAAATGTAACTCCTTGTCTAAAACGCTGTGATGTTCCAGAAAACAGCACATTACTCTGGCAGAGGAACTGAATAAAAGTATTTTTGTGTGTTTTTCTATCACTTGCTTTTCACAGTACCAACAGGTACAGAGCAGGATTACTGTTGCAACAACACATCATCAGTAGGGTAAAACTAACCTGTCTCACCACGGTCTAAACCTAGCTCACGTTCCCTATTAGTGGGTGAACAATCCAACGCTTGATGAATTCTGCTTCACAATGATAGGAAGCGAACCTGCTGTGAACCAGATGTTGCTTACATCAATAGTATAATTACTGAGGGTCAGTTGAGCTGGCAGAGAATGATTTTGCTTTCAAAGCTTAGTCAGCACCGTGTCCCATCTGACCCAAACAGTCAACATTCGCCTTCATATCACCAGTGTTGTTGTCAAAACCTAAAAAAGATTCTGGTGCTTAGCAACGTCATAATGTGCCCTACCATTGTTTGTGTGACAGCCAATAAAATAAGGCTGAGCTCGCTCCAAATGGAACATATTGTTCAGCGTTGTTTGTAGACCGTCACATTTGAGCTTCAGCTGGGTGGAGGCACTTCTAAACTATCCTCCAAAAACAAAACGCACAGATACAAATACTGATAATCTTGCTTTTTAATCTCCACAGATATTTGATGATGAGGGACTGCTGGCATGCTGTGCCCTCACAGAGACCCACATTCAAACAGCTGGTGGAGGATCTAGACCGCTGCCTGGCCATGACATCCAACCAGGTCAGTCCTCTAGCCCTTCAACGCTGGGAGTCAGTAAACGTCTGTTGGACGAGGTCATGATTCTGATCCTTTCTCCCTTTGTGAATACAGGAGTATTTGGAGCTGTCTGTTCCTTTGGACCAATACTCCCCCAGTTACCCAGACACCCGCAGCTCGACCTGCTCCTCAGGCGAGGACTCGGTCTTCTCCCACGATGCCGGAGCTGAGGAGCCCTGCCTGCCAAAGTTCCCTCCTCACTCCAACGGGGCAGCCATTAAGAAACGCTGATACCTCATCTCCATTCAAACATTGACATTTCCTCTGCTCCCTGCCTCATGGGGTTAGACTCTTCCCCACATTCCCAGAGATGAAGCTAAAAACACTGGTGCTCTGTGAGAAAGGAGTGTGGAGACACCTTGAGAACTCGTTGGATCACATGGACTGAAGTCTGCAGCCATTTCCTGGTTCTTGGTGGTGATTCGGCTACAACGCATATGGGGCACTTTGTTTTATTGGGAGTCACAGTGTCAGAAAAACGCAGACTCCTACTCTTCTCTCCACTTTGGGCATTCCACAGGTCAGGAGAATCGAAAGGACTGACCATGATTATGTCAGGTTTTTTGTTTTGTTCAGTTTTTTTGCCCTCTTTGGTCATTGCATCAGTAACGAAGGACATCATCCTCCATTTCAGACCAAATCCAGAGTATATACTACCACGGGACACATGGCACAGTGGTCCCCTACACCTTCATTATCATCTTGTAAATACAGTTAGAAAATTATAAATATGAATATATATTTACACTGTACTCATATTTTTATTACCATAATTGATTTATTTTGTTTTGTACGAGGATGCTTTTGTTTGATCCATTTTTGAATATAGTCTGTAGGGGCAGTTGTTACATGAAAATATCTTAAATGGCCAGTTTGTTGCTGTATCGCAGCTTGATTCCCCTCAATTTACAGTACTGCATAATCACAAATGGAAAAATATGTATCGGGTTTTCTATTTTTTAAATATATTTTCAAGTGCTTTTAATGACACAACCTGCAATATAATGTAACTCAGTGTTTGTGGTGTTTCTCCATCAGAACTCAGCCTCCTCTGTTCATGAAAATAGATTTCCTATGAAATGTTCCCTGTGTGTGTATGTGTGTGTGTGCGTGCATGTGTGTATGAATGACGGAAAGAGCTGGGTGTGTGTGGAGTTTTATCTTGTCCCATTCAACATCGGTCATTTACTGCGAGGATGGTCACAACTGTAAATATTCCTGGTTGTCCGCCATGCTTTTTAAAGCCCAGAGTCCTTTTCTTCAGTCAACATCATGCACTTCTACTGTGCGTGCGTTTCATGTGATGAACTTTATCTTCTACTGTAAATGCTTTAACAGGAGTTACATTTGCTGCCATATAACTTCTGATGAAGGGTTGCAGAACACGTATGTCATCATAAAAGGATACATTAAATAAAATGCTATTGAAAAACAAACCGCTGAAGCTTTCAGAGTTTGAACTGAACTCTATAAACACACCTATAAATATCAAGATCTTCATGTTTACCATGTAAATCATGTTTACAGAGATGAAGCGGCGGCCACTTCAATCTCCGTCCAATTTAACGCGGGTTGCTCGGAGCTGATTAGATATGATAATGCGCTGCTGACATCAGACGAAATGTTGGCGAGCGGTGAGAGCCACAGTCGGCAGTAAACATGTAATTTATGGCTGTGTGAATGGCTTGGCAAGTGCTGGTGCTACGACTCCATCCATCACCCCCACCAACCTTGATGCCCATGTCTGGTTCTGGCTTCCTGCCATTGGCTGATGCATCACCTGGATTGCGGTCTCCACGCAACAGGCTGAAATGAGCCTCACAGTGAGACTGGCTCCTGACCCTTTTTAAAAGCCAGCTCTTCCAGTTTAGGTCAGTGCAGTTAGCCCTCTGTTCATACAGCTTCAGCAAAGAATGTCTTCTCATTAAAATCTCTACAGTACTTAAACCCTCAGATCTGTACGGCACCACCAACATGTTATGACTTCAGGGATACAAGGTCTTATCTGACACCTCCACTTTTCCACATACACTTGTACAATTCAGAGAAAATATGACATTGTTTTGGGAGAAATATCATCCACCCCTGGAAACGGAGCAATAAAAGTATCATCTGTGTGCTGTGGTTGAGGTGATGATGAAGAGCCTTATTTAAGAATAGAAAGGACAGGAGAGGCCTGGCTTTATTACCCGTTAATGGTGCAGAACAGGGAGCAGAGGTGGCGTTAAGTGGAGGGTATTATCACTTCTGACAGATGGCACAAGAGGAGTTTGGTGGAGGGAAGTTCATCTGCCACTGTCCAGGATAGCAACAGTTAAATTGCCAGAGCTGTATGTTTTATGGCATTAAAACTAACCCAGTGTGTCTCCTCATTTTTCCTCTGATGGAGACACATGGGGGAATCTGTTTATCTTTAGCTTATTATGAGGGAATTGAACAGTGATTCAGTGGTTACTAATCATTGAGATGACAGAAGAAGGGACTATTATGTCTCTGTTATGTCTGGAGAATGTACATTTATTTGGCAATACCGGAATCTAAATCATGCAAACATTAGGCAACTGAGATAGTTTAAAGCACCGGGGACACCACTCAACATTTGACCTTAGTATGTTATTTCCGATTGTACCAACTATTCATTTTTAAACAGTATTTTATAGAGATGTGTAAGTGTGGTCATGTCTAATGTTAGGTGTATGCCTAAAACATCCCAAAATACCACTGTTAGAATTCAAACCATGCTGTGAATATACAGCGTCATGTTGATTTGACTCAGACCAGGAAAAAAATGAAGAAACAAATGGTATACTGTGAGAAAAATACATATATTTTTGGTTTAGTTTAGACACTTAACAACATTTCTGGCCTTATCTTAAAGAAAAAAATATAGTTTTCACACCCCAAGTAAGAAAACAAGTTCATTTGCATGCACTTGGAAGGACTTAAATCAGTGTTCTGTAGAATAACGCTAATTTCCAATCAGCTTTCATGTATTTGGCATTCTCTCCATCACTTTTTCATATTGCTTTTGGCTGTTTTTAGGCCACTCAAGGCAATGAAAATCCAAGCAGCTCTTTGTTTGATGACTTTTGACTATCCATCTTCTACTTGATCACACCCCAGAGGTCTTCATTGTAGTTCAGATCTGAACATTTGGTGCAGGTTAATTTTCCGATGCAATGTCTGATAACGACTTGAAACAGATCCTTTATACTGTATGGCTTTTTAAAATTTTTTAAGAATGCATATTCTAAAGTAATAGCATAGAATCCCTATGCATAATGACAAAACTAAATGTTTCTTTTTATTTTAGTGTGAAAAATTGCAGAAGTAAAATGACACTGTGAGCATGTTTACATTCACAAATGATCTTTTCACAAAAAAATATCAACTTTGAGCAATCTGAAGGGCAATTTTAACAATGTTGTGTCTATTTCTAAATATTTGTACCTTTGTATAGATCCACTGTGATCTGTGAGTTGTAATGCATGTGTGTTAACGCTAAGATGAGCCATAATATTGATGTAAATATATTTCAGGTTCATAGTTGTTCAGGTTATGCACATTGTTTTGCTGAAAGGGTAGTTTGTAAATATGAACATTTTCATAATGTAATTCAGGCTTTTTGCACTAAAACAAAGGGAACATTTTCTAGGTTTTATTTGCTGTTGTTTTACTGGTCCAGCCCATTTCAAATTAGGCTGCATGTGGCCCCTGAACTACAATGACTTTAACCCCTGCTGCCGTTTGCATCCAGGTTCTAGCAACACCACCTCCAGATTTAACTTACTAAATAGCAGCAAATCATTTGCAAATCCCACCTCTTTTCTGAAAGTGACTGTCACAAACCAGATGAGATCCATGCATATTTCTGCAGCTTGTTTAGATGCACTGCTTTGTGTTGTTGTTTACCAGAAATGGTTTGATTTATTTGAGTTGGGCTCATTATTTCCAGGACTGCAAGCAAGCCTGAGCTTTTCCATTAATCTCCACACTCCATACTTCCTGTCAGCGGTGACAGACGACCTGCCCTTCAACTCTCTGCCACACTGTAGAGGAGACACTTCGTCAATCAGAGATGGTTTCTCAACGTCAGTCTGGAACGTGGGTCCTGGGAGGGTGATGCTGCCGGTGACGGTGGCACCAGTTGACTGCGTTCATGTGAAGCGGTGACATCAGCCTGCTGTTGTACACCTCTGTCGCTTCACAAATGAACTGATTATTTATGGCAAAGAGGGAGGAGAGTTAGTGAAGGGTGAGCAGGGAGAAGGGTTACGACGGTACAATACTGGAACTGATGAATATCATTCTGGCCAGCATCCATCTGCAAGGTGAAGGACACATACAGCTTCTCCTGGCTTCCCTCTCTGTGTCGAGTGCATAAAAAAAGAGCCCTCAGACAGTTCAGGCATTAAGTGTGTGTGTTTGTGTGTGTGTTTGTAAAACTATATTGTGTGGGGACACGAGTATGAATACACACTTGTCCTGGGGACACAAAAATTTATGGGAACAAAAAATGTGTCCCCACAAAAACTTAGCACTGAAACGTGTCTAAAATGACTAGAACTATATCTGGTGTGAATTTCAGGGTATGGACCACATGTGACGGTTTTTGCAATGTGTGTGTGTGTGTGTATAACTAGTGATGTTCCTACATTTTTTTATTATATATCTAATTTTTTGGTACTTGTAGGACCACAGGAAAGTGGTGTCCCCGTATCGTATGTAAGAACTGGTGATCCCCATTATGTTAGGTTTACAAGATTGTGTGTGTGTGTGTGTGTGTGTGTGTGTGTGTGGGTAACCGCACCAGACAGGCTGAGCTCCACTGTATCACAAATTGCTGATTTCAAAATGGCAGGAATTTTAATTTTCTACTAACACTGACAAACTCCCCACCCTTGTTCACAATAGTTATAGTGATGAAATGTTGTTTTGCATCTAAATGGGGCTGCTGTGGTTTTGGGTGTAGTTCACTCTTGGGGACTTGTTCTGCAGCTGAAACAAATATGTAATGCCTTTTAATGATGTAAATATTTGTCACTGAACTAAAACTTTGAAGTCTTGGCAGCCAACATTGTTTTGGCCTCTGGAGGTAGAAATGACAGGCGAAGACAGTGGGTGTCCCCGTCCTCTCTGTGCTCTTTGGTTGTTGATGTTTCTGTCTTCACTAAAGCTCTGGCCTCTGTTTGTGTGACGGCTGTGTATATGACAGGTCTCTAGTGGCCTTTCCTGCTCTGTGGGACAGACGTGACAGAGCGGGTGAGCCCGGGCCGCGAACTGTCACTCACAGCATGTTTCACTATTGTCTTCAAGCTGCTGCCCCTTTCCACATCTAAACATCCCAAAAACCATGAGCAAATAAGTTTGTGAATAGAATGGAAGAGCTGCGGAAGTACGGAGACCCTTTACTTAACACTTGCATCGTCAAAACACTCCAATATAAATTAATCCATAAAGACCCAGTGGTAGTTTTGTGGCAGTTAATAAATTCATTTTTCTCTATATTTAATCTTTCTTAAGTGTATTATCACAATTTATTGCAATATTATCCTCTTTAGTTTGAGTTTTTGTCAGTGTAAATCAGGTATTTTCCTATATTTAATTCACTGATCGTGGATTAAAACAGTAAATTCAAAGGTTATTATATCAAAAGCAAAGAAAACAGACTTTTTCAGTTAAATCTAAACATAAACCCAGTGTCTTTATCCACTGTCATTGATCCAACTCCATGGGTTTTACTGGTGAATTAATGTTGGAGAAGATGACAATGTTTCCATGGTAACTGTGGAGCCTCTGAACGTCCAAATGGGTCATATCTGATGACCATGAAAAGATGAATAACTGTGTTTTACACCAATTATTTACATGTACTGTTATTCAATGGGTGATAAACAGTTTACATCAGTAGTTAGTAGTTAGTTTAGTTTTGGTTTAAAGTTATGCATTCAAAGCTTAAGTAAATGTCTGTATTTATTAAATGTGTTTAAGGTTAAGTTCATTTGAGCTTGTTGTATCTACAGCAATGCATTATATTCTGTAACATCATCATATGTTGCATCACTGTCCTGGGTGAACCACAGGGCAGCATTTCATGAGCTCAGAAAAACATCTCTGACAATGCAATTTCCATTTAATGCAAGGGAGAGGTTGTTTTTTTTTTTTTTTTTTTAGCTAAAGATGTCATTAAACAATGTTTTAGACTGCCACAAACAGGAAGTTCCATTTAAAAAGTATATTCATAAATTAATTCAGCCTCACAAACGTTGTAAAGTAAAAAAGTACAGTGATATAGTAGAAATATGAGGTGTACAAAAGTGAAACATTTAAGTCCAGTTACTTCAGAAGTGTACTTAGGTACAGTGACCTGCTCAAGTAAAAATACTTAGTTACATTCCATCACTTACAGTTTGTGTTTATTGTCACACTAAAACATAGAGTACATGTACCATGATTTGTAGAAAGAGTATTTATGGCGTCTGCAGGCGCGGGTGTGGTCAGGTAAATGAGCCGGGTGAGGGTGTTTGTTTGGTGTCGAGCTCACAGTGGGTGGAGACGGGGGTAGTGGTAGTGGTGAGGGGGATATGTGTCTGCCCCACAAGGTGTGTGTTGGCGTCCATACAAAACCTGACGCCTGTAGGCATGGCCCCGCCTCTTTCCCACCAGATCAACTTTCTTCAGTGCAGGAATGAGACACAGACACCTCCTCCAGGCTGAGACATATAATCTGGGCCTGTCAGGGCCTTTATCAAACAGGATCAACTGGTGTGCTGGGCCTTTCTCCACAGTCCCCACAGGCAGCAGGATACCTGCACACGCATTCCTTCGACACATCCCTGTCCCAGGAGGCGTATCATCTGTCTTTTATGGCAGCTTGGTTCAAGAGTGGGGGGAGGAGGGGGGAGGCCTGGAGTACAGTTGCTCCTCTGCATTGTCCTGATTGAAAACTAAGATAGCTTCATGGCCTTCGGTTTGGAGGATTTTCCTGATCCCTTGAGTCTTGAAATGTCAGAATGCTGATCCACGGAAAATCCTCGTCTCCCTACATCACACATGACAGATTTTCATCTCTTAAAAGGATTCATCAGTTATGTGTTACTTGTGTGATGACCACAATCTGTTTTCACTGCAGAGATAATGACGATATGACTTGTTGATGGTGACAGATGAGCACGGGAGGCGTTTCACAGTCCCTGTAGGATACTGCGGCTCACCTGAGGGAGCCCTCCTTGGCTCAGTTGTCTCAACTCCTTCTAAGCTTAAAGCGAAGGCTCTCGCTGTGAGCAACCAGATAAAAGGGGGTATGAATCAAAGCAGCGTCACTGTGCACAGGACTCTAATCATATCACTTGCCCCGGAGCCATATGTCTTTGTACTCTCTTTAATTGAATTGAGGCTGGGATGAGATTGGCTGACATACCTTCCAGTGACTGAGCTGCACTCAGGGAACAAGGCAAAGAGTAAGAGCAATTTGGGATGGTTGTTTTTTTGCCGCAGTTGGGTATAAAATCCTAAAGGTGTCCTGCAGCTCATCCTTACTGTCATGTATTTTCACAACTGTTAATATTGCTGCCCAAGGCCTCAAACATTATTGTCCAGTATGATACAACACAGAGTTTTTGGCATGATTGTGACACTGGAATCACCTATTAAGGGAAGACTCTTCAAAGATGACAGATTAAGCACAGCTTGTTGTGATGAACACTTACTTTATTGAATTTCTTGGTCACGTGTATATGGATTATTTGCTCCTGACTCACCGGGGAGGACATCTGACGTCAGCTTGTCCTCTGTCTTAGCCAATGAATTACTGGCTTCTGTCAGGTAGTGGCCTTATCATGACACATGAACACTGAGTAAATAATTTAATGCTTCTGAAGCATCTGTTTATTTGTGCCCTCTTGCACCTCTGTTAATCACTGTGTGTAAAGAACAGCTTCCTCTCCATGCCTTTTTGCATTCATGTCTTCACACTGTCTGCAGCCTAGAAACACACTAACGTGTGCGTACATGTCTGGCTGGGTCTCAACACCTTTGTGACTCCTGGATGAAACACACTGCCTGGGGCTGTTGGGATTTTCCCTGAAAAGAACGGAGGTGAAACAAATTTTGTCTTTCTTCCTATTTTGTTTTTCCTGTTTCCTGTGCAGCCAGGAGGCCAAACCGTGAAAACCAAACAGAAATGGAAACAGACAGAGAGTTCTTTTCAGGCTCCTTTGGCCAGTAATCAGAATAGGATGTGGGTTTGAAGCTGAGGGAGAATATACTCTGTGTTGAACACTGTGACGTAAAGTTAAAGTTATCCAAACATGGTTGATTTACAGGAAGGCAGGGCTCTGATTTAGAATATAATGTACGTGCCAGACAGCGAGGATATAATGAGACAGTGAGGTCTGGCACCAAAGACACAAGCACTTCATGATGGGGTTTTTTGCCAAACTCGGCATGGCCAAGTGCTCCGTCTGATGTTAAGCTCTTAGAGAGAGTGGTAACTTGGCTGAACTTTCCTTTATTACTTGAAAAGTTGATATGAAATGAGGCAGCACAAGTCACAGCTGTTAATGCTATACCTAACTGTGAGATGTGCTGAGGCTGCACACCCAATCCTAAAAGTCTCTCCTCTTGTGCTGCAAATGCGTCTTTAGAGCCTTAAGCATTGATTTGTTCCTACTATTCATGCAAAATATGTTAATTATATACCTGCACCAAATTGCTGTTTTATGGTAGAATTATCTGTACTTTGATGTATTTACTCATAACACATTTTTCAAAACAGTGTTTGAGACTGAAACCTGCGATTTAGTAACTATACATGTACGGAAAATAATGGATTAATATCTCAGCAGTCATTCAGATTCCTCAGCCCCACAGAGGGCATGTTAGTCTTCCAGCTGCTGTTTCATGCTCGTTCTCTATGCCATGCAATTATGCTGTTTCCCACCGGAGGTTTGGATTGGGTGGAGCTCAGTGAGGAGTAAGCTCAGGCATTAACTGCTCCTTACAGAGCATAACTTACACGAATCCACACATACAAGTGGAACAAAAACACTAAAGACACACATAAACAGACTGCACCAAAGCACAAAAGAAAATAAACCCCCTCAAAAAATACCTGCCACTCAGGAAATGGCATTCCTCAAGTGGATAAGACACAAAGAGACAACACCCATAATTTTGTAACTGAGTCAGTTTTTGAGGGAAACACAGTTTATTTAAAAGTGCTTCGGATCACCGATCAACATCAAACCCCAGGAACAAAAAAAAAACAAAACAAAAAAAGATCTAAAAGACTTCAAATGAAGTTCTATAATAGGTTTAGGATTTTCTTATTTTCTCCATGAAGCTCTTGGTTTGAGCTTACAGTAGGTGTTCATCAGAAAACACATAATACAAACATAATACTAAAACATACTAAAACATAATAAACATAGTAAACATAATAAAACCTGATAAAATGATAGATGTTTTGTCCTAATATTTGGTCTGACCAGAGTGCTGTGGATCAGAAGTTGAACATCACATCTATATTTGTTGCCTTTCTGGACACTGAACAATGTGCTGAGACCTGGGCCACGGGCTGATGGCAGACAATCTGTTGCAGGCCCTCTGCTTGTGACAACAGAATCGTTGTGAGGGAAGGCTGGCAATGCCTGGCACCAAGGCTGCAACGGAGATCCAGCTCCTCTGCACAGCGGCCTCCCCAATACACACTTTATGTTGTAGACAACAGCGCCATCTGGTGTCAAAGAGCAGCACTGCGTCACTGTCATGTTCAGGATTGGGAAATGCTCATCTGTTGTATGTGCATGAAAAAAATCTGCACTATAGCTACATTTTTCTCTAAAAGTGAGGAATATTTAGGTACATTCAGTCATAGTTTAATATTGAAAGTTTCCTTTATGTGCTGAGACTGAGGATAACCTTTGAAACCTTCTATTTTCTTGTTTATTTCCCTTGAAATATATATATATATATA
>JAPSES010000219.1:13582648-13600251 GCA_029822895.1 Maxillicosta whitleyi
CGGGGTGTCAGTCACAATATGTGGGGGAACTGTGCTGCTTGGCGGAGGTTTGCGCTCTCTGAGTGCTTTTCTAGTTGCAAAAGGTGTCAGTGTGGGGAAAATAACTTCTGAATCTGAACCTAATTGTTTCTCTGCTTGTAGATTTCGCTGTTTATGAAACCTTCCCGTTCCATTCTGTATCGGCGGAGTCCTATGAGTTCAACGGAGACCAGTTTGCGGCCTTTGCTCAGCCTGATTCTGGGTTTTGCACGTTGTACATATGGGATCACGTGGAGATGCTTTTCAGGAAGTTTCATAATATCACATGTAAGCACCTGAAGATTTTAAAAACGTCACCATACAATACTAAAACAATATGCCGTAAATGCCTGTGTTATTCTTTCTGTTTGTCCTGCAGCTCGTTCTGCTGTGTACTGCAAACCAGTGGTGATAAACAACACCCTATATATGGTTGTGGCTCAGCTGTTTGGTGGATCTCATATCTACAAGTGAGACTTCTCCATTGGTAGAATGTAGCTAAATGTCCTCAAATGTTAATCTATTTTACATGCATGCTTACATTTCCTGCTGCTGTACACTATTTCTACACTACAGCGCAAAATAATTTTCATCATCATGCATCAGCAATCATTTAATATTTAATATTTTACTTATAATTTCCCTTTTGTCCAGTGAAAACCACATATCTCTAAATGTGTTTTTGTTGTATTTTTTGCCTTTATGGTTTAAGAAATTTCTTCTACTTCTAAAGATTAAAAAAAAAAAAAAAAAATTAAATGGGTTCTATGTAGTTCTAAGAGACTAAACTCTCAACAGCATATGGATGTTGTGGACTAGAACACACTTAGGACGACCAAAACCATGCAATGTATCACAGACTGTACAAAGCACATTGTTTCAACAGATTTGAATTATGGTCTCATCAGACTTTCTTCACACTCATAACTTTGACAGTCACTATTTTGTATAATCTTCATGGCTTGTGTCACCTGATAGTTTACATTCTAGCTTTGTCAGCTTAGTTCTCTTTTTAGACAGAAAACAGCCGCAGTAAAACCACAAACCACCTCAGTTTTCTGTACAGTTTGTGTTGTCAGCATCTGCACTAAAAATCTGTGTGGAAGAATCTAAACAAGGTCAGAACTGTCACAGTTTTGTTGTTTGGCTCAACAAATTGAACAATTTAGCAAAGATAATAACATTACATCAACACTTAATGGTCAAAGACATGTGGTGTTAGTTTTCTTCACCATGGAAGAGTAGAAGAGTGACTCACTACTCCCCCTAGTGGTGTGAATTCAATATTCAGTTCTTATCTCTAATTCAATACAGAGACAATTTAACCATTTCAGATATTTTAATTTCTAAAATCTATGATGACAACTTTAAGGTAATTTAAAAAACACATATTTTAGTAGAAATACTACATATAGACCATTTATTACAGAAGTGGTGATAATAATAGTATTAATACATTAACAGGCACCATTTTACTGCCCAAAAGTAATGTTTTAAAGTACATTTTGTTTAAAATATTTTACTTATGTAAAAGATATGAATACTTCTTCCACCACAGAATGTCAGTAGAGATTCTGTTAGGGCCACTAATCAGGTTTTTGTGATTTCAGGTGGGAAGAAGACCCTCAACGCTTCGTAAAGATCCAAGACATTGACACCACTCGTGTGAGGAAGCCCAACTTTGTGGAGACCTTCCAGCTGGATGGAGAGTGGTACTTTGTGGTAGCTGACAGTTCCAAGGCCGGCTCCACCAGCATCTATCGGTGGAACAGCAATGGTTTCTACTCGCACCAGTCCCTCCATCCCTGGCACCGGGATACCCATGTGGAGTTTCTGGATGTTGGGGGGAAGCCTCACCTCATCCTGTCCAGTGCCTCACAACCCCCAGTGGTTTACCAGTGGAACCGAAACCAGAAGCAGTTCACATTCCACTCCCTAATCACAGAGTTAGCCGACGTGCAGATGGTAAAGCACTTCTGGGTCAGAAGAGTTCTGTACCTGTGTCTGACACGCTTCATTGGTGACTCCAAGATCCTCCGCTGGGAAGGGCAGCGTTTTGTGGAGATCCAGACTCTTCCCTCCCGGGGCTCAATGGCCGTGTATCCCTTCACAGTTGGCCTCCGCCAGTACCTCATCCTTGGAAGTGATTTCTCCTTCTCCAGAGTATATTTGTGGGATGACCTCACACAGCGCTTTAAGCCATTCCAGGAGCTCAACATGAGAGCTCCACGGGCATTCAGCTTAGTATCTGTCGACAACAAGGACATTCTGCTGGCTGCCAGCTTCAAAGGCAACACCCTGGCTTACCAGCACCTGGTGGTGGATCTCAGTGCCAAGTAGACATGTTCCTGTCAAAGCGAAGAGAGGTGTGTCTGAATATACAGTATATGAACATGTGCCAAATAAATGAAAAACTGCGAAATACTGAAGCCATGTAACTAAAGGTTTGCTATTTTATCTGACATTTTAAGGGAGGCAAATAATTAAATGAATGTTTGATCTATTTTTATGCACTATCCTTTAACATCTGAAGTAAATTGTTTAACACAGCATCAGTAACATGCCAGTGTAAATGTCATGTCACTGCAGCATCTCTGCTTCATTTCATCCTTATACATGTTTTTTTTTTTTTTTTTGGAATATGATGTTGTATTATGTACCTAACTAATGTGAAAATGATGTGCATGTACATCTACTGGATTATTAACACATAAGACTGAATGCTATGGAGGTTTTCCTAAATTTCATGTATCTGTGAAGATTTTTGCATGAAATTGTGAAAAAGATTTGAACTGTATAAAGCAAGCAATACGTATCACTGCAATACCTTACATCCATGATTATGTTTTTGTTGATATATGGTGCCTGTTTTGGATATGAAGTTTGTTCTCAAATGATGAAATGATTAATTTAAGAACCAGTCTGTCACCTGACACCTCTATAGGAAATTTAAACTCACTTTAATTACTGTTAATTTTATTCACAATTTATGTCTGCAAAAAATGTTATTTTCAATATATACAGTCTGCATACTTAGTACCCAAGTCTAACACAGTCTAAGACATACAAAGATATTTTAGTGGTAAAAGAATTGATTACAAAACTTGAGACAAACTCAGACATGTTATTTATGATTATAAGAGAATTTAATGCTTTTTTAAAAAAATTATTTTTAATGTAAAGTCATATGCTGTGTTTAATGTTTTGCTGTGTATATTTGCACCTGGATCAGCAGGAAGCATACAATTAAATCCTGCTTTTGCGCCCCTAAAAGGCTTATGTCATCAGAAGCTCAATGATGCCCCAAAAGTAGACTTTTGCAGTAATTTTAGAAGTTCTTTTAAACTGCAGCAGGTTATAAAAACATCCAAAATTACTGCCAGTCATGTTATGAATTGGGTACGCTCTAGTCTTTGTGGTTAAAGCTGAGTGTTGGCGTTTGAGGCTGTGGAGCTTTTGTAATAGTGGATGACAAAAATAAGAATGAAATCCCATCATTTATAAATGTAAAAAAAAAAAAAAAAGTTTCAAGTGAACAACATATAGAACATGTTTGTTGATTTAAGAATGCATGGATCTTCAAATAAAACTGAAACTCTTTGGTGGAAAAAGTATGTACGGTACATTTACTTTAGTGTCATAACATGTTTCATCCAGAGTCTTTGATGTACATGAGAGTAGTGACACTTCCATGGACTCATGCTGTAAAAAATGGTGGATGAAATACACACCTTCTGGGTTCTGGAGGGGCCAATAGTTCCTATATTCAATAACTATATATAGCCTATAGCACAGGTGTCAAACATGCAGCCCGGGGGCCAAATTCGGCCCGCCAAAGGGTCCAGTCGGACCCTTAGGATGATTTTGTGAAATGTAAAAATAGATATTAACAATCATTTTAGTTCAGACCAATTCAATCTAAAGTAGGTCAGATCAATAAAATACGATCATAATAACCTATATTCATTCATCATCTAAACCTATTTATCCTCACTGGGGTCGGGGGGGTCACTTGGAGACTATTTGAGCTACCTAACACCAAAGGTGGGGTACACCCTGGACATGTGACCAGTATAAATACTCACAACTCCAAATTTCCCTCTTTGTAAATGTAAATATTTTCACATATTGACACTAAAACAAAGTATAATTTCACAAAAAATGTAAATAACACGGACAAATATACAGAACCTGAAATGTCTGAAGAAAGTGCGATTTTAAAAATATTCTTCCAGTTACTAAATGTTTAGTGCATTTGTAGATCCACTGTGTTATAATGAACATGTGGAAATGATAAACTGAAGCAGAATATTGTTAAAATTATACTTGTTTTTCAGTTTGCTGATGTTATTTGCATTGTTTGAAAGGACAGTTTGTAGATGTAAACATTTTCATTGTTCAATTTTTCTTTTTTCACTTTGAAGATGACATTATTTATATATTATTATGCTATTATTTCACTAGTCTAGTCTTCAGACCAAATTTAGTTGAATGTGGCCTGAACTGAAACACCCCTGGCCTATAGTATGTAGTGTATTATTGTACCCATTTATCTAGTGGTTTGTAGTAGAAGGTGTTGAAGCGTTAGGGGTCTGAGCCTATTTTGCATTTATAGAACACATTACAAATGCGTGTGGTATATTTTTTTAAAGCACGATTTCACTTATATTATCTGAGAATCCTTTTGCACTTTATCTGACTTTATTAACATATTGGACCCATAAATACACAAAATAATAGAATTCTATTTGCAGGAAAAATTGCTGTTTACTACTATGAAACATATAAATGTATCTCTTTAATTATTAATAATATTTCCAGGTTTACAAGGTCGATCATTGTCAAACAAATCCTTTTTTTTTATAATGCTTCGATCATTATGGAGGGTTAAAGGGTTAAAGCTCAAATGTTTCTCAAGGTGTCCACAACAAACTATAGCATAAACATTTAGTGTTGAAATGTAAACTGGTCAACAAGGAAATAGTTAACTAATGGTACTGTAATAGTTCTAAAACATCTTCCAACATCTAACAACAATTGTGTCCTTACACGATACTGTGTAGAAATTTTCTTTCATATAAGCCCCACAAGTTGGAATATGTCATAGTTCTATTACTTCTGTATGATAATTGAGTTCTTTTTCATTACTGATGGTTTTATAAAACAGAAAACTTGACTCATTTGTGTAAGCAACCAAACTATAAAGCTTAAGAGAATTATTTTAAGAGGTTATTTATATTTAATCTGGTATAACATCAAAAGAAGTTTCACTGAAACTCAATAAATATTAAAGGAAATAAATATTTGTGGAAAAATAATTTTAAAAAAATCATCTTTAGTGTCATTAGCAGCTATATACAGCAGGGATATAGTAAGAATGAACTACACAGGGCTCTGACACAAGGGCTTGTGATACTTACATTAGTGCGATGCAGGACAACTGACACAATTAGGACCAAGTGTTGGACTGACATGAGTCCAACAGACAAACAGATCAGTCATGGTGGGTGTGTGTCCTGGAGCACACAGGGAATATTACAGTTACTAGTCCAAGTCCTGCAGCGTATTAGTCCTATTGTGCTGCATGATACTGATGAAAAAGTTTATTGTAAGTTATTTGTTGTGTCTTAAGTGCTTAGGAACTTTATTCGTGGTGTGTTAGCTTTTATATTTTTCCCCATGTCAATTTTCTGATGAACCCTGTGGTGGGAAAAGGCCCTGAAAGTAGAATGAATATCCTTCTTTGACTAACACTGTTTCATTTTGGACTAAATAATGTAACAATTATTCACAACAGCATTTTGGTTCAATCAGTAGTATTAATCCAAATATATTCAACAGTGAATCTACCTTTAAATCTGCTCCATGGGTCTATAAATTATGCTTTGATGGTATATCAGCAGTCATTAAGCTTCAGCAGTGGGTTTCTGGTGTGCAGCTGAGCCCAAATGTGGTGCTTTGTCGGGTCAGTCTGAGCTGAATGTTCAGCCCATGTTTACTTGTGAAGTCAAAAAGTAGACTATGAATCTGAATGGATGTAGGTATTGTGCAGAGCTCACCTCAAAATCAACCAGAATGTAGGAACTCACATCTACTGGATCCAAACCTTTAGTCATGTTTGTGCTTTACTGAAACTAGCATAGGTATTGTCTATCTTTGGCACACTGCCCCAAAAACAGACAACATGACACCAATCCAGTGAATTATATCTAAGTCACTATCTTGCGTGGCTGCGTGTTTGGCACAATTTTTTGTCACACCCACCAAATCTCACTCCACGAGTTTTTGAGAAGCTTGTAATTTTGATTAGATGGAAATTTAAACCTGTTCTGCCAAGTGATGAATCAACTTTGCATTGTTATATATTGTGAACTTGGTGGCACTTATCCTGGTAATTTCTCTTTTTCTGTGTGAGAATGGCAAGGTGTGGCATGTGAGCGTGCGAATGGGTTGAAATGTGTGTCTCACATTCAATGCGTGAGACTTGAGAACCCTGATATAGTGTTACACATTGGTTTGTGTACATTTATACAATAGATCGATAAATGTTCCATTAAAAAGAACCTGAAAAAAAAAAAAATATTTTGAAATGTGCAGACAGTGTCTTGAAGTGGATCTGGTAGCTCTGAGAGAAATATTCCTTTTGTGTGAGCACACTCTCTCTGTATCTTGGCAACTACAGCCAACCATCATTTTTGACCTAATTTTTCTTTATTAGTGATTCAAATTTGGTAAAGATGCACTACTTTAATTCTTTGGGCATTTTTGCTCATAGACCAGTTTATTTTACTTCTTGCTTAATTTCTTATGCTACAAAAAAAGTGTTATATGCATGATGACCAAAACATGATGCATCCATATGGGTTAAATAACCCAGATTTATCTTATATAAAGCACTCTTTGTCTACACATGCTATAAAAATCTGCAAAATATAATTTAATGCTGCAACAGTGTTAGGCTAGATGCTTTTAAAGTGTTCTGAAAGGCAGCTGTTTTCCTACACAAACTGTAAACTTAATCTTGTATCTAGGTTGCGTCTTTTTTATTTTTTTTTCTACCTGTCACTGATGGAACCGTACAGGAACGTTCACACGTATATGCGCATAAAAGGCGCAAACATGGTCATTATAAGCAAAGTTTGTTTGTGCACTTGCTTTGATTGCTCGCATGTCTGTGACGGTGGAGTTAGCGTCTGATGACACTCGATCAGTTAGCCCCGCCTTTCCGCTCCTTTCCGAACATTAAAACACGCGCTCCTATGTGTTGTTGATATGTGATATGTTAAACCTAACTAGCTCATGTTAGCCACATTTTAATGCATCATGGTGAAATGAGGGTTTGCTGTGGAAAGGTGACAATGACACGTAGCCCACATCTTAGATTTTTTCTTCAACAGATTATATTTTAGTGCTATTTATTACTAGTGTTAAGAAGTGTTATTTGTTTCAGATGAGAGTGTGAGCTGCTGGTACATGTTAGCTAACCGCCCGGACTAGCTAAGCTAACTGCCAGGACTGCCTCCTGCCTGGCACAGCGACTAGAAGACAGGTCCAGTGTAAAGTTTAGAGTTTTTACAAATGTCTAATTCCACTAAAATGACCCCGCCACCTGAGTGGGATGACGACGAACGGATGAATTTTCTGTTCTCGGACTTTAAGGAGAACCGAGATGTCAACACGACCGACTGGGACAGTAAGATGGACTTCTGGAGCGGTCTGATCCTCCAGACCTGCAGGGACCGAGGCTCTGTGTGTGTCAACATGCAGGATCTGAACAAAACCTTCAGGAGGAAAGAGAAGTCACCGCTGGGCTTGGGGACTGTGGTCCAGTCCATGGCCAGGTAAGTGTCTGTTCTGTTTTCTCAGACCGTGTTGTCCGAGTCAGTGTGTGATTTGGTGTCCCTTCTACCAGATGTGGGAAGATCCAGAGGGAGTCAGAGTTTGCTGCCAATGTGGACTGTGGCTGGTTGTCCTGGGGTGTTGGCCTGCTGCTGGTAAAGCCACTAAAATGGACCTTCTCCACTCTTCTGGGTAGCAGCCGTGTGCCTTTGGGGGAGTCATTTGTTGTTATTGAACTAGTTAAGGTATGTGAAACATTACCACCATTACCTGATGTGTTTTTACTTTTTAAACATCTATAATATGATTCTTTCTAGTTTAAAGTATGTATTTTACTACAGTGGTCCATTAACATCTTCTTTTACTGGTATAAATTGTATTATACAATAGCTATAACTCTTTCTTTTCCTTTCTTTTCTTTCAGTTTCATTTTTGATACAATATAGTTCTACTATCAATAACTCCCATTACATATACCTACTGTTATCATCTTTGCTATTAGTCATAATTTGAAGGTTTGATTATGTATCGTATGTATCCCTCAGATGATATCTACTAAACCCTCATGGTGTAGTGGATCTGTTATTGCATAAATCTAATTTTACATATCTGAAGTTAGATTTTATTTGTCACAATAGGTCTTAGATATTCCTTATTTCATTGTGGATATCTTGATGTCAAAGTTATGGGTTTTATAAAGTCATTCATGCAAAATTAATATTAAGGTTTTTAGGTAAATTAAGATCAGTTGTGTGTATGTTTCTCCAGGAGAAAGCAGCACAGTTACTTGAAGCATATCGAAGCAGTGAATTTGCAAGCCGCTCCATCCTGTCATTTCAAGAACTCCGTGGCCTCTCCTCAGGTGTGTGTGTTGATGAGAGCACCATGTGCATGGCGCTGCTGCAGCTGCAGAGGGACAAACAAGTTATGGTTTCATTATACGAAGGCGAAAAGGTAAATCCACTTTAATAGTTTTCCACAAGTTTCATTCAAGTCTATCAAAGCTATTTAGGCCAGTATTGAAATTAAAACTTTGTCAGAGTTCTACATTTTCTGAGTTGCTATGTTTAATCTATTTTTACATGTTCTTTTCTCAGATTGTTAAATTTTGTCAGACGGGGCAGGATCGTGTGTCTCCAGTCAATGATGTGGACATTGGCATTTATCAGCTACAGCGCAGTGAGAAGCTGCTTGGAGAGAGAGTGGAGAAACTGAGTGTTGAGGCTGACAAGTACATCAACTTCATTTATTCATAATAAAAATGATTTGAATTAACTTCATCATGTAATGTTTGTATTTCAGAATGCATTGCCCCTGTAGTGAAAATTACAGAATGAAGTTTTCCATTATATAATCTTTGTTATTCAGACCATATTATTATTATTCAGGCATTGAACCCTAATGGCTTGAAGAGTTCGATTTATATGTGATAAGTGCTTTGCTTTATCTCTGTGCAGATGCAAAGAGGAAGCAAGGGTTCTTCTTCGAGAAGGGAAGAAATCTCAGGTTACTGCTAAGTCTAAGAGTTGATTTCCATTTTATCAAAAGAACTGGCATATTCCACAGCAGTTTGTTCATTTGCTTGTATTCACCATTTATTTCACAGGCATTGAGATGTTTGAGAGGCCGTAAGAGGGTTGAAAAAAGGGCCGACAACTTGTTTGCTAAACTGGAGTCTATCAGAGGAATCCTGGACCGTATAGCTCAGTCACAGACTGATAAGATGGTAAGAAAGCAAATAAACTTCCACAGTGTGACGTGATAATATAATGTATAGTTATATATTATAATGTTTTAGAATTTATTACATGTTTATTTAATAGTCCCTGAAGATGGAACAACAGTGATGAGGATCTGTCTATCATCATTCTGTTTCCAAACCATAATTGGAAAAGGATTTTAGATTTTTCCACTAAGCCTGCAATATACACTGAGCAAAAATATAAACACGCCATGTAACACTTTACATCTTAATAGATTAGGTACAATATAAAGTCACACAATTTATTTTATTGATCAATGTGGTACAGATTACCATCTATTAGAAGATGATAGTGGTGTGTGGCATTCAGGGACATTCATGTAGACATGGTGGGGGCCGGTTGAAAGAAATCACAGCTCAATATCTCATGTGTCCACCATTGGCTTCCTGTAGAGCGACACATCATCTGCTCATCGAGTTAACCATATTGTCAATTGTGGCCTGTGGAGTGCTATTCCACTCATCTTTGAGGGATACACGGAGATATGAGATGTTATCCAGAATCGTTCCGGCATGATTTGCGATATCCGTGGCATGATGACATTGAAGAAATGTGACATTTTGAGGTGTGCCTTTATTATCCTCAGTATAAGGAGAGTCTGAATACTGTTAATGATGTTTGAGCTGGACATGCTGTGCTGGGGCTGGATTCATTGGATCACTGAGCAAGTGTTTACTCGCTGAGATGAACATAATGTTTATTTACAAATCAAAAGAATTAACTATGTTTTACAATTAGACATCATGAGCTCATTTTGGGTCACACGTCTTGTGTTGCATAAATATTGTACATGGTGCGTTTAGATTTTTACTCTTTTTACTCTATTTTTAGTGTGTCAGTTATGCTCTTGAATGGTTCTTTTTTTGTTTAAAAATGTGTGAGCCACATGAGGGCGCTAGAGTTTTCTCAATCCTTTTTATTCCAGTGTATAACTAAAAAAAACATTCAGTATTTTTCTACTAAATTTACGATAATTTATCAGTTCTGTCTTGGTGTGGGTTTATTTTCTCTTCTGTTTGTCCATCCTTCCTGTGTATCGAAATACATATATCTTTAACTGATTGAATACTAATTCAAAATGACCTCTTTAGTTGTATTCAGTTTGCACAAATCGTGCCATATTGCTGTATATATTATTATGTGGTTGAAATTGTCTTCATTGGATGGAAGATTTTCTTCCTAACACATAGTCTGAGCTGAAACTCTTCTGTCTGTAACCATGGTTTCTGTCAGTGGTCTGTGTGTATGTAAAGGATGTATTGTATCGTCTGCAGGTTATGCAAGCGTATCAGGCTGGCGTAGCTGCTCTGCGACTCTCTCTCAAGGATGTGACCGTGGAACGTGCTGAGAGCCTTGTGGATCAAATCCAGGAGGTAGATAATTATTTAACAATTTTCTGAGCCTTCTGATTGGTATTATTTTATGTCAATCACAGACTAGTGTTTTTTCCCCCATCATTTTCCAGTTATGTGACACTCAAGATGAGGTGAACCAGACACTTTCCACTGGTGTAACTAGTGCAGGTATGTCACTCTAGTGTTGTATCTTGAATATTTTGTTCTTTTGTGTATCATGAGGTTCTAAATGTATTTTACACTGGTGCAGATGAAGACATGGATGAGTTGGAGGAAGAGCTTAAGTCTTTGTTGGAGGAGTCACAGACTGATATCAGCTCCGGTTTACCTGAAGTTCCATCAAAGCCACTTCGTCCCTCTGGAGAGCATAGCCTCATGGGTAATGACCTGCTCAGCTCTCTGCCCGCTGTGCCTCAAAGCAACATGAACATCACCACTGAGCAGCTGGAGCAAGAGCTGAACCATTTAACACTCACTGATTCAGGTTTGTTCACTGCCTCCTCATTTGTGTATGTGTACATGGATGTAATAGTAAGTAATAATTCATATATGGTCACTTCTGTTTCTAGGCTTTCAACGCAAGAAAATAACTTCGCCAGCTAAAAGGTTAGAACCTGCACAATGATCGCCCAAACAAAACAAGCTTCAAAGGTCTGCATCAGCACAAACGGTCGCTGACATTTCCAGAAGCCATTTTCAGGAATTAAAAAAGTACAAGTAAATGTAAACATTCATGAACAGCAGAGTTGAGACATACATAAAAACATACTAGAAAGTAGTCATATAGAAGTTACTCAATTGTTATTGGGGTGTTTGACTCAATGTTAAGATAATAAAAACAAGGCAATTTTATTCAATAGATTCAATATGATTGTGCTTTTATTGTGGAGGCATGCCAAAAAGCATTTTTAGTGGTTCATCCTTTCCTTAAGCTTTGAGATGCAGAGGTGAATAAATCAAAAGTGGGTATTTTAACTCTTTCAAATATGCTCCTTGGTATGCCTTAACAAGGAATGCTTTTACTTGGTGGTAACTACAAGGAAAGACAGAACCGCTGCGTTTGTCTGTTTGTTGATGTTTGTAATGTCATTTGTTGTGAGTCCAGTAAAGTGTAACAAGTGGCCTTCTGAAGTGTAAATACAAAGCTAAAGGAAACAGAATATTATGCCAAATGATTTATTACAACCACTATATTAAGTGCGGACAGAGAAGTCTATCTTGAGTGAGTTTAACCAAATGTTTCTGAAAATAAAGTTTATTTTAATCATTTGTACGTTGTGGTATTTTCCTGTGACATTAATCAGTGTTAAGCTGAGGAGCAGCTGCTGTCATTCCTTGTTTACTTGCAATATTTATATATGTGATCATTTATATCAGCAATATATATGTTGATGAAAAAAAGTGAACTAATTGCATGTGTTTGGAAACAGATATGATAAAACATTCCCCAAAAAACTACCACTGGAAACTTAAGCTTATCAGTTAAGTTAGCTTGAAACAGTTAAATATGTATGATATTAAATGTACATGTAGGTTCAGAAGCAGTCTTTTTATGTTGAAGGAAAAAAAATGGCTATAAAAACTTATTTTACTATGTGGAGATCCCAAAAAAACAAAACAAAAAAAAAACAGTATTGTTGAGTTGAAACGGTTCATGTTCAACTTTCATAGAGTAATGTGAAAGACATAAATTAAGAGTATTCTAAATATATTTGATGATCTGGCTACTTCTATATTCACTGAACTTGTAGTTTTGATATTGAGTCAAAGTAACCAGTAAAATAAACTTTATCCAACTCTTGCTTTCTCCGCCTAACTACTTTTTCTAATGATAAATCTGTTTGAGGGTCTGCAGTCAGAGGAGGACATCTAGTGGCTCCTTGGTTGAATTACATGTACAGATTTATAGGCTCATTACGTTTCCAAACCATGTCCTAATGTATAATTTTAGAACATTAAAAAAAAACAACAACCTCATAATTAGTTCAAGAAGTGAAGCTGTTACACATGTTAAGGTTCACCCATTATTTTTCTGTAAGAACAAAGTCACCAAATCAAAAGGCATTGCTTTATTGTATTGATTTATATACTTGAAGGAACAGTGATGTTTCTGTGAAAAGCAGGTTATTTAGTGATTATAATTACCATGTCGGTGGGGTAATGTTACTTTCAACATTTGAAGTGTTCTTCCGTCTTCTATATTAAACAATAAATTAAAAAATCATTACAAATGTACAGGCTTTATAAAGTACAGTTAATAATATCACAAAGTCCTATTACAGTGTTTCAAAAATGCCCTGGTATCACAAATGCCTTCTGTCATTATTATTTAAGCCAAATCTCAATTCTCTCAATGGTCATGACGTTCTGAAACACACACAGACACACACACACACTCTCTTACACACATGCACATTTACATCCTCTTACCATCAGTTCCTTCCTACTGCATTAAACAACCAAAAATTCCAATTGCACATTAGGTGGCTCATGCCGTTAACATATATATACTGATATCACAAAAAGAAAGTCATTTGGGGAATAGTAGGTTAATTATTTCAGTTCTATCCTAAGCAGCTGCAGACATCTTGATATATGGTTGGTTTATACGTAGTTTGTTGAGATACCCAGAGAAAACTGAGCAGACAAAGATATGTAGAGTTAACTATTAGCCTTAACTATGCTACACAGTTTGAGCATGGTTGAGCCGACTGAGTAGGCACTGATGCAGATATTTGGCTGAGAATTTGTTTTATGCACCACCTTGGACAGAATGAAGTGAAAGCCTAAGCAAAAGGTCAAGACGTGTATGATACAAGATCTCAGTTGGTGGTAAATTAGAAACATTTGGCATGCTTTTGAGTAGTCGTTTCCTACCGTACATTAAGAAAAAACAAAAGTCTTTGAAGTATACCATAAACAAAATGATATGGATTTTTTTTTTTTTTAAATCATTGCAGTGTTGCGTAAAAAGCAGGCTACACAGTGGGTCAGGCTTCTTCCTGCTGTTGCAGTTAAATGTACATGTTTAGGTATACAGTAGATGTGTGCATTTATGTGCATGTTAGCGTTGCAGTTTTAAACTGTCCTGTCAACTCCTGAGCGCTTCCGCACAACCTTCTCCTCGTTGACCTGATCCACTGCCAGCGTCTCCAATTCTGCTTGCGGTGGGGCGAGGGGAGGGGTACCATGGGGGATGCGGTGTGCCACGCCCACGTGAGCCCTGTGCTGACGGTCCCGGGCAGGGCTGTGTCGAGGACTGGCTGTAGCACCGAGGGGAGAAACCGGGGGGCGCTCGGACACAATGGGAGGGATGACAGCAGGACGTTCACGCACTAACTGAGGTTCCGGAGACTCTTTCCCCGCCTGCAGGAAAGGGGTGGGGTCAGGCATGGCGTCCACTGTTTCACGCAGAACCACCCGCCTGCCGTCGGAGCCCAGCCGGTACACCTCTGTCAACTCTGGGTGAAGAGGCTGGGAGAGGCTCTTCTTCATGCGGCGCCGTGGGGTTTCGGGCTGCCGGTCTTTGGGCGGTGGGGGCGTGGGCTTATATGAGGTGACTGGGCTGACGTTGGGGCTGGCCTCAGAGGAGCTGCCAGCCAGCAGCTTCTTCTTGGTTGCATGAAGTTGTGAGGTAAGGTATGCGATGGTACTTGCTCTCTGCTCCAGTTCACCAGACAGAACAGCCAACTTGTGGCTCTTCATCTTGAGCTCTTCCAGGTATTTCTTTTCCCGTTCTTTTATCGTGTTTTCCAGGACAGATATCATGGCATTCTTTTGCTCCAGGTCCCTGAGCAGTTCTGTATTCTCCTCTTCTTTCTTCTTTAACTGGGCCTCCAACTCCTCACATCTCCTTTGAAGCTCTCTGCAACGGATCTCTCCACTGTCTGCAGACACATGATATATAGTGCATGCATATTGAAAAAAACAAACATCAACCCTAAGATATGAATAATACATACACATGAGCATTTTAAATATGGCCAGAGACACACACCCAGACCAGACCAATCATCAGTACATTATGCACAGGCACTGACTGGCCAGTCTGTCAGCTGAGAGACAGTCTGATCCTATAGAGACTCATCTGCAGTGGGCTCCTGTCTCTTATTACAGTGATGGTAGACAGGAAGGGCACTGCTCTCCCATGACCTTCATCACCGTTAGCTTAATGCTACCATGACCCGGTTTTAACCCACTCAGTAAGTATCCATCAAACATCTACAAAAACAGCTTTAAATCCAATGTTTGTATACAAGATAATAGCGGAATTAAGTTTTTCACTGATTTACTTTTACTAAACTGCCTTATAAAAATGATGATGATGATGATGATGACTCTTGCTTAAGTTTCTGGCATGTGGGAGGTGGGTGTTTTAGATATTAACCCCAGTTAGAACAGCTGAGCCCTGCTGCACTAAGCAGGTTGTGCATTAGTGCTGTGACAGATAATCTCATTTCCTGCACTCCAATCTCTGAGATGTCCCACACTAACATGATAGTGTCTCTCAGTGGAGGCCCTAACAGTACTGCTCACATCTCCAACAGACCACCCAATACTGTGAACTGATGCTTCCTGTTCGGTTACATACATCTGTGTGGTCATTAAAACCTTGTAAATACATTAAAATAGAGTTGTGTGCATCCCTAACTGTACTGTTCGGTGCTTTAAACCCTTATACACAGACAATTTACAGACAGTGGGCAGGGGTCTGGTTCTATATTATGGTAACATGGGGGAGGGGCAGCTGGCAATGTTGTGGTGGGAACCCGAAAGAACAGCAGGGAGTTCCACAATGCAATGTTTAATGGGTGGGACTTTGTTACCAGGAGACAGTTGGAGCCCTCTACTCTCATTCCTGTCCACTGAAAAAACCTGTATTTCTGCACACAACATACGTTTATGGTCTCAACTGGCTGTGGTCTTTACCTGAATTAAACCACTACTTTAAAAGTAAAGTGCTAAGCTGTTACCATGATGAAATATTCACCTTTTTAGTGGAATTTTCATGATCGTTGTGATCTTAACAGATTACATTTTGAGTACTTTCATCGATACCATCTGACTTCTTCTGAATGCATTGATTTAAAGAGCTATTCAGCAATAACAGTAATGCTCAACATTTAATTATATTAAATTAGATTTAATTAATAATCCAAATATTACTAAAATTGTGCTCCGATACAAGACAATGATTCTAAAATTACAGATTCACTGATTGTAAAAATAAAAATGATTAAAATGAAGTTTCAAGTTTTTAAGGTCTTCAGCACACTATAGAAATTCTGAACATCTGCCAGTGCCATGTGGGTAATGTTTATTTGGTCTGTGTCAGTCATCAAGGTCACTGCTGATATTCTGTGCTTCCCTACTGACAATCATTCATGTTTAGTCCTAGAATGTTGTTGCAATAGCAGTAGATTTGTGATTCCATGGTAACTACAGAGACACTAACTGTGATGCAAGTTTTTTTAAGAACCAAGACTCAAACCAACATAAAATTGCTGTTGTTAAATTAATGGTATATATATAGTTATTAGTTATATAGTTATTGTAATTTACCACAACACTTTTTAAACTGTTACTTTTACTCTTCTACTTCCATCATACGGTACAACATGAATTACTTACAAAACCACTCACTCCATGTCTGACAGATATCATATTTCGACTTGACGTCAATATTGATGCAAATAGTATCATCAATATCAGTGGTGGATGGTGTGTCTGTGTGTGCATAGTGTGTGCTGAAGCCACATACAGTATGATGGGGGCTTACCTGAAGGGTCAGAGCTTCTAACGGTGAGCTCATAAGTCAGATCTGAAAAGAGAATAGAAGGTTATTTATATTTGTGTGTGCGGTTCAAATGAGTTTGTGACTACCAGACAGCACAAGCAGACAGCCTAATTACGTTAACAGTGATGTTCGTCAGTTTTTCCCATATGGTCGACTATTGTTTTAACAAGATTAGTGAGGATGCAAAGACAGCTTTAGTGACAGGTTAGTCAAGGATACATTAAATCAGAGCTTAAGCAACGACTATCCTGTTTTTCTTTGACTATCTTTATATGCCGTACATTATGGCAGAGTGGATCTATTACTAGTGGAAATGATTAATACACACTTTCAGGGCTTGACATTGAAATTTTCAACCACTTGTCCGTCGGACAAGTGGCTGTCAGCTTTCACTTGTCTGAAACCAGAACTACTTGTCTGAATTTTACATTAATTTTTATTTAAACTGAATTATTAACATAGAACATGTCTCACTTTACTGTAATATGTATTTCAATGGTTTCATTTTTGTTTGTGGACCTTGGTGCTGGGTATTTACTCCAGTGTCTAATGATCTCAACAGTCTGCTGTGCACTTTCACTGTATAATTCTATCTTTACTCATGATGCCAACCCTAGTAGTGAAGACTATTGGAGTGTCTCTGCTGTCAGTGGTGCATCTCTGCATGCTGTTCTGATGTCAGCCACTTTAATTTAACTTTAAATTAGTTTTACCTGCTTATATGCTTGTACTGAGTACTGAGTGAGGATACAAAATATATGAAAATAAAGTAAATAAATCTGAAAAGGGGAGGGGGTGTTACAGACACTCACAAAAACTCTGGCTATAGAA
>JAPSES010000219.1:13617946-13629178 GCA_029822895.1 Maxillicosta whitleyi
CAACTAGATTATGTGGATTGAACAGATTGGTGTCAATATTGTGTGTGTGATTTTTCATGGAAGATTTAGATGAAAAGATGTTAATATAATGTAACGAGTAACAGCATCAATTTCCAAAATATAAGCAGTAGAAAGTACAGATAACTGCCATAAAATGTAGTGAAGTAAAAGTAAAAGTATGCATTATTATTTTACTTAAGTAAAGTACAAATATAAAAAAAAACTACTTAAGTACAGTAACGAAGTAAAAATACTTTGTTACATTCCACCACTGCTTATTCGTCACATCAACATAAAAATCTGCATTATTTTTGAGGCAGAAGTTCATAAACCCTTTGATTCATTAATTATAAGCACCAAAGCAAAGATTTTTTCCCAATATGATTGAATTTTTTATTTTTTTTTAATGAACCTGTTATTTTCTGAAGTTACAAAAATATCCACTCAGTTGGACACCATGTGTTTAATTTTTGAAGCAAATGAACATGTATTTAAAACGTGACATAGTGTGAAAACTACGAAATACAAACAGTTTTAATGCAGCTAATCTGATGTTTTCTCACATTTTAAAATACTCTAATACTAATAACTTCATGGGGATGATATGCAAAAAAAAAAAAAACCTTCTAAATAAAACTGTTATTTACAGTCTAATAAGAACTAGTGATTGCTTTACACTCAAACCTCAGTTACATTAATGGTATGAATGGTAGTGTATGAGATGATGCATAAGTGTCCACTGTGTCAGCTGATATGAACATAAAACAACAAAACCCATGAACATATAAGGAAACAGCTGTAGAATAACTGTCCACTGGGTTAATAAACAAGAAGTTGAAAACTTAATTTTAATTTTAAACTAAGAATTATTATTTTTTTTATTCTTACAAACTTCCCCCAATAAAAAGGCGATGTCAGGTCGGTTCAAGTATTGGAAAAATCCCACAGAAATAAAATGAAAGAAATGTTTTACGAGAACAAGTAGATTCATAACAGGCGAGCTGTCACGGACATTTTCCACTCTAAACATGAGCCTCGCAGGAAAGTGCAAATGAGCAACAAAACAGCTGTTAAAGTTTACAGGGCTGCGGCAATTTGTACATACGTTAAAAGAGCGAAACTTTGAAGAGGCTGTTTACTTGAGGTCATACATGACAGCTCATGTTGTGAAAATAAGACAGACATGGGGGAGACGCAGCGGGGGGACAGACATCTTGTGTTTCAGCTTTTCGTATTTGAGATCACAAAGGTTCAGACAATGTGAGTAAACTTGTAAAAACATTTACACATTGAGGTAAAAGTCATTAAATTCCCAACAAACTAGTGCCAATCAAGTCACTGGCACAGAGTCACACCCTCACCATGGAGTGACTCAGATTTCCTCCCGTGTTTGGATTTTAAATACAGGAAGCACATGAAGATTTCGGCCCATTTTACAAAAAGAAAAAAAAAAAACATACTGAAACAAGTTACTTAAAACATGTCTGTGCCACACATAGACTGTTTACATCCATCCTCATACATAAGTCAGTGCTGAGAGATGCAGGGGACTGACCCCAGATATGGGCGTGACCTTCCCCTGTGTTTGATCCTCTCCAGACCCACACTGACAGTGACACCCCTGGTCCTCATCTTTTGTTATGTTTCCCTTTGCAGGCCTGGAATTGATCAATTTCTGTCATCTAGATTCACTTCTGGCATTTACTCTTATATAAACAATGAAAAAAAAACCTCTAGAGGGTTGCCTTGTGGTATCTTTTTCTGCAAACCGTATCCATAGAAAATTCAGTATTGTGTTTTAATTTTGTATTTAATGTGCATTCAGAGCATTTAAGGATTTCATTTCATGTTTTGCCTTGAAGTACTTTTTTTTTTTTTTTTTTTTTTTACTAAACTTTCATCGTCGTAATTAGCTTTTCTTTATTCTTTCTGTGGCAAGAATCTTTTTTTTTTCCATCTCTTATTAGCCGTAATAGAAGCCTCCTGCTCTGAAAAATGCTCTGCATCTGTGGATACAGAGACCTTTGACATAAAATAACACCCTGCTCCTTCCAGACATGCCTAAACACACACTCACAAAAACCACACAAGCTTTGGCATCGGCTTGTCTGCATTCATCTGCACAAGTCGTTAGATTGCTGAGTCACAAGAAGCTATAGGCTCAGAACTATAAAGGGCTATAGCGGAGAACATAAACTGTTGGATGCAAATAAGGCAATAAAACACGCTGCCACTGCGGTCTTGGCTTTGTTGCAGACAAGAGTCCTTGGTCGTTCAGGACTGTGTGAGTCAGAAAAACAGGACAGCAGTTACCGCAGTCTGCACCAAGTTTAACACTAATTACAAAATGTTGGTTCTTCACAACAAACAGTCATGTTCAGTTAGATATTTTTATGTACATCCTATCTTATAATTTTATTTATTTATTTATTACATCTTTCGGAGCATATCATCAACATTTATTCTACAGCCATGTCTATGATACAAAGAACAGAACCCACCTCTGACTGTGACACAGAAAAGCCTGGTTACTGTACAAAGCATTTTTTGTGAGTGAAAAGTTTGCCCACTATTGGTGTTTTAAAATCAAGTTTGGAAGGTGACGCCATACCAGCTCTCCTCTGTTTTTCCTCCTTCTGTGTGTTTGTACAGGTGCATGTGTGATGTATGTGTTTCAGCCACTGTGTGACTGCGCTGACCCACTTCCAGCGTTTGGCAGCCTGGCATCACAGCCTCTGCCCTGACTCACAGACAGTGAGACTGAGCAACAAACAGCCCTCTGTCATTGGAGAGAAGCCATACTTAGTTTTAATGGCCTTCGAGTCGCTCCGAGCTCTCTGATTAACGAAATTCCACAACTATTGAAGTTAAATGGACAGTATATTTTTAGTACACAACCGTGCCCGCATACGCTAGATTGAACATGTAGTGCTATTTGAAATATGTACTCTAAATATAGTATGTCCAAACACCCTTATGAAGTATTTTTAGTCACTTAAACTCTAACTTGAAAAGACTAAACATCTTCTTTATGAGATTAGCAGCATTTAACAAGGTTTCAGACAGGATTTCAGCAATAAATGCATTTGTATGCTTCTATGAAACTGGGTTCATTTTGGTACCTGACACTTTTTCAGCTTTTTAGACCCAATAATAACAGAGATATTTAGACATATTTTCCCCCCAGAATGTATCTAATGACGACCTCAGATAAATACAAAAAAAAAAAAATCCCCAAATTAATAATTTTTCAATGAAATATTGGGGCCAAAAATAGAACCAAAATTGGGACAAGAAAAGCTACCTACGTGTCAGTGGATTAGATCTGGAACACTTGGCTATAAATTGTCTTATATATCGCTATAAATAAAGACCCTGTGTTAAAAAAATCCTAGTGGTTTTTCTAATCCAGACATGTGGGTTTTTCATGAATCATCAGTCTCATTCCAGGTTACGTGTGTAACCCATCGTGTCCACTGGCATTACATGTGGAACCTGTAAACTTAAACACATTTAAATCATGTGTGATTTTGTAACAGTGGCCATTTTTTGTCCCTGCTTTGCATAATTAGTTTGATTTCCAAATGTACATGTGAGAGAATAAAAAATATATTAAAATAAATAGTAGCGCATCATTTTTGTGTCCTTTTTACCATGTTACATGCAGATTTTTGAATTAAAAAATATATATAAATGGGTTTTAGCTGAAAAATTGTTTCTCTTTTTGTCTCAGAAAATATTTATTTCTAAAATAGACCCAAAGTGCTTCCAAACTTGCTTCATAACATTAGTTTACATCTGGTTTGAATTTTGAGCCCCCATGTCCTGTTGTTAGGGACCAGTTTCAGAGAAGCACCCATCTACATGACAAAAAAATAATAACGTACAGAATCTTAAAATATCAAATGTAATCATAAATCATGAATCGTACACAGATATAATTTAATTTGCATAATTATAAATCTAAATCACAGAATAAGTTGATTATCAGCATCTATTCCCAGATTCCAGTCTTTCAGAATTACATTAAATGCATCTAATGAAACCAGCTCCTCAAGTTTCAGGCCATTTTGAAATTGTTTCTGAGCAGAAGCAAATGCCTTTTTTTTCGGCCAGTTCAGAATAAAACTTGGAACTAAACACTGTAACTCCCCATACTTTGAACACTCTAGATGTGAAGATATGACTGAAACAGACCGAAAATAGACATATAATATAACAGCATGTGCGCCAAGCCTCCTGCAGCTGTAAAACGTCATATCTTCGCTCCATTGTTGACATTCCACCACCTTTAACCAACCAGTTAACAGCAAGAAGTTTGTCAAAACACGGCGAGAGTAATGTGTGGCAGAAACAATCATCATCGTAACCATCAATGTGAGGGGGCCTGAAGGAAAAACGGAATGTGGAGCGTTGTGCAGCGGGAGCATAATTAAACCTGAACTCTGAGGTTAGCTAACATTAACTTATGTGCCAATTCAAGCATATTAAAAGTTGGAGTTTCAACAGTCGGACTTGTCCCCATGTGATCTGGACGCTGACTCCTACTCTTCATATCTGGAGTTAACCAGGTCCAATGTCAAGAAGAACTGACTGACACACATCGCAATTTTGAAGCAATAACATTATCATTCATATACTTAAATATCAACACAACCACTGAGGCTAAGATTTGGATTTGGATTCGCAATATTTATGTGTTATGGTAAGGAGAGCTGACCTCTTGCTTTGAAATATAATCCTTCTGTCTACTGGATTCTTGTCTCTCTCAGCTCAGTCTGGAGAAGGAAGTGGATTGTAATCATACTAAATCTTAAAATTGCAAACCATTATATTGAATTTCCCATTTCTTTGCTGTTTTTTAATGTGTGATATAACCTCCCTCCAGGTCCACATTTCAATCAGACCACTAGATGTCTCCTGTTACTGCTTACAAACACACTCAGCTCCAGACTGCAGCCCTGCAACTGTATAGTAAAGACCACGGATACTGCTTCACATTGTCTGGTTTATCACTGGATGAAGACATGAATGAGATCAGCCGTAAAATAAACCCTGACGAGCAAGTGTCACAATGAAAGAGCTGTTTTAAGAGGAGCAGAGACTGGATATGAAACTATATTAGTCCTGTAAAAATTCAGAGAGTCAAAAAAAAAAAAAAAAAAGCTAAAGCCTCTATATAAAGCAACAGCCGTATCATAAATTTCTGTATGTTTCAGTTCAGTTTTGTCTATATCTCACTGGAAGCGGGAGCTATTCGCTGTATGGAAACTGTTTTAGGACCAATGGGTAGACTTTATGAGCCATGAGCCACAAATCCAGTCACTTATAGCCACTTCTGGCAGCAGTGTGTCAAAAAGAAATACACAGACTGACATGGCAGTGACTGGCATGAAAAGACAAGGTGAAATATAGAAATAAATAGGCATGGCAAATGAGGATTCAAGCCTCAAAAAACAGCTAATCTGACCCATTAAGATACTCGCTAAATAAATCGAATTTCCTTGGCACATCCAGCGGTGCACCTCCCTGCCATCTCCTGTCTTCCCAGCTTGGCTGTTGAATGCTGGGAGTGGTGTGTGAATCTGTCTGGCTGCCAGCTTCCTGCACAGCAGCCCTCAGACCTCCGCACTGCATCTTAACGGTCTAAATTACAGCGCAGTGTTTGATGGCTGCCTGGCAGAGATGGGTTCCCACACCTGAGGGCTGACAGTACAGAGACGCTGATTGCCGCTGGCAGAGGTTCGACTGCCGCTGCTGGACGGCGAACAGACACTTTGGCTACACCGTGGAACTGTTCTGCTCATGACCGCAACCATTGCTGTCGCCCCCTCTCTCTTTTCTGGGAGGAGGCCAAGCATTTTGGGTGTGCGCCTGTTTTCATGGCAGTGAAAAGTAATATTCTGACAAGCTGAAATGCCTGTCCAAAAAACAAGTGACAGTTTCACAGAGGGTTTGGTGGGGCTTGGGTTGACTCCCTTTGACCTCAAACTGCACATATGAAGGAAGGCGAGCACGGCTACACATCAAGAAATAAATGGACAGCTCAAACAAGTGGCGGTGACACTGAGTGGGCGGCGGCAAAGAGAGACACACTGTAGTATATCAAATTTAGCAGTAAAATCTAAATACATGTCAAGATTAAAAATACATTCTCCTTTAAATAAAGCTTGAGCTGGAAACAACCCAGCTCCCTTTTTTGACTAACAGCAGACTCTGCATTTGTGAGACATGAGTCAAGAGCCTGTGGGGTCACTGGTGGGAGGGAGAATGAATGAGTGGCACTTTTACCTCTTTTAGTAGCTACCGCTGAGCACCATTAAATGACAAATATGAAAATTACCCACGTGCTATATTGCAATTTTCCACCAATTTCCCTTCAACACAATAGGTGGGACGCCGACGCAGCACCCTTATCCAGTATCACAGTACATCCTGACTGCTACGGTGTCAGCTGATCCTCTGACAGACCCTGACAGTGCATTTGCATGAACTGGAGAAAGCTGAAAATACTGGTAACCAAATTCCTGATCTGCATGCGGTTATCAGTGCAGCGACCAAAACCACTACTCTGCTTCAGATGGAGGTCTGGCCTGCGTTCACTGAAGCATGGGCGAGCCCGTCCAAAAGAGGCTCAGGCAAATTGGTGTCAGCTGTTCAGATCCTCAGATTTGAGGTGCACCTCCAACTCCAGACAAATTAAAGAGATTCGATCTGTTTCTTGTTTCTTAAATGCTAAGACACTCTATAAAAACATCCTCTCTTCCCTTCACTCTCTTTGTTTCTGTGCTGGAGCCGGAGCAACACTTTTGTTGGGAGACATCTGTGAGCAGAGTAAAGGGGTTGCTGGAGGCTGCTGGAGCGCAGATTTGCGTCTGGGGCTAAGAACAGGGCTCCTTCCTGTCTCTCACAGGATGTGGGGTATCCTGTCTGGCAGCGGCAGAGAGGGGCGCCCAGCTTCAAAGGCAGGAGGAAGTGGTCAGGGGATGGAGAACTGTAGACAGGACATTAGGAGGAGGAGAAGCACACGGCCAGAGACGAAGCCCCGCAGCTGTGAATGGACACTTATGCAGAGTTTCAATGAGAAGGCGAGGGAGGTTTAATTCTATACAACATGTCATACCATTCCATGTGCTGCACATGAACAGAAGGGACAACCAAGGAAAAAGAAAAAAAACGCAATGCAAAAATGAAAGAGATAATAATAATAAAAAAAATGTGCTGAACGACCAAAGAAATGTAGCAATAACAGCATAATAATGAGGAATAATCATTCAGTCGGTGCAGGACTAGCAAGACTTTAGCTAATCTTGATTTCACATAATGAAACAGTAGTGTTAAAATTTGCCACAAATATATCTTTTTTGATTAAAGGAAAGTACAAGACACATAAAGAAGCAATGAGAAAAATATTAACCCTTTCATGCATGAATATGAGAACCTTAATCAAGATTTTTTTTACCGTAGTATTTTTATTCCTCTTTGGGCATGAAAAAAACAAAACAAAACAAAAAAAAAAAACCCAATGTGAATGATTTTTAAAGAACATATTTACATTTACAAAAACATGGCTTTAATAATACAAGCAAAGAAATATGTATTTATTGATATACAATGTGAAAAGTATGAAATATTAATTTGATGTGTTCTCACATTTTAACATACCTGCATGGAAATAATATGCACTTTTGTCTTTCTTTCTTTCTTTTTTTAACACTTGAGCATGATACTGCAGATCAGGTTTATCTAGGATAGTACAGTTACAGTAATGGTTACAGTGTTTTCGATGATGTGGAACTAAAACAATAAAATCCATAAACATACAAGAAAACATCTTTGAACAGTTGTCCACTGTAATGACCACTATGCATGAAACAGTTAGAATATTAATCTTTAAACATTTGAGTAAATACAACTAGATATAGTGCTATAAGAAGAGCAGTGCAATAATAACACCAGCATATGAAACGGTAAATATTTTCATGAGTAGCATCTTTATAAGATCTGTTCCAGGGAATATTCACTTGTAATACCTCTGCATTGCATTACAAGAATGCAATAATATTTACTGAGGTGTATCACACAAATACTGATATTAAAAAAAAATGCAGCAGTATGTGTATGTGTACTATGTGCTTCTTTTTACTCCAAACGACAGGAATTTCAGATTTACCTGTTCACCTCGTTGCATCATTATGTTTCTATACATTAACTTAGAATTAACTCCAATTTAACTCCATTATTATTATTATTATTATTATTATTATTATTTTTTTTTTTTAAAGCCCAGAGAACAAACCTTTTGCATTTTTTCCTTCTTTTGCAGCCACTATAGAAGGGTGAGTGGAGTTTCCAGTCAGCAGCTTCACCATTATATCAATAAAATACATATTGAACCTTTAATTGATGTGAAGTTATATAGAAAACCGGGGATGCAATTTATTACAAATGAATATCATTAACAAGTGAATGTTTATAACTAAAACCTTGAGACTACCAGTGAAAAAAAAATCGAAATCTTACCAGTCAAAATATCTCATCACACTTAAAATAAGACATAATTAACTAAAGAGAAACTTTTCAGTGAGATATAAGAAATTATTTTTAGACAACAAATCCTGAAAATCTTATTTAAAGAAATTTTCACTTTTTCCATTGGCAGATTTTTTGCTTAATTCAAACAAAAAGATCTTGTATTTTTTTTTTTAGAGGGGCATTTTTTCCAGTGAAGATTCACATTCCTCTAAAACGTACAGTGTTGAGTCCATGAAGGCACATGCAAAGTAGGTGCTACTAATTTCTCATAGACGCTCTGTTTTTGTTTCAAAATTTTTCAAGCAGTCAACAAGTTAGCACTGCGTTGTTATTTAGACATTCACAGTCATGGCATAGTGTATACTGCATACTAAATGTCAGTGGTTGGACCACAGCACTCAAAAGTGGAGTTCAGTTTCCTTCCTACAGATCCATTTTCTATTTACAAGTGAGGGGGCTTTCTAAAAGACATTTGCAAATCTTGACATCGAAAATATGTGCAGTTGGCACGGGAAGACGCTCCCTGTTCCAGTGGCATCTGAGTCATGCCACAGGCAGCGGTGAATGTGTCAAGAGGCATGCATAGTGCACACACAAACACACTAACACACACATGACGAGCAAACGGCAGGGACACAAAATGGGCACAGAACAGCTAATAGAAACAGAGGCAGCCAAATCAAGCTGGTGACAAGGGAGGAAAGAGAGTTATCCACTAATTACACACGCAACGGTAACGTATGGGCCTTTTAAAGTCATTACACTCTCCTGTAATTTTACACTTGTCTTCCAGGCTGACTTACACAGATCAAAGGGTAACGGTGAGAGAAGCACAGTAGGAATCAAGTAATTATCACTTAAAAGATGAAACATCTTTGCTTGCCTTTACTGTAAACCCTTTTCCTCCCCACATGTGTTTGACATTATCTGTCCTGTGCCCTACATTACTAAAGACATTCTAAGACCACTACAAGGGCCCGACGAAAATGGGGTCCTGCGGCTCAAGGAAAAACTATTTATAGATCTGGGTCACAACAAACTGCCACTAATGAGTCAAGTTCATGAAGCAGCACAGGTCGTAAAACACGGTGAAAGAAAAATAGTGACTCTAGGTGGGCGGATAGGTTCATCAAATTCATCTTTATTCTCAACATTTTAGATTTATTCTAAATATTGTGACTGTGTTTTTGACGTTGTCACCTTATTCTCATTACTCATTGCGTTATGAGTTTATTTTCAAAGTGCAAAAATAATAACATATCTCTTGTTTTTCCTCTTCAAAAAAAAAAAAAAAAAAAGCCTTAATACTCTGTCTTAGAAATCAAGACATTTATGGCTGAAAACAACCATAAATAATGATAAATTGATAAATAATAATGTTCACTAGGAAAATATTCTAGCCACATGAACTGTCATTTGATGTATGTTTTTTTTTTTAACTGCACTAACCACTTGTGTATTGAATATGAATGTGCTCCTTATCGTGACCATTCAGAGAATCTTTTGACAGTACGTGTTAATAATTTCACATCTTTGGTGAAGATGTGTGTCGTCAGTGATAAATGTATCAGACAGGGAACTTGACTGAGCCAAAACAATAATTACATGTATTCATTCAGTTCACAGTTCCAAAATCCACTAATGTTGCATGTGGTGCAACTGAAATATTTGGCTAAATTCTTATTTGGTCTGTGGCTCTGAGATGGGGGAGTTAGTATTCACAAGAGAAGAAATGTTGGAATAACAAAATGCTCCTGATGCCAGAACCTCCTCATAGAGCCTGCCAGGGTGTCAACATGCCCCACAAGAATGTGCTGAGCTTCGCTAGGGCCAGGGGTCAGCGGTACATGTGTGTACGTGCATGCGTGTGTGTGTCAGTGTCTGCTTGCGGGCAGCGTTGATATGTTTGTATCTGTGTGGTTCACTATCAGTGAGCGTGGGTGTGTGGGAGTGGGGTTTAGGATGACACAGCTGGACCTTCACAGGGAGCTCAGGTTAAAGAGGCTGTTTAGTGCTGGAGGAGGGTAAATGCTGATCAACGGTAACTAATATAGTAAGCCACATTTTAATAATGTGTAGACAGACAAATTACAACATTGTAACTAGCATCATATTACAATGTGTGTAATGAGACCAGGTTCGTGTCACCACGTCAGCAAGCGGCCTTAAATGTCCTTGAGAAAATCATTGCTCTGTATGTCAGTGCATCTGTTCCAGACCTCTGGTGGAGTTTAGAATATTACCCTGAAAGACTAGATTGATTGCATTTCTTGGGGAATATTATTAGTTCCAACATGGGCTCCTAATTTCGGTTCCTAATTGGTGCCTCTGTTAATGTTTTTGTATTGGGGATTACATGTCATTACATCAATGTTCTCTGCAGGGATGGTCACACTTATGTGATCCACAAAAAAGACATTTCAAGAAAGTTAAAAGGCCTTGTTTCTGGGAAATGAGTCTAACGTTCTCAAAAAAGAAAAATGATCTTGTAAAGCATGTTTTTCATTAAAAAAAAAAAGTAATGTCATTTTAAGAAAATACATGTAGCTTATTCCAGCTGAGCTAGTTTTGAAAGTCCAGTGTACTATTTATGGGGATGTTAGAGGATCTGATTTCATAAGTGTGTGTGATGTGTTTTTGTTACCTTACAATGATGTAAGGCTGGGGGGGATCTGGGGGGGGGTTGCAGGGGTTGCA
>JAPSES010000219.1:13629278-13639774 GCA_029822895.1 Maxillicosta whitleyi
CCTTGGAATTTACCTAGATCCGCCCCTGTAAGGCCTCAACCCAGACCAAGGTATGACAGAGACCAGAACACCTGAGATGAAGACCAACACTTTGAGACTTTGAGGGGTCAAAACCAAGACCAGATACACATTAAGTGCATTACATCAGGTTTGTCAAATATCACAGACTGATACGGTTTGAGCGAGAAGCAGAAGGAGGCAGTCTGTGGAAACACGAATCAAGAATCAGCAAAACGTTTTATACCTAAAACAAATGTTTAAAAGATTTTTCTCAAACCACAGTAATGATGTTGGCTGGCTGGTATTGAAATAAAACCCTCTTTGTCAGACACTGAGACAAGACCAAGTAAGAAAGCACAAGTTTAACCCATTCAGACCCAAACAGCCACTGGCGACTAAGAACATCTGATGATTTCTTTTGGCTTTTTCCCTTTCGGAATCGCCACAGCGAATCACCTTTGCATGTTTATTTGGCAGAGGTTTTTACGTCAGATGCCCTTCCTGACACAACCGGGCATGGGACCGGCACAATGAGGCTTGCGCCCCCTTGTGGCTATTGGGATGTATAGCGTAAAGAACCAATCTCAAAGGATCACCTGGGTCTCGAACTGGCTACCTTACGCACCAAAGTCAGTGGCGTTAACCACTGAGCTAAAGAATTGTTTATCATTGTATTATGTTCCATAACCTTAAAGCCACTAATTCTACCAAGACATGTAAATAATATGTGTAAATGACTCAACAAGACGACTTGATAATATTATTTATCTTGTTAGTTCTTCGTTCTTTTTTTCCCTTTCTTTTTTCTTTATCTTTCTTTTGGGTTTAATAGGTTTGTTGTACAATTTGTTTGTTATTATTATTTTATATTGTGTCTGTGTATAAAAATAAAATATTTATTTTAAAAACTTGGTGTAAAATGCAGTTTGTCATCTTTTCATGGTCATCAGATATTTGGACGTTCAGAGGCTCCGTAGTGAACGTGGAAACACTGTCATCTTCTACAACATTGATTCACAAGTAAAACCCATGGAGTTGGATCAATGACAGTGGATGGAGACACTACGTGAGAGATAAGAGATTTAGCAAAAAGTCAGTTTTTCTTCAGTTTTCTACTTCTGATATAATAACCTTCAACTTTAATCTGAGCTTCAACAAACATCCACTTGATCAGTGAACTAAATACAAAAAAACCCCCAATGTTCATCTTCTACAACATTGATTCACCAGTAAAACCCATGGAATTGGATCAATGACAGTGGTTCAGTTAATGATGTATTTTGCTGAAAAAGTCACTTTTTCTTCACTTTTCTCCATTTTGATATAAAGTCTTTGAAACTCTGAACTTTTATTAACATCCATGTGATTAGTAAAATAAATATAGAAAAATGCATGATTTACACAGAAAAAACTCAAAATAAAGAAGATAATATTACAGTAAATGGTGATAAAATAAAGATAGGTTAAATATAGAGAAAATAATATTTGGGAGCTGCCCCAAAAGTAGGGTCATTTTTTGTTAAGAAGTGAAAATGACCTGAGATCCCCCTTTCACTAAAAAACCCAAAATGGACATAACAAATAATCGCTGTTTTTCATGACCACCACAGGAGATGGTGAGGAAACGTTCACGTGGATCAGATGAAACCGTGGTTGGCATAATATCGTACACAACTAGTTCAAAGTTCATTTACTACTGGCAGACTTTTTTTTTAGTTGTATGTAAGAATATTCATCTTCTTTTCTGTAGGGCTGTTGGTATGTGGTACGCTACAGCTTGGTTTATGCACTTTTATTCTTCCCTCATTATATGCAAATGGATTTTAGCCGTGTTTATGGAAACTGAGAGCAGCTTTTTTCAGCTACGTTTGCTCGGCAGCTGTTGGCCTAAGCAGCAGTCGTCCATGCCCACACACTGGCAAGCTGACTGGACTATCCAGTAATCCCTCCTGGTAACAGGGATCAGTCCCGGCGCTGCAGACCTGAAATAGGTAGAAGGTTACCTTAGTTCTCTGTGTGTGTGAGGATGTCAATGTCTGATTTATGTTTGTTGAGTACGTGAATATGCACACAGTCCATCATGAAGGGGTGAAGGTGCTCTCATTCAGGTGGAAAGGGGGGCAGTGATTATAACAAGAGGAAATACAGTAACTGCTTTGAAGGATGCTGCTCTGGACAAAGACTGATTCACAGGACTGATGGGAACATGTGTGCAACACATGGCAAAGATTGAACAGAGTGCAAAGCATGAGTCGGAGAGGCCCAGAGAGACCTGGCTACAAACATCCACCACACAGAAGCGAACACACACCCACACACACCTACACACACACACACACACACACACACACACAAGAATACCCATGTTTTCAACATTGTCTGCATTTACAGGGATTAAGTTTACTGCTTATTAGTTTCCAGGTAGAAGTTGGTGTGTGATTGAGATTTAGTGATGAGAGATATCCGGTGGAGTGCCAGCGTGTGAAAGTGTCTTAGAACACCCAGAGAGCTCAGAGAGATGATTACAGCTAATTACCTAGATGAAGCACAACAGCTGGAACTGCCTAAATGTAGTTCACACACACAAACACATGCACGGACACACACACACACACACACACCAATGACCAATGACCCCCTGGTGTTTACTAGGACAGAAATGAGCTCCCTCGGTGCACCTCACCCCTCTCTCTGCTGGCTCCTCTGCTCTTGGCAGGGGTCTGATCTATAGCTCAGAAAGCTCTGCAAGATGAGTGAGAGGTTGTTGGAGTCGATATGACTTGGCTCAGGCTCAGAGTGCTGAGGCTGCTTTTTTCAATTGTGGGGTTTTCCCCCTTGCTGTGGTATTGATGGAATCCTAAAGATGCTTGCAGCCAGATGTCTCAAAGACAGAAGGAAAGAGGGAGGCAGCGTGCAGTCATGCACAGAGCCTGCAACATGGTTGAGCTCTCCTCAGTCCTGCAAAGACTGAACACCATGTGTCCACATCCTCAGTCATCTGCACCCCCCTAAATCTTACAACATAAGCCTGAGCAGTGCACGTGATTTGATCTGAAACTTGAAAAGGTTGTCAAAGAACTGGCAGTGAAATATATATTCTGTGAATAGTTCTCCAAAGGATAAATACTGAATAAAACAACAACAAACAATGCAACTCAAATTTAAATAAAATCGAACAGATGAAAAACAGTGTTGTTTTTATTTCCTTCTCAATATTAAGGAAAACTGTCAAATTGTGACAAACACTGATGCATTCTTCCAGCTGTAAATAAAGGCTTAGAATATGGAAAACTAAAATGAACTTAACCACTAATAATGGGACAGCGCCTCAGAATAAAGTCAAACTAAATCTATGTATGTGTTTGTAAAACTAACTAAATCAAAAATGACACTAAAAATCTAAAGTTTTTGTGCAGAGAATGAACGTTAGACTGTAAATGTGTGAAGTTAAAGCAGAAACATGATTGAACTCTGTGCATAAAACAATTCCAAATAAAAGAGCAATCTGAGATGTTCCAGCTCCACCAGGGCTCCGCTGTCCTTATGAATCTTATTCTTGGCTCTACCCCATCACCACGTTTCATGAAAATTGGTGCAGTAGTTTTTCGCATAATCAAGCTGATATAAACCTTTTATGTGGAAGCAATAATTAATTTATCAGCAGCCAAATCTACTGCTGTTTCAACAACAAACTCTAAAATGTCTGGATTTCTGTTCAAACAAAAAGGTTGTTGTTACTAGGAAGTCCTGCAGACAGAAGAAGATGAAAAAAACCTTGTTTATGGCAACTTCATCAGACTGTTTGTGTGCAAATGAAAATAGGTAATGACCAATAACGCGCGCACGCACGCACACACATACGCATGCATGCACACACGCATGTATGCACACATGCACAGATGCATGGACGCACACACCCACGCATGCACGCGCACACACACACACACACTTATGCACACACATGCCTGCACACACACGTGTGCGCACACACACACGTACACACATACGCACGCATGCTCTCACACACACATACACATGCATGCACATACCCATGCACGCACGCACTCGCACACACACTCACACACACACACACGCACATGCATGCACACACGCATGCACGCACACACACATACACACCCACACACACGCACACACACAGGAGTTTCTTTTCTCTGTTCTCACTTTTATGTCACATTTTACCTTCCTTTTCTCTTCAGCTGTTCCAATATTGTTTTTACACTCACTCGATTCCACATTCTTTCTTTTGTCTCCCTTCTCATTTTGTCTTCATGGCCATTTTTTTCCTGTCAATTCTCTGGTCTTTCTCCCACAGACCAGATCCTGCAGACAGGAAGCATGGCCTCCTTTTAGGTTTGGGTCCATCAGTGCAATGTTTATTGTCCTAACCTGAGAGAATTAGCATCATAGACATTCAGTACAAAGTCAAGGGCATCAGAGACGGTGGATGTGCGGGGGTGGAAGAGGAAGCAAAACAGGACCTAACTGGGCTGTATATTTGTTTAGTGTGGGATGTGGAACTGCCAACAGGAGGAATGATGATCAGGAACGTGAGGAGAGGATGAACCGGGGTCAGATACGTGGTGCAGTCCCACGCCCATTCCTCCCATTGTGCCCCATGTTCCTCATTATGTTTCCCCTTAAAATCAAAATGTAGAAATTATATGATTAAGCTTCACAATACTTCCTTTTGTTTCATTCACAGTTTCCTCAAAACCATTTTACCATATGTGTGAAATAACCAACGAAAAAGCCTGCACATGGCACCTTTTACTCCTGGCTACTTTAAGGCAATAAAAGGGGAAGTTAACGACTGAAAGTGTGTGTTCCTCTTTTGTAAAATGCCATGCAGGGCAGTTAAAGTTCCTCTCCACAGCGGCGGGAAACAAGAGGCTGCAGGAATGTGTTCTGTCCACACTGAAAGAACCAAGACCTACTCACAGCTATGGGGAAAACAGTGAAGAGATGCCAACTATATTTGACGTAAAGACTAGAGTAAACACACCGAAGTTCTGTTTACATGCTTTATTATTAGCAAACCAGCTCATATATACATTATATATAGCCTGAACTAACAAAATAAAGGAAAATATGGGATACGCAGCTCTGGAAAAAATTAAGGGACCACTGGTTTTCTTTTTATGAGTATGTATTTGATTAAAATCATAAACAATGGGTCAAAATTTTAAAAAATGCAGTGTTTGCAAACATCAAACAATTTCAGATTTGTTTTTAAACAACATGTTAGCGTTTCATTTTAGGAGGAGTTCAGAAATATTTGGTGGATTAACCCTGATTTCTAGCTTTCATCTGTCCTGGTATGCTCTCCATCCGTGTTTCACATCACTGTTGGCTGGTTTATTGTTTTATTTTTATGTATTATGCCACTCCTCATGCAAAAATGCAAGCAGCCGGGCTTTGTTTCACCATCCATTTTTTTTTCCCCTCAAGAGGTTTTCAGTGGGGTGTAGGTCCAGATATTTGGGGTGGTCTCTTTGTTTATGATGGATTGCTTTTGTCAGGTGGTGAACAATGGTTTTATTGGAGCGTTTTTTACAGAAAACTGTTGAGAGAGGTTAAAGCTCAGTGAAGTTGGGTCAAAATGGCAAAAAAACAAAAACAAAACATGACTTTACAGAACTGGATGAGGACACAATCTGGTGATAATTCATTGTGAAAGCAATTTTACATCCACATCCATCCATGATTGATCTATTGTGGATGTAACAATATAAATTAAAGCAGCTGAAAAAAAAAAAAAAAACATGACTGGGTACTGACTGTGTCATTACAAGGCGAGTCTGTCACTGGAAGATTTACGAAGCACTGGTTACAGCCACCAGCACCAAAAGCAGCCAAGAAGCCACAAATAACAACCATGTCCTCTGGATGGTGTAGCTACACCAGAGGAGGTAAGATAATTAATATAAACCTTTAATTAGTGTAGAATACACAGCTTTCCCTTCAATTACTTTAATCAGAAACATGTGGATGTGACTTTGGTGGGGAGATCTTGATTCATGCAGAATGAAGAAGTAAAGAAACAGAGAAACTTCTATAATGCTTTGTAAACCAAGTCAAATGTCAATGGCTTATGCAGTTAAAGCTAATTCCCATGGTTAGTGGTATTATAAAATGCCAACAGCATGAAGCCAAAGGTGGCCAGTAAGAAAAGAGTACCCACATTCAGCCTGAGCCAAAAAATTATCTGTCTCATTAGGAGAAGAAAAGCGTTTCAGTGGGTGTTGTTAGTGACCAAGTACAGTAAAGACTGGGTAAACTCAAAGGACTGAGTTCCCCCAATGCTCTGCTTCTCTCCTCTGAAATGAAAGCTGTTTTTCACCCTGAGAAAAAAAAAGAAAAAAGGCAAAGAAAGCGACAGAGTGCAGAAGCAGAACACCAGCCATACACAGATTAGTTACGCTGTGAGCAGCCAAAAGGAGAGTTTGACATTAATATGGCAATTTTACTTGCAAAAATTAAGTGGATTAAGAGTAAAATAAATGGGGTAAAGAGTCAGTTCTTACAGAAATAGATTTATCATCGATGTCCAGAATAAGGTGGGAAAGAGGAAGTGAATTTATGAGGTACATTAAAAAACAAATGAGTGTTTTGGAGGTCAGCCGCTTCGAGTGTGTGTTTGCATTTATTAACACTGAAGGGAACACCTAAGCACATTAAGCCTCTGGTTGTGATCAGGTTGTCCAGCTCATATGTTGGTTTTCATGCTCTTGCATCTGAATTTTGCCAAGAGAGTGTGAGAGAGAGGGGGGGAAAAACCCAAAAACAAAAAAAACCCCTAAATGTACAATGGGCATATGACTCCAGTTTAATGAAACTTAAAGAAAGTAAGCGACACACTGTTAGAAATTGGAAGAGACTTGTTTAAAGAGGATTAGAGTTGCAGTTGTTTTGCTCCTGGTTAGGACCAGAGCTGTGGAAGCCATGCATGACAAATCCTATAGATGTAAATGATGGAAGGCCATAAGGATTTAGCTGCACAGGGGTTATAGTCCTGCCAGTCTGAAGGAGGGGAAATCTCTGCCATTTCATCCACTGGAGCTCTGTGACACTAATCAGGAAAATCTCCCTGAAGTGGAGAACTTGAGATGAAACCACAAAATGTCTGGAAGGAGTAGACTCCAGGGAAAGCTGGGGTAAGGTAAGATATGGTAACTGGGCCCGGGCTTAATCTTAAACTCTGAAATGGTTGTGAGGAACTAGATAGAGGGGCTGATTATTGTAAAAGTAGGTTATAATGTCTGATGATTCAGCCCGTCTGGATATCAAAACATGGTAAAATGCCTGGGAAAAAAAAGACGATGTCGGTGGGCTGTGGCGGTCCGTGTGGATAACTCAGAACCTGTGTGTGTGTATGTGTGTGTGTTTGAGTCCACAGCTCTTTCCCCAGCTGTCATGCCACTCTCGAATCTCTGTGAATTTTGGCCGTTGGGTTGAACTGGTAAAGGAATGCTTTCATGTTGCTGCTTAAGAACTGGAATGGAAGTATTAAAGCAATTCAAAACATGTCCCTAATTTATTAAAAGTCATCTGTTTCCAATAAGAGAGTGCTAATTAATGGCCATGGCTGGGGGGAAATGAGAGACTGCACAGATGCAAGGCGGGGAGAGGGAGATTTAAAAAAAAAAAAAAAAAAAAAATGAAGGGAAATGAAGAAAAAGTTTGTGTGGGTCGGGGAGTTAGAAGACACAAAGATGCTATACATTACTTACTGTCATGTGTTTCAAATGGGATCACTGTGCACAAGGAGGCTCGGTCAAAAATCATTTGCACTTTTCACAATGTTTTGATTAAAACCAATTCTCTGTATTTGTTTGGTGACTGGAAAAGACGGGTAAACAAAAAAGAGGGTGAGTTTCCTCTGTGTTTACTTTAACATGGAGAGAACAGCATATGTCTGTGTACCACTTATGACAGCAATTTTCTCAATCCCTGCAAGATGCATGGAAATGATTAAAGGAAAAATGTGCACTGTGGTGGTCACAGTTATTCTGGCAATCAGCAGGAGGAAAAAGATGCCTGAGAAAGCCTTGACTTTTTTTTTTTTTTCTCCACATTTTTCCTGCACCTGGACTCATCATGATCAATATAGTAACGTGCACCCAAATGTGATCTTTTTCATTACTCAAAAGGCGGTGCGGACATTTCCTTTCTCCTGACCTCCTCCTCCATACTTTAATAATCATATCCAACTGGGGTAAGTTAATATGACCAAGCTAGTTTTGTGGAATGAGACAGACTCACACAGGGAATGTGAAAAAACACGCCGTACCTGGAGATTTCCTTTTCATTTCTAGTCAGACATGCAAGAGGAAGTCTTCTTTCCTCATACAGAAGAGTGGGGATGAAATTAGCATCTGCAGTCTGGAGGAGCACTTCATCTAAGGTAGCAAAGATACAGCCTCCGCCCCTGCTCTTCTTCTCTTCTACCAACCAGACCTTCATATACTCGCACCCCATCCGCTCTAGACCTGTTGGAATCCATGTTTGCACAGCTGCTGCTTTCTCAATCTTCTCTTTCTCATTCATATTGCAAACAATTTCTTACACTCCCACAGCAAGAGAATAACATTACAGAAGCCCCCAGGTACTAAAGCTTCTGCTTGGCGGTGGAACACAAGTAACCGAACCCCCTCGATGACCACGACTTGACCGGACCACCGGATGTTGGACCAGAGAAGTTGGTGTTGATAGAGAAACATGAGGACGACTACACTAAAAACACAGTTGTTCTTTTTTATATCTAATAAAGGGCTCATTTCCTTAAAAAAAAAAAAAAAAAAAAAAAACCTTGTATGTTCACAGGTCTATGTATTACTTTGCATCAGGTGTTCTTCTGATGGTAAAGGAACAGTGTATAAGTAGATGAAATACAAATAGGAATTACCCTGAAACTGTGTTTGCACTGCACTGCTCATATGTACTTAAACAAACCCCAGTGTGTTTGGACCATTAATAATCAATACATGTTTTAAATTACTTTCCAAAAACTGTTGCACTGGTATTTGTGGTCTTTAGCAAATGAACGATGACAAATTTGGTTATTCTTGAGCTTCCTCTGGAGTCAAATGTCAAGTACTAATGAGAACATAGTGTCAGTAATGGTGTCCTGACAGGGTATCTTTTTGAGTTTGGTTCTGAGTAAAAACTAGCCAACTTTTCTTCTGGTACCAATCACTGATCCACATTGTCCATCTCAGTGTTAGCTGCATCTACACCACAGAGCTTTCTCCAAGAACTACAAACCTTTGGAGGAGTATGTTTCCACCACAGAGACCAATTAAATTAGTTCCAGGAACTTTATTTTACCCCCTGAAAAGTCCCCGCTTGGGGGGTAAAAAGTTTGTGGTAGTTTTAAGAAACTTGGAGGCGGGGCTTGCAGTACTGGACTTTTCTGATTGGTACTTGTCAGATTTTATTTCAATCACCTTTTTTTTATTATTATTATTAAAGATTTATTTTTGGGCTTTTGTGGTGTTATTGGACAATGGAAATATATAAAGATGGGAAATATAGGGAAAGAGAGAAGGTGAGTGTATAACCCCAGCTGCACGTTTTATTGTAGGTTTTCATTTCGACACTTTATCATAGAATTTCTTGAGAAAACTTGACAGTTGGACCAAACACTGAGTCCAGGTGTTATTGTAAAGCTGCACACAAGCATGACGTACAAAAACGGCTGTCACATTTTCACACATCTGTGGATTAATTTGTCTTATTCTTGTAGGACCAAGTTGAAAACTATGATGGTCAAACACACTGCAACAGCCCAATGTGTCTCAGTTAGCGAAAACAGCAACAAGTACAGAAATGATGCAAACTCAAACATACTCTAAACAAGATACAAAAAGAGGAATGTGGTGCAAATGAAAAAAATGTGCCGCAAGAAACAAAAACAAATGCATAATTATCAAATTCTCTGCAAATAAAGAAAACGATGCAAACCAAGAAAACATCTGCAAATGAAAAACACTGCATAACCAGTCACAGATACCACTTTTTTCCAGGCTAGGTACTAGTATAAGTACATTTGAGTACTTGCTGATACTGAGTACTGATAAGAGTGCTTAATAATCCCATTACAGTTCTTAATTCCTTTAGAAAATGTGCTTTATTGTCATCATTAGTCTGACTCGAACAAAGTGCTGCTATTGACGTTTTTAATTCATTGGAATGAGCGTTTGCTAATCTATCTACCAGGGGGCGCTGCGCTTAATTAAACACCCTGGACAAATATGACGAAGAAAAGTAAAGTTAGAGCTGACAACCAGTCACTCTCACATTCACACCCATGGATTAGATTAACCAGTTAATGATCAGGGCATGTCTACAAGACTTTATTACTTTGGTGATTAAAAAATATATATATTTATAAAGTCAATGTTACTGAAGTTACCATATTTGGTTCCTTACCCATACATGGTAAAATAAATAAATAAATAAATAATTATCCAAGA
>JAPSES010000219.1:13651667-13662544 GCA_029822895.1 Maxillicosta whitleyi
TAATATTCCTCAACTTTAATGAGGTTTTATGAACATCTACATAATCAGTAAATTAAATATAGAAAAATACATGATTTCCACTGAAAAACTGCAAAATGCAAAGGATAATATTACAATAAACTGTGATAAATTGCTTTAAAAAGGTTCAATATAGAAAAAACAGACTATTTTGGAACTGCCTCATAAGTCACATCAGGTTTATGGATGAACTGAACCTAAAAACTGGTGTCTACCACTACTCCCATTTGTTAAACTCCATGGGTTTTACTGGTGAATGTTAGCAGATATTCCTACGCCAAAATATGAAAACACATCAGATACCCTTGAAAAGCTGTGAAATCGTGTTTTACCTAAAATATTTAAACACGCTCATAAGACTAATGCTTTAAAAAAAACATTAAACGTGTCAGATCAGAGGGTGTTTTGGTTGCTGCCAACTGTTTCGGTCTTTCAGGGCTAATCCTAAGAAAATGATGCAAGGCAACAGCAACAACCACTTCAAACAGTGACTTTTAATTTTAGCTACCTAGCAGGATGCCTAAAAACAGCCTGGGTTTGTGTGTACGTGGAACTGGGACCAGGAAAAGAGTGTGAAAACCTAATCTGTGCCTATCAGGTGTCCACGCCCACAAATAGAACAAACAAATCATAGTGCAAGTTTTAATGGTCAGATCTGTGAGGTTCACCTTAAAATGTAAAATATTATGTATTTTATCAAGATTGCAACACACGTATCACAGCATATATGTATTAAACTCAGGTCAAAGAGACACCACCATGAACCATAAATGGGCGGAGTCAAGGGCGTCACAGATGGACAGTCCACTTTTGAACCAGACAAATATAAATAAGACAAATATTAAGGTTTAAATGTCATCTTAAACATACACAAATGGCAACATTTAGGTTAAAATATTTTTAATTGAAAAATATCAAAAACTGCTGCATTACAGATGGACAAAAAATTATTTATTTGTCTATTTTTTTCAAGAATAACAAAGTTCTCCAAAGTTCCTCTGACATGTTCATCCTATAACTTATTCACTGTTTACCTTAAAGACTTTTTATTATTATTTATTTTATTTTATAACCTCATAATTATTTAGAGATGAAAAAAAAAAAAGATCATACTGAAACATCAAGAGTTTTGGATGGAAAACAAAAGTAAATATCAAATTAAACATTTTTTTAATTTCAATTATCAATATCATATATATTTTTTTAAAAAGTATTTACAATATACCAATAATATTAACATTATATTCAAATATATTTTGCATATATATGTACATTTATTTATTTTAAAAAGTACATGTTTAGAATATGACATAAATAATAATAGTCAACTATCAATGTATATACATTGGAATAAATGTAGTTTATTTATGAGAGTTTATGAAATGAACCCAGAATGAGTGCAGAAAACTTTGGCACTTTCCAAACATTCACATTCTTAAAACTCCTTGCATTTTTTTCCCACACATTTTTTTTCAGAATAAATTCTCCTAAAAATGTAATTATTTACCTACCCCAAAATATAAGTTTGGTGTAGATTATTGTAATTTAATTTTTTTGACCAGATGTTAACCTTCCTTTGACTTCGCCCAAATGTTGTTTTTTTAAAAAAAATTATTTTATTTATTTATTTATTTATTCGTTTGTTTGGGCCCTTGAGCAAGGCACTCAACCCCCCGAGCCCCCGTGTGTGTGTATGTGTGTGTGTGTGTGTGCGCATGTGTAACAAACTACTGACAAAATAAAGATTATATTATTCGATTCTATTCTAGATTCTATAGTTTGACTTTCCCCATGCTGTCTTCTTCTGAAACAGGAAATGACCATATTTGGACTAAAGGGGCAGATCTGTGAGAGGTCAGAGCCATATGTTAGGGGTCATAGGAGAACTCACAATAAACGCAGGTTGTTTGTGTTAGTGTAATGTCTGAACCTCAAATGAAGTTGAACTGCAAGGAAAAAAATAGATTTATTCAATAAACACAACCGTTGCTAGGCAGCTAAACTCGCATGTACATCTGTCAATCAATGATGCACGTCTAAAATTTCATTAATATAGTACATGTAATAGATGAACCTCTAGAATACTTATTAAAGTCCAAATGAAACAAATGAGACCAAAATGACTCCTAATGGCTTAAACAGAAATTAATTGTAAGTCAATAGGAACGATGGCTTTTTGTATTCAGCCTCTAGTGGCCATCAGCGGTATTACATTTGGATGTGTTCTCATTAATTTCTCTTTGGTTCTCAGCCTTTGTTTAGAAAAGATGCTTCACAACATAAAGGGACGTGTCTATCTATAGAAATGAGTCAAAACAACCACTTATTGGTTAGCTTTCCTTGGCTGCACGGCTATTTTATCCATATTTTCTTTCCAAATCTATCAATGAACCAAACAATTACATTTTACTATTTAATTATTGAATAACTTGCATGCAAAAACAAACTTTAACCTGAATTCATAATATATATTGAGATGAAGGCCTCATTTCAGTGTAGTTGAGCGAAAAAAAAATTAAAATGCACAATTAATTATATAAATACATAACAATCAACTAGTAAAATGTGAGTTCAATATATAAAACGCTCCATTAAGTGAGTTTAAAACCTTTGTTGTTTGAAGTTGTAGGTGTGCAGACTCTAAAACCTGACTTTCCCATCTTGATAAAAACGGTAAACATCCAGTACAGACACTGAAAAATAATAAAACGAATGAGTCATGATGAGCACAAAGCTTCAGATCATGTGGAACTCATTCAGTTTCACTCACACCGCCCACTCTATTACTCAAACTCTTTCTTTCTGTCTATCTCTGCTCTACTGATTTGGTCTTCAATGAAGTGCTGACCTTTGACCTCTGAGAGATGGAGGTGTTTCTTCTGATTGACACTTCCTTCTCCATCTCTCTGCCTTCCTGGCTCAGTCTTGTCATGTGCAGTGGGTGGCCATATTAGGAGAAAACCTCCCCAGTTAATGTCCATCTGTGGTTTTAAGCACACGTCAGACCTCATATCCCCTGTTCGTTATCTGACATTGACAGGCTGTGAAACGGACAGTTTGAAGTACCGCTGAACAGTCTCATGCGGGATTTGAGGTGTCTGGAAAAGATGTGCCGAGCAATAACAAGAAACTGAAGCAAATTCTTCGCATTTTTCCCATCCTATCTTCAGCTCAAGGATCCAGGGAACCACTCGAATCCACCATGTTCAACAGCCAACGGGTCATCAGAGTGACCTGACCCGTAAAGACCCAGTTCTAAATGATTTATTTACTCTATGTTTAACCTTTATAAACATTTCTTCAGCCTTCACAGTTTGGTTCAGGTCCAATTTGACCCAGACCAATAATTCCCTCATAGTAAGTGTCCACTATATAGAACAGGGGGGGTCAACTACATTTTAGTTCAGGGGCCACATCTTCCCACTATGATCTGAGGTGGTAAAATAATAAAACATAAATCATGTCTACTCCATATATTTGTCTGTGTTTTAGAATGAAATTACATTAGAAAAACGTGATATTTACAAACTAGCTATTAAAAAAATGTGAATAATATGAAGAATTTTTTGGGGAAAATGACATTTATTAAGCAAAGTAAGTGCAATTTGACAAAGTTGACAAATGTGGACAACAACTTACAGAGCACAGTGGATCTACAACTACACAGAACATTTAGAAACAGGCAGAATATTGGTCCAATTACACCTGAGTCTCATAAGACGTTTCAGCTCATTCACTTGTTTGGTGAAACAGTAGCACTTTTTGACAGTAAAACAAACAGAGTGAGTTGTCATCATTTATAGATTATTATGATAACATTTTACTGGTTCTGATCCACTGGAGATTGAAATGGGCTGAATGTGGAACACAAACTAAAATGGTTTTTGTGCCCTTGATTGGTAATGTCCTGAGTGTCATATTTACATTTCACAAATTCATCCCACGGGCCGGATTGGACCATTTGGCGGGTCAGATTTAGCCCCCGGGCCGCATGTTTGACACCTGTGATTTAGAATGTCTAAATAGACTATCCCACATTAAAAAATATATGTAATATGTAAATATAATGTTTCAGAGCAGGAAGAGCATATATTTTTTTAAGTTTTACAAACTTGTTTTTGGAGAAAAACATCTACTATCACACAGTATCATGTCCTGTTTTACATGAAAACAAACAAAAAAAAAACCATTAAGATTTATATATAAAATTGACCTGAACCAGCCTCAGTGTACAAAACTCTGTAGCACCTGTACAACAGTATAACATTTTAAAATATTTTCATTTTTCTGTATTTTTGGCAAAATGTAGGAAAAGTCATCAAATTTCAGAATAAAAGAATGATGTTTAGGATAGTCATAGGTCAAAACGGGTCAAATTTGACCAGACTAGTATGTCAGGGTTAACTGGTCTCAAGTGATTTGTCACCATTTGTTGTAAGATTATCCATTCTGTTTTGTGTTTTATTCAGTAAAAATCAGGTATTTTCCTGTATTTAATTCACTGATCATGTAGATGTTCAGAAAAGCTGATTCAAGTTAAAGCTTTTATTATCAAAAACAGAAATCACATCAAAAATTGACAATAACTAGTATTTTCATCCGCTGTCATTGATCCAACTCCATGGGTTTTACTGGTGAATCAATGTTGAAGAAGATGATGGTGTTTCCACGGTAACTACGGAGCCTCTGAATGTCCAAATGGGTCAAATCTGACGTCCATGAAGAGACATTAAACTATATTTTACACCAATTATTTACATGTATTGATAGGATTAATGGCTCAACCGGTATTATCCCATAAAGACCAAGTGGTACCTTTGTTGCAGTTTCCAATGAAATATTCTTGTCTATTTAACCTTTCATAAGTGATTTATCACCATTTATTATTATATTATCCGCCGAATTTTACATTTTTCACTGTAAATCATGTACTTTCCCTATATTTAACCTTCTTTATTTAATTTGGATCTTCATGAAAAACTCAGAGTAAATTCAAAGGTTATAAAAAACTGATGAAAAACTGACTTTTAAGATAAAATCTATCATTAACTGAACATAAAATAAGTATCTTCATTCACTGCCATTGATCCAACTCCATGGGTTTCAATGCTGTAGAAGATGACAGTGTTTCCATGGTAACTATGGAGCCTCTGAATGTCCAAATTGGTCATATCTGATGACCAGGAAATGTATTACATGTATTAATAGGATTAGTGAATCAACAGGTATGAAACAGTTTAGATCAGTAGATGGTTTTGGGTGACGGTGGGTCTTTATGAGCTAATGTCCTTATAAAAATCTGATTTACTGCCCAGAAACTCATGAAGAATCATAGTAAGAGTAGACTTGTGAATCAGGCTCATGTGAAACAGTGACAAACGCTGAAAGAGGCTCTCGTTTTTTTTTTTGTTTTTTTTTCTTACCGTCACTGTCGGAAATCGGGCCTCAGGCAGGATTTACTCTACAATACACACACAAACACACACACACACACACACACACACACACACACAAACACACACACAAACACACACACAATAGTTCAGTAAATTCAAAGGTTATAAAAATCTGATGAAAAACTGACTTTTAAGATAAAATCTATCATTAACTGAACATAAAATAAGTATCTCCATTCACTGTTATTGATCCAACTCCATGGGTTTTACTGGTGAATCAATGCTGTAGAAGATGACAGTGTTTCCATGGTAACTATGGAATTTCTTAAACATTGTCTGCTGGTAGATTGATGGGTGTTTATGGGTTAATGCAAGAAAAGCTGTATTTATGTTGCATATTTACTGACACATTGTAAACTAAATCACTTTGCTCAAAAACACACAGGGCTGAATATAGAAAGGAACAAGACGGTCTCTGCTTTCTGCCGCGCTTCTTATCACTTATCACACTGTCATCTCAGGTCAGATAAATGACAGCTTACAACATACGCACATCTATCACCTCGCTCAAACCAACCCTAAGGAGGTAATATCAATAACTTGGCATGTGGCAGAGTGATAGCTTTAAATATATCTATCAGCAGCGTCAGTGGTAAATCTTCATCGTGTTTACGGCCTCCTGGAGCTGAGGGAGCACAGGGGCAAGAATGTGTCCTGTTGACTCACCAGTTTCCTGCTGTGTCTCTGTCAGTGCACAAGTGTTGCATATGAGCGGTACAATCTAGGACTTCTGGGAAATGTACCATGTACGACTTGGTTCATTTATGTCTCAGCTTGTTTCCTTCCAATTTACAGTTCTGACCATTTCAACTAAGCCCACATTTCCACATCTGCGGATATTCAATCTATTAAAGACTGACATTGCCAGACTTAGTCATAGTAGTTTTTAACACATTTAACAGCACAAAATGAGACAGTGTATTCATGGGTTAGAAGAAATAAGCGTAATAATGCATTTAAAAAATCATAATTTACACATTTGTGTCTATAATATCAGACTCTCTCTGTTTTGGTGATCTGCATGGGTAAGTGTGTTATCTAATGCAGCACATTCACAGTTCTTTAAAAGCTTAAATAACACATGAGGTTTCATGGGTTGAGGTGGGACCACCTCTGGAGAAATGTGCAACCGCTTCCCTCACTCCTGGAAAGAAAAAAAAAACAAAAACGCTCACAATAAATATAGGTTTTTCAGTTAATGTATATGAAGTTTAACCAAAGGTTCCACAGAGACCTTTTACTGTACATTATGTCCTGTGGGTCTGTCAAGACACAGAGTTCTGTGACGACTGTGTGGAAGATATAATTTAGCATGAGTGAAGCAGTCAAGAAATTATTTGTGTAGGTAAAAGGGGAATACAGAAACCTCCAGAAAGGACTTTAATATAATTTCCTTATTTTTCTCTCAAATTCTTATTTTAATTTCACTTGATAATATTCACACAAAATATTATTCCATATATCCCACATGGGAGATTTGAATGGGCCTGAAATTTCTAGTAATTGATAAAAAAAAAAAAATTAATAAAATATTTGTTAATGATCCAATATATATTTCATTATAATTAACACTTTTCCAAATAAAAATCAGTTCAAATAAAAGGCAGGATATAATATCAGAGAGGGCTGATCTGATCATGTGACCACATACGTTACTACGCTTCCATCTGCCCAGACGCAGTCACTGTCTGAAAACTGGACCGAACAGAGAATGGAAAGATTTCTTCACCCGCCTGGCCCCGCTAAGAGAAAAATGTCCGTTTTAAATGTCTGGGGTCGCCAGAAATTTGTGATATTAAAATGGGGTCACAAGCCAAAAAAGGTTGGGAACCACTGTTTTAAACCATAATAATATCCACAAAAATGGATTTCTCTAAAAGAAGAATGTTCAGTATTCGCCTAAGAATGTAAAACGGGAGGTAATGTGCTGACTACGTAAAGCTCCCGTATCAAACCTGTGCGACATTAATTCTCAATCTGTCGGCGAACACCTGCGGTTCCAACCAAAAAGCATTGAAATCACAAGAAGGTGAATCCAGTGATGTTGCGGATGAGAGGAACCACATGACAAAACAACCCAGACTCCCACAGCAGCTATAACTCACATCTACTTTTAATCAGAGAAGAAAAATGAACATCTCGTGCCAAAAAGTGCACATTAAATTCATTAACCGAGTTCTTACAGTAGGGGCAGCGCATACAGAGTGGCATTTAAAAAGTCATTTCTAATTCCATTGAACATAAAACTTGAGCTGTCGTTTGAACTCCTCCCCCGTCCCATTTTCTTTTGCGGTATTTTGGCTTTGTGAGGGATAAAAGCAGCCTGTGAAAATGGATCAGGGAAAATGGACCAGTTGGCTCACAGCGCAGAGCAGCAAATAGAAAGCCATCGCTCCAAATCCCTTCCCCTCCAACTCAAACAGGGCCCCGGTTTAACGGCAGAGTTGCACTTGCCACAACATTCGAGGCTCTTTATAGCTTATATGCACAAATCTTATTATGACTTTCCTCTTTGGATGCTCGGGGGCTAATGGATACAGTCGATATAAAAATATAACCATTGTGGTGGGAAATGACCCGTGAAGACCCAAGAAGGAAACAGGTCCCGCTGTTGAAAACCCTGCATCCGCTTGTCCCTGCTGTTGGACGGTGTAAGTGTACGTCCACTGATGTTTGAGGCCCAAGGGTCAGTCAGGGTCAACGCAGACCAGTGGACAGTGGTTAGGACACAGCTGAACCGTCTCACTGCCAAAACCAAGCGCGAGCTAAAGTTTGGACCTTTATATTCTGTGTAAAAAGAGCGAACTACCGCAGGAAAAACCCACAGTAGCATCTCCAACTCCCTTAATCGCTGCAGGATGAATTCTAGGAAACTAAATTGCAGCGGTTTGTCTGGACTCGACACCAGAGTTGGGTTCCAACCAGGTTAGATAATTTTTCCAGAATATTTCAGCTTTTCTTGTCGCAGATGTTTCGCCGCTACGCTTTGGGACGGTCACATGACAGTGTCTGAACGTCAACTTAAGCTTCCTGTCAGTGACTCATACTTTATTCCACCTGTCTGATCCGACTAATTCATCCATTGAAAGAGAATATGTTGTTAAACCACTGAGTCAGACTAGACGGCTGTACCATAACTAACCAGTCATATTGATGTATTTATTTATTTAACCAGGTAAGTTAGTTGAGAACTGATTCTCATTTTCTGTAACAGAGATAAACAGCCGATCACTTTCACATTCACACCTTTGAGTATTTTAACATTAACCAGTTCGTAAAATAAACTCTACCCAATACAGTTCATTTCACAGTGTCATTGTACTGGGACACTTGATCAATAAAATTATAGCAAAAAATACAATTTAATAAAGATAAATAAAATAAAATAAAAATAAAACTAGGCCCTCTCCTCACTCTGCAGGTTCAGTCCCTAAATACAATTAAATTAATTAAAAAAATAAAATAAAATCATAGCAATACATTGAGGACAATGAAAAAATGTAAAAAAAAAAAATTTAAAAAAATTATAAAATGAAAACAATCAACTTTACAGCATCTGTAACCGTCCCTAAAATGTTGTCTTTTCAAGGGAAACACAAGACAGGAAATCAAATAACAAGTTTGATACAGGAATGTGTCCTATTATTTTAATTTTTAATTTGAGTGTAAAGGTGTACCTCTGTCCACATTTATGTTTACCTGCCCAATAAAATAAAAATGTACTGATTAAATGGTTTTCTTTTATACACTTATCAATCAATGGGTAGTGTTCTTTATCAGGAAAAAACAAAGACTATATTTTTTTTTTTCTTTAACAACTTCTAGAAATTAAAATGATTGTACTCAGTAAAGTGACTGTGAGGATTTATCAACGCATTTATGTATCTTACAATATTTATAATTACATTCTTAAAAAGTCACCACCCGATTCAACTTCAGCAAAAGTCTTTTACTGGATAATTACTGCAGTGATTAACACATTTAATGCTCTTAACAAACACAGATGTTAGTTTCATTATAAACTGTGATGCTTGATCATGTTGCTGCTGTACGTACACCACCATCTTAAGCTGTTACTGCAAATACATATTGTGTAATAATGCACAGATTCAGAGGTTTTTATTGATTTTATAGATTTTATATTTATTATATATTTATTTATTTATTTATTTTTATTCTACTCTATTGTTTTTACCTATTTATTTTTTGGTCTTTTCATTCAATTCAGTTTTATTTATAGAGCCATATAACACAACTTGGTTGCCTTAATTTACAGAATTATTTGGATATGAAAACAAACACCAGTCAAATAAAACAGTAGATGCAGAAAATGGATTAATTTCCTAGACATCCCCCGTCCTTAGACCCTCCTCCTCAGTAAAGAAAAACTCCAAAAACCCAAGTGGGAAAAGAGAAACCTCAGGGAAAACCACAGTGAAGGACGGACAGACTGTAGATGAGACCAGGACTGATGGACGTCCATTTACAGATGTAGTTCCAGTCTGTAAAGATCCAATAGGGTGGGGGCTGTGATGAAAATAAATAAATAATAAAGCGGAGTTTGAGGCTTCCTAAGTCAGAACATTGTGTTGGAGCTTCAGTTGAGTGATGTACAGTATTTCTGACTTTTATAGCTGTGTCAGTATCACCTTTAAAAGCCAAAAACCAAAAGATCATTCATAGCTTTTTTCCAGTATTTGACCAAAACTTATGAGATGTCACTTATATATAATAACCAGACACAGACTATGAGTCCGTCATTAGCCTTTAGCATTAGCTCGCTTTTTAGCCTGAATATTCCACACATCCTTATGTCCTTTTAATCAAACTGTTCAGGGGAAATATAAACTATGAGCCTGTTTTGCTCCATACCGCTGTGTTTGTTTCTCTGAGCCTGTACTGAAGAGCTACACGCATGTTATTATGTTTAATGTGTGTGCAAGAACACGGTTTCATCCAGCGTAACAAGTCATGGCAAGACTGTTTGGTGTGGCACTGCGAATCCGCCCACTCTGTGTATCCTAGTTTGTTGCTTTTGGATGTATTTGTGTGTGTGGGCATATTTTTTCTGTACTTGTGGGTTCCCAAAACCAGGGGCCCACTCAAGGTGTGGTGTCGAACAAGCTTGTGAGGATTTCTTAGTGTAACACGTTACATTTTAGGTTTTGATGTCTTTGATGTCTCTAAGGGACGAATTTAAGTCCAATGTCCTCACAAGTGGTGGAACAAGGGTGTGTGTGTGTGTGTGTTTACGTGTACAGGTTGAGACATGGGCATCTAAACACAGCCTGTTTACCCACAGCCGTGTTGAGCAACAGCCCAGAGATTGTGTGTGTGTTTGTGTGTGTGTGTGTGTGTGTGTGTGTGTGTGTGTGTGTGTGTGTGTGTGTGTGTGTGTGTGTG
>JAPSES010000219.1:13699386-13737669 GCA_029822895.1 Maxillicosta whitleyi
TGCCTTGTTTTATTGCATTTTAGTTAATTATTGCATTTTTATGTTTGTGTGGAAAGGAACCGTGAGCCAGGTCGTCAGTCAGGTCAGTTCAGCTTAATAGTTATGAAGTGGCCTGTTCTTGCTCTTCGTATCCTGGTTTGTACCGGAAAATGTAAAAGTAAAAGCTCATTCGCCCGCTCTTGCCGGTTATCTTAATATTACCTGCCAGGCTTGCTCATTAAGTCTGAGACTCCCCCTGGTGACGAGGCCCGGGATTGCAATCCCATTTTCCCCATAGGACAACATGTCTTTGGCGCTACCGATTGCTTCTTGGGGCCAGTTCACATGGTGAGGTGCAGAGAGGCGGGGGACCGGTCAAAGGGGAGTGGCGGGCCGTATGTGGCCCGCGGGCCGTAGTTTGGGGACCACAGCTATAAATAATCCCCTTGACTTCAATATATTTTTGCACTTCTCATCCTGCAGGCCAGATTGGACCCCTCGGTGGGCTGGTTTTGGTCCACAGGCCATATGTTTGACAGCAGTACAGTAGTGTTTTGGTGACACTTAAAAGAAACCTGTCATGAGCAGTGTTATATTCATAATTGATGAAATGGAAAGATTACCTGCAGCTGTAGATGCAGGCATATTGAAGATTTCTGTTCCTGGCTGACCAGCATCTGAAAGTGTGAACAGGGTTTGCTTTTAAAAGCTTCTACACTTCTTGGCATTTGACAAAGTCTCTTCTCAGCGCTGAGGTCAGACTTACTGAAATCGTTTTCATTTCCGACCACAGTCATCTTCTTGATCATCTCCTGTTTCTTTGACTTCACGATAGCAGAGGTGTTCTCTGTCAGCTTGCTGAAGAAAGCTGGAGGCTGCGAGGCATTGGGAGGGGAACGGGAGCCCATTCTGTAAAACAGAACCAGTACAACACACATTACAACTGACACACGTGAAATAACAATATACTGAGTGTTCAAAACCTGGATTTTGGCATGTAAACATTTTGTAACAATATCATTTTAAAGTGAAGCAAAATCTGTGCATATTTTGATATAATCAGTGTTTTGCTCAGGCTTTGTTCAGATAGGAGGTTGTGGAAAACCTTACCCCTGCTCTGCCTGTTCGTTGGGGTAAGAGGCTCCACCCTGGACATCTGGTTCAGAGTTGGCTCCAGCAGGAGAAACTGGTTCGATGCCATCATTAGAAACACTGACAGGTGATGTCTTGGGCTGAGGTGGAGACCTGGAAAGAATAAACACAAGGCATTTGAGTTATGTAACCATGAATGCCACTGGTCAGCAATTGTCGATTCCAGGTTGTCTACTGGTAAAAGGCAATTCACTTAGTATTTTTTAGACCCTTTCAAGGTCATTTTTAACCAAATTTAAAATATCAGTTCGTCTATTACCACAGAGACAATCAGCACCCTCATTATATCATGTGCAGACTGGTAACCAACAAGGCAATCGTATAGTGAATAGGTCAACCGGAGTCACAGCAGACATTCAACTCACTCAGTAACATATCGGCCATAAAGCGTTAGCCTTAGTCACATTTTCGGCCAAATTGTGATATCTGTGTAACTTTGCTCTCCTGAAACTGCTGCTTCATTTTGCATCATTGGCTATGTCCTGAAAAAAATCTGATTTATGACAATTATGCGAAAAGGCTGACAAAATATTGGTGGCAATTAGGAGCTTGCAAATATAAGCTTAAGACTAGGTGAAGGTCTAACATTTAAAGACATGATTTGATTTTAAAACATTTTTAGGACCTGCAGACATCCTGCTTCTGTTTAACAACTCAAAAAGTCACATCGCTGCTGAATTGAATCCTTATGTTGTAGTAGAGAAGAGGGTTGACTGCCATTCCTACCGGTCTCTGTTGCGTTCTCCGCCAAGAGCCTCTGAATAGCGTCCTCCCTGGGCAGATTCCTGTGAGGTGGGTGGGGGCTGGGAGGCACTGGGTGGACGGGTCAGATCCAGGACCGGTGAGCCGTGGTAGCTTTGCTGCTGCTGGCTCTGCCTAGTGTAGTCTTTAGTTATCACCTCCTGTTGACACAGGGTTAGGGTTAGATTCCCTTCAGTCACTGAACATTAACATCTAAAGGGTTGGATTTACTGAAACTTGGTGTTCAAAAGCATGTATGCAACTGTAATATTCTGATACGGTTTTTGTTATTTTCACACCATGGCTGAACAGGCTTACACTTATGTGCTGGGCCAGGGTGACCACTCTCTGGCTGCCTTTCACACAGGGGGACAGAGGCTGTTGGCCAGGGGACAGCCTCTCCTCAGACGGAGGACGGTACAGACCAAGTGGCTCCATTTTCTGTTGAGCTGAGAGTCCTAAACAAACAGACACACATATGGAACCAGGCACACAAACACAAAAATGGAAAATAAACACATCCACACAAGATTCGGAATTAGTTTGGGCTTTTCAGCCTGATTTTAAAATTACCAATTTCAGAAATGTGCTAATGATAACATGCATATTTAAGAAATGTCCATCCATCAGGGCTTATGGTGGATGCAGAATTTCAACATTTCATGTTGCACCTGCACATGAAAGCCAAACAGCAATGTTTCCTGTGGAACCTATGTGACATGTGATCTCAGATGTCTGGTATTTTTAGTGTATCCTTTGCATACCTGAATATGCAAGCCTGGCTTTGACCAGAAATTACACTAAACTAGGCTGAATTTGCATGCCTGACTCATATGTGGAAAGGTCAGAGTAAGTCAATTTTAACTGATTTACCGCAGAGCATCTAGACTTAGCCAACAGATAAAATATTCAGGAGGGCAGCTTTAGAGTGAAGAGAATTCTGAGTATCAATACTGTGGGCTGTGATCCATATATGAATGAAAATATGAATACTAGAGATAAATAACTAATCAAATAAGCATTACAGCTCTTAAAACAAAAGCCTCACCACCTGCATGCTCCACAGAACACGCCAAGCCAATTTCAAGTCTTTTTTTTCCCCTTCTGCTGGGCGTAACATCTCACTGTGTGTTTTCTTACACAACTATTACACCACCATAGTATTTATCTCAGAGGATGATGCAAGTTGAGCATGGGGGGCTGGACTGACAACAGAGCCTCCCAGAGAGGATGACTCCCTTTAGGGGACTTTATGTTGTCGTTTGTGTTGTCAACTAGCAACAACAAGTGACTGAGCTACTAACTGTTAATATCTTGTATTTCTCCATGTAGTCCTGCCTACTAGTGACTCTTATTGCATGCCAACAACAAGGTGATGATACCCTATTAATAACGCAGTCTTATTTTTGTGACATGCTGCCTATGAAGGAATATTTTAACCTGCAATACTCATTTAAAGTCAGCATGCGGTGGTCTTTTGCAGGTTTGTGTAAATATATGTGACACATTGCTCTACAAGCACAAACCAACAAAACAATATTACATTCCAAATAACAGACAAATTCCCAGCGGCTTGATTGAGAGAGAGATGTGTTGAGCATTTGGCATGTGTGTCAAGAAAAAAAAAAATAAGAGAAAAAAATCAGCATAAATTACTGTGAGCCATAAATAGGAACATGCAGAGATTTGGGGGCCAGAAGCTGCAGTACCCCCCTCCCCCGGGGGCCGGTTTCCCACCCTCTTCTTGTACAACAATAGTGCTCTCTAGGACCCCAGGTAGTCAGTTTAGTGGTTGGTAATGCTTTTAGAAAATATTATAACTGCTGTTGTGACTAAATCTGGTTTAATAACACCAAAATAAAAAAAATTAAATCTGCCAAAGAAAACTATCAACTCTTGTTTAATTGTCTCATCATACACTGCATTACACTATCTGTACTTAATTATTTTTTTTTTTTACTTTGTAAAGAACAAGGCATTGCAAGGAAAGTAGTGCCTTGTAAGACATGCAGAACTAAAGAGGAGCCAATGCATATAAAAGTGTTCGGATTACAGGCAGTCTCATTTAACAGGGTTATAAAAGCCTCCATGTCTTTCCAAGTGTCTAAAATATTCTCGTCATGCCCACTTGCTGTGGTGAAATATTCTGTTTCAAGCAGCCGAATGTGAGGGAGGAGGGGTGCCACACGTTAAATTTAAGTCACATCTTCTTCCAAAAACAAACCAAAAAAAAGAGAAACAAGCAGCAAAAGATTTTTGCCATAATGTGCCACCAGCTTTTAACTCAAATGACGCCTTAAAGGACACCTCGGATCTTATTTTCTTCATAGTAAATTCTGCCTTAAGCTGTTTGTTATTAACATTTTAGGTGCATCAAGCTTTTAAACTGTCTCTTGAAATTTCTAATTTTAATTTCAACCCTTGGTGGTCTTTAAGCCTGTAAAGAAAGGCTAATAAATTGGGAAAAAGCAAATAGTAGAGCACTGAAAGGAAAAAAAAAATGTAAATGAATTGGGCTGATTTGATAATGCCAACCACCACAGCGTGCAATAGGCCACAGACTGACGAGGGAGGGTCTGGGTGATGAGGGGACCCTGGGATCCAGAGCATCTTACCATCATTGGCGCTGTTGGCAACAAGCGAGCCCGTCTCTGGCATCCCCGTTTCACATGAAATTTGACGTATAATAATCGCGTTTATGAAGTTGGCCGCAGTCATGGTGGTCTTACCGAGTGCTCGGAGCTCTTGTTCCTGAATGGACATCTGTTTGTTTTGAGTCTTTTCCCTACTAGGTGTACCGCTTTCTCCACGGCCAGGAGGGTTATCCGACTGGGGAGGCAGCAGATGCTGGGGTCGGCTTGAACCCGAGGGATAAGAACCGGGGTATAGTCCTCCTGGACTGAGGTTGGACAACTTGGGGTCAGATTTACTGGAGGGTCCATGCTGATCCTGTACATGCTTAGGCAGACCTCCCCTATTTTTGTTTCCATCACGACTCTGCTCTTTGGCTATACTTGAGTCCATGGCAGGTGGATAGGCCTCAGGGGGCATACCTGTCCTCAGATGGCCAGTGTAACCTTGATACCGCCCTGAGCTTGAGGGCATGGACCTGGGAGGGAAAAGAAAACCACACTTAGCATTCATACATTATGCATACAGTTAATCCTTCTGACCCTTTTTAAGAAATGTAACATTTTTCTTTGTAAACAACACAAATAAATAAATTGCACTATACCGTAATACAGATGAGCCAGAGTGTTCACTGACAGACAGTGTCTTGCCCCCAGTGTTGTGCAGTACGCTTGGTCTCTGCTGCACAGTCTCCTGAGTGCGAGGAGAGACTGGAGAGTGCTGGTGACTATAAGGTTGAGAAGAAGGTCGTGTGCTGCTACTGCTAGCTGAGCTGTGCTCTGTACCTACGAGATGAAAACACACTCGTTTCACTAGTCAATTACTTTTCTACAATCTGTGTTAGGGGGTCTTCAGCTTTCATTTTCTAGACTAAGGGGATGTCCTTACCTGGTCGCCAAATGGGAGCATGCTCCACGACGCCATGAGACCCACCCTTCTCACGGTCACGCTCTCTGTCCCGTTCCCTGTCCCGGTCTCTCTCCCGTTCCCTTTCCCGATCTCTCTCCCGGTCCCGTTCACGCTCCCTCTCCCTCTCCCGTTCTCTCTCCCGGTCCCGTTCCCTCTCTCTGTCGCGCTCACGGTCTCTTTCCCGCTCACGTTCTGAAGATGAAGATGTGCCTTGCATCTTGTTCATGTGTGAAGAACCAACTATAGAGATAAGGGCAAGGAGGAAAAACAATTAATAAAAATCAACAAGATTAAAGACAATCATCAAGATATCTCGTGTAACCAAATTTGTACCAGGTGAGATGGGAGAGGTGTTGTAAGGCCTGCCAGGGAAGCTGGTGCTTCCCCCGGGCATGTAGGTGATGCGATCCATTGGGGAACCGGCTGCCCCTGCAGAGGGAGGGACCAGGACAGGTAAGTGTGGCACCTGAGATAGATCGATGATCCCTAAGGGAAGGAAAAAAAAGAACGGTCAACAAAGCCCTAAAATGATATGTGAGATTTTGTAGTAGACGTTATAAATGGTGCACCGTGTTTGCACAACAGCGGGTATGGGGATGCACAGATTCATTTAGCACGCTTGCCTTGTACCACTTGCCACTAAATAAAGCCTAGAGTTACATCAGGGTCAGATGTTTGTGTTTTCTGTAAGCCACAAATAAACTAACAGTATTATTAATTTGTAAACTTGCATACTTTACCTTTATTCACTCACAGACATACTTGAAGTTTCCTCAGCACAATTACCAGTGGAAGTAAATTCAAGCTGGGTACACTACTATTTGACTTTACCTTAGTTGATGCTGTGTACAGCCACATGGGCTAGGTTCCACCAAAGCTGCAACATGCAGTGTAGATAATAAATGGGTGAAAGTAATAAAAACAAAAAAACAACCCCTCCCCCCCCAAAAAAAGAAAAACGTACTGATGCTATGAACACCACTTCATAAAACCTCAATCGATCAGATTATAAAAATGTTTACAACTTGACAAACATCAAAGACAAAAGAAGCAAATGTGTGTGGTTTATTTGTGCCCATACCACGTGGAGCTGCAGAGTAAGGGAGGGGAAGCGACTGGTCTCGTGGAGCGAGGCCCCTCAGCAGGTCAGACCGCTGGGCAGCCATTGCAGCAGCTGCAGGCCACTGGTGCATCTGCTGTGAGGTGATGTAGTCATTGAGCAGAGTTTGGCGGTTCTCCAGAGCTGCAGTGTCCGGAAAGCCACGAATGAGGTAGGGGTAGGGATGAGGGTATGCCGGGTTGGGGGCAAGGGGGCGAGGCAAGTAGTAGGCTGTAAGCAGGGAGAGGAAAAGTTTCATCAGTCACAAAGTACTGAATAACAGAGGAAAATCATTGAAGTCCTTATGAAGGTAGCATAAACCCAACATTCCTATCAAAGAAAAAGCAGTTTTGCACTTTTAATGTTATCAGCAACCTCACACTAATCAGCAAAACTCCTGTCAAAGTTAGATGAAAGGAGCTCTAATCAACTCATAATAAATGAATTAAAAGAAAACATGAGGCTGGGAGGACCAGCACCAGATGAAGAAGCTCGTATGGTTTCATATTAGACCGGCCTGAGATCATGATTCAATAGAATTGCCTTGACATTTTGAAAATTTCCTTTATGCTACACTCAGTGATGCTGACATCCTACAGGTAATTATTTTAGCTTCATCTCATCTAATTTGACTGTGGTAGTACCTGGGTCAATGGGGATGCCACGGGGCAGTGCTGCAGGATCAAAGGCTAAGGGGATCTGGCGGTACACGTCTGCAGCGCCAAGACCCTGCAGCAGACGCTCATAGGTCTGTTGGTCTGGAACACCTGGGAGTGGGGACTTTGTGGCGCTCATCTCCCTGGGGGTTGGTGTGGCTTTCCTCTCCTGAGGGGGATTCTTACTGGAACCTGGAGTTTAAAGAGACAGTTGGCATTATAATCTCTGCTATTGCTTTCCATACATTAATATACCTATTATATGTTCTCAAGAAAGTGAAAATGTTGCATGTGTGGTTATCCACACATTTTTCTTCACAGATTCTAGACAAATACCCACCGTCATGCTGCCTTTGGCTTGCTTCTCTAGACAGTGGGGAGCCACGATGAGAGGGCCCAGGGTAAGGGCTCCGTAAGTTGCCTTTTTCCTCATAACCCACAGGGCTATGGTGGGCTTTGCCTCCTTGCTCTGACCCTAGTGTTAATGGAGATGATCGGGCCATTGAACTAGCTGTGCTAACCACTGCACTGGGACGCCCTTTGGGTGGCTCCTCATAGCGGCCCCTTTCCCCACGCATCTCCAAATGAGAAGGTGTGTTGTGGTAAGAACGTGGTGAACTGGCTATGATGGAACGGACATCATGACGTTTTCCTGATGCAGCTGGCTCTGGCTTCATGGATGATCCCTGGAGACGAGCACAAAAGGAATTAATGTACAATGCATTGAAAACATTAACACGAGGGTGTATATGGCATCTGTGCTCAATATTTAAACATAAATGTGATTACTTTTAAGACCCTCTTACTAACTCCACAAGGAAGAACAACATTACTGTCAACAAAGATATAGACTAACCTCAGAACAAAGAAGATGTATTGAACATCACAGAAAAGGCCATTACTGTCATCATGACAGTGCTATTACCTGTGTTATGATGCCTTCCTTGGTAGGCTGTCTAAGCTCCTCCCTGGGAATCAGGTGTATTGAGCGCCCGGCCTCCTTCACCGTGGGAACCATAGATTCTCTGGCCTTCAATGGGTCTGAAAGTGAACCAGGCCCACGAGGCGGGGAGCCCTCTCTCTTCATCTGTTTCGCCTCCCTCCTCAGGTAACCATCCTGAGGGTCCAGATGACGAGGTATACCTGAAATCAAGATATTATATTATTTTCATCGTAAGAGGAATGCCACAGCTTTTCTTTACATAGACAGAAGAGCTGAGAATAGACGGGAAATACACAAAGAATGGTTCTGATCGGATTATACTGGCTCAGGGATTTTAAGAGGAGCTTCTTTTACTACTATCCCTAGGCAAGATGAGACAAGATAGTTTTTTTTTTTAGTGAACAGATTAAGATATTAATATCAACATGAAAGAAGTCATGCTGCCAGTGGGAAATTTCTGGTAAGCTAAAACAATCTGTCTTGTGAATAAAAAAAAGGGCTTTCTCTTCAGCTCTGCTGTGTAAGCACTCCAAGTACAAAAGTGAGAGCACAATGAGTGAGAGCCTCCAAGGGAAAAATAATCAGAACAGAAATGACAGACAAAACAGTATTCTATATGAAACCACAGTTTCTTGCAGGTGGAAACATTTATATAAACTTAACAGATATAGTATTAACACTCAATTCCTTAAGAATATCTCTAGACATATTAACAATTCTATAAACATCCACGTCACTTAACAGACAATAATGTGAAGCTTTTTCTTATGATTATTAAGAACATAGAACTCAAGCACCACTATCACATGTTTGCGAATTTTTCCTCAGAAGTTGTCCTACCTTGTGAAATGGAGCCACGGATATGATGAGCATCCTTATAAGATGTGTGGTGTGGACTGTCCCTATCATGAGGCATAGCTCTAACAATCAGGCCTAAAATGGGGGGCAAAGAGTGTTGAATGTGGTTAAACCAGCCAAACAATATCACAAACAGATGTACACACTGAGCAACAAAAGCATAAGGGGTATGTCTTACCTTCACAGTTGGCAGCAGACAGTGAATCCCTCATGGGTAGGCCTCTAGGAGCCCCTTCCATAACATCATAAGGACGCTTCAGCCCCAGGACTTCTCCAGGTTGCCCAGGACATCGGCCTTCATCCTTAGGAGTCTGAGAAGGTGGGCCTGAAAATGACAAAGAAGGGTCAACGTGAAAGACATACAGAGGAGAAAAGTGATGACGGAGGAGTAAGTCATAATTGACCTAAAACGTAGTGCGATAGTTAAAAGATTAATTTAGTGGAAACGATTTTACTTATTGTGCTCATGTCAAGATCAAAAAGAAAGTAACAGACTTTTTCACAGCAGGAAGAACACAGGTGATTCTAAAAACGCTAATGATGGATCTGTTCCATTTCAGTGTCCCAGAAAGCCATTACACTGAGCTGGCATGAACAAACTAAAACCCTGGAACTAAAGCACTGACATGGAATACAATGACTGTGAATTATAGTAATTATACCTGTTCATTTTCTGCCACAGCGACTTTCAATACCTGCTACGGAGAATGCCTACTGCTGGATGGTGTAGCAGATATGCTGTAGTCTAGCTGAACACTTACGGTCATATGTGAGGATATGGGCACCGATGCCCTCGTAGACCACATGGCCTTTAGACAACGTCTCATCCCTCTCCCTCTCCCGCTCAGCCCGGCTGCTGCTGCTGTCTTCTGTGACCAGACGAGTTATGGTTCCTTTATACAGCACTTCAGCCGGTGTCCCCTGTGGAGAGGAAGGAAATTAGACCGGCGTGTTATCATCCCAGACATCAGCAGGTGATCTAAAGACAGAGTTAAAGTCTGGTCTTACGGTCTGATTTTAATATAATGGTGGTGTGGGAACTATAAAAGATTATTCTGGTAACTGTGTAGCCTACATGCTGAACTTTCTACAGAGGATGAAAAGATGAGAGCTTTAGTAATCCCACAGTAAATTCGACAGATAACAGGGAATAAAGATATATTTGCTCTATTATTTTAAATTCTTGCTATAACATGCTTAAAACAAGAATATATTTTAACATAAGTACATCATTTGTAATACACTAGAATACTATATAATAATAATATTAAGATAGTGTAAATTGGGTTTTTTTTGGTCACCATTACACATTCAAATTTAGCCCAGTCTGGTTCAAGTACATACACCGTTGGGTTTATGGCTTTAATTTTGTGCTTCAAATGTTTATACTGTGACATTTTTGCTTTTACAACGTGACACCTGATTTTATTGTGTTACGTGATCTAAATTAACACCATAATGAAACTTGACAATAGATAAGATAAACCTAACTACCAGTTACATTCAGACATTCTGTGCTGATAGTTACACCACTAAAGAATAATCACGGGCTGCTGTGGCTCAGTTGGTAGAGGTTGTACAATGACCAAAGGGTCAGCAGTTCAAATCCTGACTCCCACTGTCCACATGCCAAAGTATCCTTGAGCAAGACACTGAACTGCTCCCAGTCTGGTACAGCATAGTTAGCATAGTAGCCGCCTACTGGTGTATGAGTGTGTGAATGTGAGGCTTTGTAAAGTGCTTAGAGTACCAAGGTGAAGAAAAGTGCAGTCCATTTACCATTTAAAGAACAATCCACAATCCGTCACAAAGTAAGTCCAAGCTAATAAAATATCTAACCTCTAATCTTAAAAACCTTGTGTAATGAGTTTTTCAATGTAAAATATAGATTGTTTGAGGTGTAAAACAGACGCATTGTGCTTCTTGAATCGTTTTACCCCAGAGAGAGCATATGTTACAACGGTGAAAGACAATGGAACAAAAAAAAACCTAGAAATAAACCAACACACAAGCAAGAAAAAGACAAAAACATAGCTTTGAAATACAAAAGATGTGGAGGTGGCAAACACTTGGCAACAACAGCAGCTGTGTTGAAAACTTTTGAGTCACATCAGTTGTACATTGTATGAGTCATGGTTTTACACTACTTGGTGAAGAGACCAGAGTGGAGGTGGATGACTGAGTTGGAAGTACAGTACTAATGTACAAGCTCACATTTCTTGGTTATGTATAAAAACTCCAAGAGGTTTCAGAAGATAATGCTGAAAGTTAGGTGTTTGAGTTATTTGTCGTTTCATCTGACCTCCACTTGAAGATCAAATGGCATGAACTAAAGTAGGCCCGTATTACTCATACACTCGTATTACTATAGCCATACCACATGCATCCAGTGCTCCATTCAGCTTCGACTTAGAAAATGAAATCATCTGTCTCATAAGAATTAGAGCTGCACAATATATCGCTTGAGCATCGTCATCACAACGCATGTGTGTGCAATAGTCACATTGCAGGTCCTGCAATGTAGGAGGCATATGAACTCGACGTGATCTCATCTAATTTCACCCTGGGTACCTAACACACACTGCCCACAGCGATCCACCAGTCACAATCATTATTAATCAGTTTGCCGAAGCAGACCACACTCCTGCACATGTAGTGAGTTGCTGGTAAAAACATTGAAAAATAAGCAACAAACAAGAGAAAATCACCAAAAATGAAAAGGTGTATATATGTGTTTCTATATATGTATATACATATTTATTTTTATTTTATGTATTCTTTTATTTTTAATCTTTTTCCCCTTATTTATCTAGATATACATGTGAATATACAGATATGCAAGTGTATGTGCATATGTATGTATGTGTGTATATGTGTATGAGACTGTTGTTTCATATCCGGGTTGTATGTTTGTTATATGACTATTATATATTTGGAAATTGAAAATAAAAAGACCTTTCTTAAAACAAAAAAAAACAAAAACAAATGAAAACTTGGCGCCAATAAGAAAAGCATCATCAGTTATCTAGAATAATTTCAGCTACAAGAAGGATGATATTGAAACATGTTCTGTGTCGATGGTGCCCTGCACCTTTTGCTACAATGAGAGGAAACAACTAATTTGTTTGGCCATTACCACCACGCACCTATAATATCCTCCTGAGCAGTTTTTCATATCGCAATATATACACAATACTCTTTCTACCACGGAGAATGACGGAACACCACCAGTCATATTCGCAGCAGTTGTTTTCCCTCTTGTGCCAGGTGGGCATATCAATGACTGGGTTTATCTAGTGACTAGAGTAAATAGATAAATAAAAGAAGGAACAGATGCGGTACAGTTTGTACCTGTTGCTACGGTGACTAGGGTCACTAAGAGCTGTGATTATGTCACAGCAGCAGGGAGATCCTGCAGTAACAGCTCTTGCCGTGCTTCATGACCTCTTAACAACTGTGCTGCCATCTTTCATTATGAGCACACAAATCAGAACCACATAATGCAAGCTGTTACACTGACTGGAGGAGTGTTTAATAGTATGGATAGGCTCTAATACAGTGGTGACATTAGCAAAAATCCAGCCACAGGTATACATACTGATAAAAGGAGCAGAAGTTCTTTCTATTAATGGCCATATAAACAGGTGATATCACAAACCTTTACCCAGTTTGACAGTCAGTTTCACTTCACCATTTAAACACACAAGTCCCTGAACTAAGCAAATCCCAGCAGCCTGAGCACATAACTCCTGCACAGTAGTCAAAGACGCCAGCAATAATCATGTCTTCTGACGAATTGTGACAGGACATTACAAAACATATTGTGCGTAAAACATGTTAATGTTTATGCTTGTAGTTTTGAGGTTTAGTCATACACTACTAGTATTATCTGGGACTGATTACTATGCAAGTACCACACAGTGTAAATTGCTGCATTGCAGTTTATTTTGCTAACCCTATCTGTATGGCCTGTCCAGAGGTTCTCCAAATAAAGAGGAAGAGAAGTGTTTGTCAGTTCTCTGTTGTAATGCATTACTCCAAATTTGGACAAAGTCAGCAGAATATTCATAACGCACTTGTATCACTGGCACACCCAGTGCAGAGATGAACTGCATAAGAAGGAAAGTCTGCTACAGTATGAGTAAAATCAAAGTGAGATAAAATTATGTCCTAATAATGTCAGATTACTACATCCTCTGTCCACGCAATCAGTTAAGGAAGATGAGCAGTTAATGAGAACCTGATTCTATCAGAGGATTATTCAGGTTGGATCAGATTCAGATCAGATTCGGTTTATTGTCATTCCACATACATAAAATGAAATTTGTACCCAGGACCAGCAGTATACAGCCCTAATAAAAACTCTAAAAACAGTGATCACATAAAGAAATACTAGCAATAAAACCTAATACTTAAAAAAATAAATAGGACAACATGACAACTACAGTGCAGGAATAAGAGTGTCATGTTCTAAAAGTGCATCATATAAGAACAGGATAAAAACAGATAAATAAAAACATAAAAACCAGCACTAGTGGCCCAGCAGTAGGTAGGTTAACAGGGAGAAAAGACCAACTTCTTACTCAAGGGACATTTTTGGGAGTTTCCTCACATAATAATAATAATAATAATAATAATTCAAATAATAAAATTTACATCAATCTCATACAAAGTTGTCACTCTTTCTGTGGTGATAAACTATGAAAATAAATACAGACAACAATAAATAAATAAAGTCTGTGTACAATATGTTGATTTTGGTTTGGTGCTGTATCTAAATAAAACTGGACTGAATCAAACTTCCTAAGGGTCAGGAGGAAGTAAAGGCTTCCCTAAAGAAAAGTTCACTCTTAATGCAGTTACTGGTACCTTTCAGCAAATACTTTCTAAATAAAGCATTATTTAGTACTCAAACAGAAGCAAACAGGACTAACAGTTTACATGTAAACATTTTTTGGAACAAATGTGCACTGTGCAGCTGCGTTATGTAGGAAAATGAACATTCCAGATTAAGCCCCATATTAGTATATACTACATCTACTAGCTCAAAGGACACTTGACCATGCCAGGCAAGTCCTGCTCAGTATTGCATGATAGATGTCCAGTATTAGTTCACCTGAGTGATGGAGCCTCCTCGGTAGGATATGGAGGAATCTGGGTGCATTCTGGTCCCTGGGATGCCCTTGGTGATACTGCCTCCTTGGACAGCTGGAATGGAAGCTAGAGGTTAAAAAGAGATAGATTTTTACAATTTCAAGCAAGGTGTACAGCTGCATTAACCATACTTCAGCAACAAAACACAGTGTAAGCAAACTAAGAAAGATAATATTTTACGTATAGCATGTGCTTACAATAATATCAACACGATTGTGAATTCAAAGGTCTACAAAATGAACCACAGCAAATGTGACATGCCCATTTGATCACTGTTGACCTAAAATTGATTCTCAATTCCCAAAAAGTATACAATTCTATGAATGTTTCACCCTTATCAGCCCCTGGTGCGTATAATGTTTACCAGAGTTAAACACAAGGATGCTTCCTGGGCTCCACGTACTCGAAACATTACTGAAGTTAGACAAGCTTCACTGAACTGAAGTTATTACTTTTCAACTGGTTTTTCAGTTTGTTCTTGTTTAGGCTATGTATTTTTACAGACTTGATGACACACAGGGCTCATTTGGATTGGTTTCGATCTTTTCCAGTGCATTAATATTTCAGTATTAATGTGAGAATGTAACATCTTGAATGGTTGCAAAGATAATCTGTTTGTAATTCATTTTTAATGCTGTTATTTTCTTGGAAAGTAATAGAGTGAAATTTACAGAAGAAGGAAAATGCAGGTTGTAATATAGTTCAGTCCACCCACCTCGTCCAGATGCACTATCATGAGGCGGTCCTTGTATCGACAGGTTATCGGGTTGAGAGGACGAGCTGCGAGGGGACAGCTGTTCCTGCTTTATCACAGGGAAAGAACCTGTGCATGGTTAAAAAAAAAAAAAACAGTTAGAAGCTGAAAGAACAGAGAAATGGTAAGGAAATACACATGACTACATATTACTAATTTCAAATGGTTATAAAAGTTAATAGTTAACACTGTACTAGTATGGTATTGTAGGATTGAATTTACAACAACAGCAGCCATTTCTACTCACCCACTTTCCTCTGATCCATCCAAGACAACCCCATCTGTGTGGGGGGTGCTTTCCCATGATCCAACCCATGGGCTGGGCTGTGCAGTTGCACTGGAGTGCCCTAAAAAGTCAAGCAAAACATGGTCAAAATAACACAGTATTATATAAGCTGTGAAAAACGGGTTGTTGGGTCCAAATTTTTTTTACTGTCCTTGTCTGTTTCTATGCTTTACGTGGTGCTATACCTGTGTGATGGAGCCCCCTGGCTTGGTGGAAGAAATGAGAGGTGGGGGCTCTGGCATTGGAAGAGGTCTCACTGCGGCCAGCCTGCCACTGTCCTGCGGCAGACCAGGGATAGACGAGTGGCCCGTTTGCTGGAACGCTGTCAGATACATAAGGAGAGTCAGTTTGATACCAAACATAAATGCTGTACGGAATGTAAGGAAAATATTGTGCTGAACTCCAATACATGTATACACATTTATTTCCCATATAAGAACACGATGGGGAGGGGCTCACAGTTGAAGTGGAGCAGGTGCTGGTCATGACTGATCTTGGCCATGTCTCGTGGGGACATGGGGTATGGAGACATAACGGGTCGACCTAAGCTGGAGGTCCGCAGGTCATCAGGGCCCAGAGCTTGCTTCTTGGCTTCACCGTGCGGAGAGAAAGCCCGGGACTTTTCTGCAAAACAAAGCAGAATTAGGTCAGAGCACTCAAGCACTCAAATAGACTTGTGCTGTTCAAGAAGCTGTCCTTTGGCTGCTGCTACTTCACCATGTCATCACCATCAACACTTGCACTTTCTGTGGAACACATCCAACAAATACCACAACTTGTTAGCCATGTGGACTACTTTAATACACAAGAACATATGGCTAAGAATAAAGTACAGATAAGGCTGTGACATGTTCAGCTGCATCAAACAATGTAACTGAAACGATGCGGTGTGAGTGAAGAAGGAAAAAGAACCTATGTTGTCCCCACAGGAGGGGTAATACCCACCTCTCAAACACTTGCATATAAAATATGCAGAAATAAAATAAACTGCTTTCCTACTACAAGATATTATTTTCAGTCTTAAACTAAATGCTTGTAAAAGTTTACAAATTTGCATCTCTAGAAGGTATTTAAATCATTTTCATTCCTTAAAGATTCATAAGAATGAAGAAGAGGTGATTTCTATGCTTTAGACTTCACAGCTGGTCTGCCCACTGGGTTATGAAAGACCTGTCTTTGTCTGGACTGTTGCTAAAAGTCTTACACTGTACTCTCAGATATTCACATTCCACCAGCTCACAGTAAGTGCACTGAACTAGACTATATTCCCTTCTGGGTCAATAGCAATACCAGATCATTTATCAGTTCCCTTCTACATGAGTGTCCCAGAAACACCTGAATACCCCAAACACAAAAGAACACAGATTTCAAGGTTAGAGCATGTAGCAAGGACCAACTAAGTAAAACTAGATCAAATAATATGCGGCACTTTCATTAACCTCCATTTTACAGAGGTAATATTTTTTTCTTTTCAGTGCTAATCCAACAGCATAGTTCTCAAATAGCCTAAAGTGAGTTCTACTCTTGATATTTGCTTACTTGCGAAGTACTCATATAAATGGCAATCTGAATGTTTCACCAGTGCTATAGACAACAAAGGCAAGATTCTGTTGTGAGGGAGGTTTCGTACCATCTTTGTCGCTGGTGGAAGGGCTGCGTGGTCGGACACGAGGACTGCTACTGCGAAGAGCGTCTCTTTCTGCTTGTGGGGTATAAGGCTGCGGTTTTCCTGGCTGGCCTGAAAACTGCTGCTGCTGTTGCAGCTGTTGCTGTTTGACCTCCTGAGAGGACTCCCCATGAGCCATAGTGATCTGTTGCTGGTACAGAGCCAGGGCATGGGGAGGTAATGCAGCTTTGCCGCTACCACCACTCCGCTGATTGCCCTGCACAGACGCCTCTGGCATCTGCACACAACGATGAGAGGGAAAGAAAACGCATACACATATTATATACACACCACTCACATGACACAAATACACTCCTGCCTGACATTTGACATATGGTTTGCCACATACAGTGTCTGATCACCATGATAGCAAAAAAACATCTCTTATTTCTTGGTAAGCTGAAGTTTCCCTGGTGTCTGGCGTCTTATTTCTTCTCCACAAAGCAATCCATCTCTTCATCTTCCATCTGGCTGGCTTATCTTATACAAATATAACGTAGCAATCTCAACACCTATATGGTTATGTCTACAAGTGAGGAAACAAGTGAGGGGTAGTGAGAAAGAGTGTGTTTCTATGATCTGTGTAAGTCAAATGGGTCATGACGCTTTTAAAAGGGCTGGCAAAGCTGACATTTCACCTGATTTTTGTATGGTGTGTGAGAATCTAGGTGTATATTAAGCACAGAGGCAGATAAAGTTCAACTTGTGACTCACAATGGGTGGTATAGCAGCAGCCCTCTGTTTTAGCTGCTTCAGGTCCATGGGCTTCTGTAGCGCTGAGGATATGACTCCATCGTGAGCATAGTTTAGTAAGCTTGGCCGTGGAGAAGTCATTCTATAAACACAGACAGAAATACTATAGGTTAGTGCCCTCACTTGAACCCCTATACAACAATGCATTAGAAAATAACTCCACGTGTAGGAAACTTGAGAATCTGATTATGTTTCCGTCCTACATACCTGCCTACCTTCTCTACAGGAAGCAGAGGCCCATCTTACTCACAATCCTTACTCATTAGACAAAGTATTCAAAGACAGAATGCTCAGGGGTCACAGGAATACATGGGATGTATGTGGGATTTATGTAAAAACAGGTTGAGAATGTAGAGGGAAAAAAAATGTACCATAGCTTGCACATCTGTCGAAAAGCACACAGCACTCACTGAATCACAGACACACACATGCACACACACAAATACACACTCACTCCCTTTGTTTGCTTTGGCAGAGAGGGCAGCGTTTCCCTCGGCTCTGCCAGTACATGCAGTCTGCTGTCATGGAAAAAATTGAACAAATACCGTGCAAACAAGACTAATCACTCCTCCCACGCACTTTGACACCCATTTTTTGTGCCCTCATTCAGACAAACACACACATATATAAAATATACACTGTATATAGTACTCTCATTCACACAAAGTGCAAATAAAATCTCTGGCTGATAGAAAAGAGCAACCTGTGGCGTACACAAGAGTGGTTTTCCAAATACGGCTTCGCTGCAGTACAGTGTAGCTAGGCAACTAAAAACACTTCAAAACCTTTGGTGCTTTATTTTGTGTTGTCTGCTGTGGTAGACCAGAGAAGTAGGACACCTAGTAGACCAACCCTCAAAAACCATAAGCCCTTTGACACTGGGAAGCTTGATGAGGCTCACAGAAATCATAATTAAAACAATATAGAAATACCTAGAAAATTATTATATCATTAAACAGTAAAATACAAAATGTTATATATGTATGTGTGTGTGTGTGTGTGTGTGTGTGTGTGTGGGGGGGGGTGCTTTGAATTTTGACTACTGCTATGATAAGCCTTACCTGGTCTTATCTGTGTTGTCGGTCTCCTCAACCTCATCAGCACTGCAAGTGGCACTAGAGTCACTGTCGCCATGGGAGCCTGTTTTGGCCCCATGCTCCTTCTTGGAGCTCTTGGTGGAGCTTTTCACATCCTCTGTGTCCACAGTGGGAGGTTTTTTGTCTGTGGAGTCGCTGGGAGGTGGTGGTTGCAGCTGATCCTTAATGGGCTCCCCTGTCTCAGTCTTTATCTCCTGCTTGATGGCAGCATCTGCATCTTCTTTAACTGGAGGTTTCTCATCCCCTGCCTGGCCCGTGTCGGATCCAGCCGCCTCCTTGTCTCCAGAGTTAGAGTTGCCCTTTGACCTACACGAGCCATCCTCCTTGGCCTTGCTGTCCTCTGACGAGTGTGGCGAAGGCAAGCTCTCAGTGTCAGAGCTGTTGTTGGCTCCACCTGAAAGAGAAACAAAGAAACATAGATCAGAGGATGAGAATAAGTGTCTACTGTAAACCATATTTTATCTCCATATCCTATTTTTTCCTTCCCTCTTTTCTCCATCTCTTTCTGCTAAACCAGATTCTCCACAGTGCCACTCTTCTGTCTAATCAGGTTTCACTGTACAATAAGAGGAACACAAAACCAATTGGGTTGATGGACGGAATCCCCCAGGGCTTCAGCGTTCTATTGTGGAAGTACAGACTACACAGTATACTTCTATCAACAGACTAGAGCCGTATATTCAGGGCACTATTATGTTTGTCACAGTGGAAGATGATTCCTTGAGCTACAACAATGAGCAACTCAAGGGTTACATGGTTACATTAAGACTCAGAAACCGGACATTTTGGCCACGGTAACCCTGTTAAGAAATCCATTTTACTTCATTCCATACATTTCCAAAATGACATCTCTAAAACAACACACACAAGGATTTTACGCATTTTACATGATTAAATACTAATGTATTGAGTCAGTTAGTCCAGACTAAGTCCAGCTTCATGATGTAAATTAAATATCAGAATAATAGAAGAGCGGCATTTTAATACTGTCTTATATTGATTTTCATCACATTTTCAGTTGATCAAAAGTTTACTTGTACTTAAATATTCATAGGGCCGTCTTTGTGCAGCTTGAATAAAATGCTTGCAGTAGCCTGTCACAAGCTCCACATAACAGGAATTTTGGCCCACTCCTCCTGCAGAGCTTGTGCAACTAATTCAGGTGTGTGGGTGTCTTTGTACAAACTCGTCTTTTCAATTCAGCCCCCAAATGTTATATTGGATTAAGGTCAGGGTTTTGTGATGGCCACTCTAAAATATTTACTTTGCTGGCCTTAATCCATATTGTTACCATTATGGAAGTATGCTCCAGATCAATACCTCTCTGGCATATGTGTCAAAGCTTCATCCTGACTGAAATGTACACACAATTCTTCTTTATGATGCCACCAGTGAGGTCTACTAGTGTGACAAAACAACATCTCAAGCTACAACTTTCTCTCTCCATGGTCATCACCGCCAGTTACATATTTTAATCTCATCTGAGCAGAGCACATTCCTTCCAAGGCAAGATCTTTATCTTTAACAAACTTTAGTCCAGGGTTTTATGCCAATTTTTAGAGTAGTGTCTTCTTCACTCTACTGTGGATAAAGATGTTTTTATGCATCCAACATCTTTACTAGTTCAAAAAGTGTTGTCCTGGGATGGCTCTGAATCTGTCCAACCACAATATGTTAATTTCTGTCATATCATAGTATACGTCTTCTTTAGGAATGATCTGATGGCTGTGTAGTCTGGTACAGTTTGCTTTTGTTTATTATCATTATTTGTACTGATGAACATATCTATAGTTATACATAACATGTCTGATTTCACTGGGTCTGAAAGGAGGCATTATAATATAATGCCTAATATATAAATCATTACATTTTCTGAATTGTGACAACTCCATATCTAGTGAATGGTGTACCTTCTCCATCTTCAGGTGCCTCTTCTTCATTGCCACTGGCCCCTGAACCCTCCATCTCCTCCTCCTCAGCTGCATATGGAGCACTGGCCTCCTCACTCTGTGAGGCTTTGCCCCTGCGACGGGCCTTTCGCCCCCTCTCCTGGAGAAAATAAACATATAATCAATAAAAAAAAAGGGTGATTGTATGCTAAAATAATTAACTACTTTACTTGATAACCATCATGAATTACAGTATTATCAAGTCAAGCATGAAGCACATATGACTCAGAAATGTTCCATATGCTTACTGATTTCATTTTATGCTGCTGCAGAATCTCATCCAGTTTCTGCCTTTTCTTGTAATTGAAGTAAAAGTTCTTGCATTGTGACACAGTTTTTGATCCCACCATCTTGGCGATGGCAGACCAATTTCTACCATACTGGAGAAGGCCTGGAATTAACAGATGGTTAAGCAGAAGGATTAGAATGCTGGACAGGCAGACATAGCATTGCGTAACAAAAACATCTCCTTTCTGTATCAAATTGGTTGTCCTGTGCAGCTGAAAAAAAAATGATGGAAGTAAAGCACTTGTAAAGACTCATTTAATTTTTATGCTAATACCAATAGTGCACAGTGCAAGAGACTCCGATATAAATCAATGGCAATAAACGTCTGTCCCAAAACAGCTGTCAGACCTGAAGCGTCGCCAGGGAGTTAAGTTTGTCATATCAAATTAACACGGTCCTGCTTTCCATGCAGGAAATATACAACGAGAAAGTAAGTGAGGGGAGGGCTTGTGTGGTGGTTGATCTGCCACTTGGACCAATGACATCACTAACTCTACCCACCGGGGTCATTCTGTGTCATATTCTGACTGACTTTGATGCGACCCAGTTCCAAGAAGCCACGGTCCTTTACCCAGTCAACCACATGACTGTGCCTTACACAAGAGTCTACAGGCACCCGCTGGGCCAGAGCTGTGATAGATCAACCTGTCATGAAAATACACACTCACACGCATATACACAACTGTTTAGTGTATGTGTGCTAAAAGAAGACACGTAGAGAGCAGTCAGTGTGTATGTCCGAGTAAGTGAGAAAGACATAGTGTAGAATTTGCGCCGGTGTTTCCCCTCTAGAGTCTGCTGTTAGCTAAAAGCAGCTCATTAACAGTGTGTGCTATAAGAGGCTTAGCTTACACCACCCACTTGTTTCCTGTGCCAACCTGACAGGTCCTGGCAGCAGGACAGCCTCTCAAATTGTGTTTGTGTGTGTGGTGGTTGTTATTAACAGGCACAGTGCCAAAACCTCCTGGGACAACCTTGGACATGGGTTCAGAGGTCTCTGCACCTCATCGCTTAATGGAGGCAGTAGGACAACAAGCACAACTCAGAGCCAAAGGAGAGAAAAGGACAGCCTTTTACAGCCCTGTCTATCCTCGTATAAATCAGGATGTCTGACTGATAGCAACATGTTTTTCACAAATAAGTAATACTTTAAATAACTGTTCACCTCTACTGTTATGAGCACCACTCATACATTTATCCACCACACCTTGAGGAATCTAATTTAAAAAACAGTTTGTATTTTGAAAGGGACATTTATGGACTATATGAAAATACATGAATAATATGATCATATAATAATGAATAATAATACATGAACTAATAAAAGTCATCCTTTGTAACAGCCACTGTATTTATCTTCAAACTCACATAAGTGTGTCATCTTAAAAGTCTGACATCATCTGCTGCCAGTGTCAATGGTGAGAATTTATTAATGCCAGTATAAAAAGAACCATAACAAGGAAAGGTGATCTTAAAGTCTGAGCTGCTGTTTGAAAGCTACAGCACACCTACAACCTGTCATGTCCTAAAGTGGAAGAGATATTTCAGCTGAAATATTCATCGTTGCCACTAAAGGCTTTGCTAGAAAAGGTTCTATAACCGAGAAAAGAAAACAGGTCTGGTGTCCCCAGCTTACTTCAGACGAATCCATGACCAACTATCAACCTTTAACAGCTGACTACACACAAACACACTTGTGCACAAGCAAAACATTCTCAAAGACATGTACAGCAACACATACATTCAAACCAGTAAGACAAGCACCTTTTTTGCACCTAGTGAACCCACGGTAATGTACACTGCAATTGAATTTACTGAGAGTCAAAGGTCACTTTGTTATGACCTCCAACTACACTGCATTTATTCCACAGTATGCAAGTACACAAAGCATAATCCAAAACAGCTCTGCTCGACTCAGGGCCTAAGTTGCTAGAGCAATACACAAGGAACAAGCATCCAATCAGCATCAGCCATATTCAAGCAGGTGGTAGCCTCGCACCCAATAAGAACAGTGTATTCCATTAGCTCCTCCCAGAGAGAGTCCAGTCAACACCTTGTGCAGCTAGAACGTGGTTGTTCCTGTCTGTCACATGCCTGTCACTCCAGCCGTCGTCTCGTGGCCCCTGCTCTGGATAACACTATCAGACAGTCTGATCTCTGGAGGGCCAGCCGGGAAGCTCTTCAGGGCTGGGCCTTCCGATCCAGAGCAGAGATGAAAACAGCTCAGTCTCTGTGCTCTTCCTGCCAGCTGGCTTGATACTTGAGCCGGTGTCAGGTTGACATGCTCCAAAACAGCACATGCTCCTGGCCTCTCCCCTCCCTTCCTCTCACTGTGTACCCCCTGTGCTTCAGTGAGTGCTGGTCTGTTCTTCTTTGCCGTGTCTCTCCCCAATGGCGGTTGTCTGGGAAGACTTCCACAGGAAAGTGGGACTGTGGGGCGGTGCTATGTGCTCAGCCTCTCTCTCCCCTCATCTGATCTCTTCTCTATCTCTCTTTTTTTTCCCTCCCTCCCTCAGTCAGTCCGTCCCTCCCCCTGCCTCACTCTGCCAGCAGGCACAGAAGCAAGCACGCACACACTAACCAGTGCACACACGAACGCATGAGTGAGTAGACACTCACTCGAACCCTCTCTCTGTCTCTCTTGTTAATACTCTAGCACACAGACGCAAACACACACAGGCAGTCCAAGAGTAAACAGAGAGCAGAGAGAGGAGAGATAGAGAGAGCAGAGCCACTGAGCCAAAGAGACAATGGAGAAAGGGAAAGGATATAGAAATGGAGAGTAAGCAAAGAGAGAACAGGGGGAGGCAAGAGGGGGAGAGAGGGAGTTGATGTTGATACCATGAGAAAGCATAAAGGCTTTCACATTTTTCCTGACTGACCTGCTTTTCATCTTGAATGTGACCTCTCCCCAGTCTATAACAACACAGAGTGAGAGGAGAGAGAAAGTGAGTGGGGGAAAGAGTCGCTTGCCAAATCTTCCACAGCACTTGCCAATCTGGGCCGCTGCCATCTCCCACCCAAGAGAAACGGACAGAGAGAGAAACAGAGATAGAGCAACAGCGGAGGAAAAAAAGGGGGAAAAAAAGATAATCTAGCATTCTCTACCTGCTGCTCCTTTAAATGGGTTCTTCCAGCAAGCAGAGCAGGGGCCATTATCCAGCTGCCTGCCTGCGCCCAAGCAAAGCCTGGCAGATTAGTGCACTTACATAAACACCTGCCAAGAAGGGTGCACATGCAAACACATACAGCTCTGTGTATGCGCAAAGACACAACCTTTGCAACACATTTCTTGAACACCTAAACACACAGGCAGAGATGGAAGGTTTATGGGAGGCAGCGTACAAAGCTTAGCTGCCCCTTGTTTGAGGTATCTTTATGAGCAGTGAAGACAAGTGTGAGCCACCTCAGAGTGTGACATCTTTAACAGCCCTATCATGCTTGCTTATATTCAGCCAGGCACTATAAATGCCATTATTCAGATCTGTTTAGCTCAAGGGATAAACACATTAACATAAGGATACCCAAGCCTCTTTAAAACATGTACACGTCAAGTACCTGTAAGGGAAACCACCTTGACAAGTTTACCCAATACTGTGACGAAGTGAAAAATGGTACTGAGCGGTGTGCGTTCTCGAAGGGGAATCCCTTTTGGCAGATGTGGAGGTAGTTGTTAAAACTAATGAAAAATGGGCAAGAACAGCTCGTCGTTTTCAGTCCTTGGTACTGTAGTTGGAGCTCTATGGTTGCAGTTACATAAGCCCTTCATAGAAGCCCTGCTCCCACCAAGCTGCCAGGCTAATCCTCTGGGATGGAGCGCCCCACTAATCCCACTGCAGGAGAATGGAACTGAAGACATTAACCAGGATTACTACACAGGACCATGTTCCAGCCAGGCCAGCACCCGTTATCACAAAATAACCCATTAACACACAAATGCAAACCCTAAATTGTAGGAGATGTCACACATACTGACACGTGCAGTAAAGTTAATGTGATAACTTGCTTAAACCAAATGCAGTTTCAATATCAGGTTTAAGAAGCTGATAGGAACTCAGAAGAGACTTAATCTACTATTTATTATTCAGAACAACAGGTTAAATTACTCATAAGCAGAGCTGACAGTCACAGAAGGCTGATGATGACACACAATATAGAAATGGCCACAAAGCAGCCGCCTTGGAGAAGAATTGTGTTGAGTCATGAGGAGACACCAGGTTTTGACTTTACAAAAATAAAACTTAGGAACCTGAGACCAAAAACATGCAATTCAGAAACTGATAATATAAGAAATCAAAAGGTGATGATGTCAACAGCAACGCTTCTAGCCATCTTTATGCCACATAAAATGTGTCTCACTAAAATACGCAAAGAAACAAAAAACAGGTCTGACAGTCATTTTGTTACAACAGATCAATGGGGAATCCCATCCAAAAAGTACTACAAATGAAAAACCACCGAGAGTAAGGACCTCATTCAATCAGTAACTCAAGTAGAGACTCATGTACTGCACGCGACAAGCACTGTGAAACACACTTGTGCACACTGGTGGTGGAAGGAAAATGGGCAGAGTGTCAGCGACCTCTGTGAATCAGCCATAGGCTTCTGGGTAATCTTCAGTCAGAGACAATAAACAGGCCAAGTTAATGACTGCCGCATTTGCAGGGGCTGGCTGATAAGAGGCAGATTTTATAGCCTGCTTGATAAAAAGACAGGCTGCCTTGACCCAGAGAAAAAGGGGAAATGGCTCCAAAGAGCTACAGCCCCGGCTCAAGCAGACTAACAATATTCACACTTAGACATAACCTTGCAGCACGTGGCAGTTGCTGCCTCTCTAACAGGAAGTCACAGCCTCATCACTTTTCTATTGCGAAAAAAAAAAAGTGTGCTTGGGTTATTGCTAGTGTTTTTTTGTTTTGTTTTTTGCATCTCTATTATGCACATTGAACATATTGAATTTACATTCTCACAGGGAGAAAAATAGGTTTGCTTTCTGTTACCTTTTTTGGCAGTTTCCATCTCTTCTTCAGTCCAGCGAGAGCTCTCATTCATCTCCAGATTGGCTGTTTAAAAAAGAGAGAGAGCACGAGAGAGAGAGAGATAGAGAGAGAGAGGGAGAGAGAGAGAGAAAACCACCAAGTTAGAGTTAGAGGCGGCAGAAGGAGGGGGAGTGGGCAGTTGTCACAAAGTCAGTTAGGGAGTGACTGACAAGTGAAAGAAAGAGAGAGAGGAATTGGAGAAGAAAACAGAATAAGAGGGTGGGGGGCGGGGTAGTTTTAACTGTTCGCCAGTGAGGCACTGCAGTGTGGGTCGCTAGGGACTGTTTGTTTTAGATGGAGGAAGCAGGAAATCCAAGGAGAGAAGTCAGTTAATGATTATAGACATAACAACTGGCTTCTTTCCCCACACAGGCCATAAGCCAGGCCGACCCTGGCCCGCCTGGCAGTCAACGGAGCTGGAGCGTGCGTTTATGCGTCCTCTATCCAGACCTGTGAAGGGCACAGTGGCCACCATTGCTGCCAGTAGGGGAACAAACAGAGGTGGAGGGGGGCTGCAGATGAGAGCCCCTACAGCTCCAGTCACCTGGGGATTCCCTGTGTCTAAACCTATGCAGCAGGAGCAACTGCAGCAGGTACACACAATTGCTGAAACATCAAAATTTGCTGATAGCCTGCAGCAAGAGTGTTAGTGTGTGCATGGCTGACTTACCACCTGCAAGGAAACAAAGAACTAAATAGGGGACATTGCTGACACACTGAGTATTATGTCCTTTATAAATATACTTTTGTCTTCTGCTAATAGATAACAATCAAAACACATTCTCATTGCAGTCTTTTTTTTTTTCAGTGTTTTGACTCGTTACAATATCACTTCTAAGCACCCTGTGGGCAATGTGTGAAAAGCTAGACTGGATGAGTGAAAACAAAAGGAACAACAGTGCACTCTTGTGGTGAGGACACAACTAGATCAAAGGTGACAAAGTCGAGGTGAAACAAATTTCTCACCAGTGTTGAGCTCCATTCCTGCACGACTGAATTAGAATATCGAATCGCTTTACTGTCAAATTTGATTGTACACAGTAAAAAAAAAAAGGTTATTTTCTCCAACTACCTATTATTTTAATATGTAGCTTATGATAAGTATGTTTGTCTCATGAGCATATTTCTTGTCATGCGTCATTTATATGTTAAAATCCCGTGGAGACTAACATGAGAATGAAGAGAGAATAACACAACAGAGGGAAAAGTGGTAATAAGTGGTGCAGTGCAGCAGAGACTGACCAAGCTCATTGTTAATGGGTGGTGTGGTTGTCTCCTCCACTTCACTGGTCATAGAGCGAGTGATGCGGCCCTTGCGGCGCCCCTGGCTGTTGGCTGTGCGTCGACCCTTAAAAGCCACTGTGGGCTCTTTATCCTCTGCATCCTCTCCAGAGGTGTCGTCCCTGCATTTCAGAAAGCACAAACCAACTGAGCAAAAGATACACAAAATGTTGGATGCATATAATAACATTTTTTTTGCACTACTCTGATATATAAAAAAAAGGATGTTCTTTAACCTTCTGCTCTTTAACCTTTAACCTAGGTTTAGAAACTTATGGAACTCAGCTACTGTTGAATATTTTTAAAGCAGACTTGCAATTTAATATAATTTAATACTGGCCTCCATAACTTATACATGTGAAATTAATGAATTCTTGAGTTACTGCCGAAATCAACTAATGGCGGTAAAAAAAATAAATAATAATAATTAAAAAAAAGAACAAGAAAAAGATTCTCTTCATCCCTGAGTTAAAGACATACTCTCAAAGTGGTATTAAAAGACAACTTGAAAGCATTAAGACTCTAGCCACATGTCTAGCCGCAAACGGGCATAAAAAGTCAACAAAAATGACAAAAAGTTCATTCTATTGAAACAAAGTCTGATAGTCTCTTTTTCTTTCATGCCATTACAGGAAAAGCCTCATTAAGTAAATCCCAAATTCAGAAATTCTGTGGGTCTGGGGTATAGTGAGATACACCCATGCAATGAAATGTTGACAGGAGATTCAGCAATGCTGCAGATCGAAACACAAACCTGCACCAGAAACATGAGCCCTTATGCAGACACTGCTTTTTTGTTTTTTTTGTTTTGTTTTTTTTTTTTTTACTAGATAATTTATTGAGTGTCAGCACAATGGCATGCCAGGAGACAGCCACTGAGTTTGAACCCACTGCTACTCCATTCATCTTCTTACAGCTCCATTAATCTTGCTGAAGGGAGATGGTGGCACACTAAATATAGGCGAACCAGCTGTGCCAGGGGTGACAACCAGGCAGCAGGGTGTGCTGGGAGTCAGAGAGTCTCCCAGCTTTGCCTTAGAGCAGGAAGGGGGGCCCTGAGCACTGCTTCTTCAGCATCTTCTAATCTGACACTTGTGCTAGTATAGCCTGCCGTGCTTATACTACTGTTGTGCACTTCATCATCTGCCAGCAAAATACAGTTCATGAATACGGAGGCAGTATGTTGTATTTATTATCTATCAGTTTTCAGGCTACAGAAAGCAGTGACATTCCATCTGTTGTTTTGCATCCTTTTGCTGGCACTGTGCCTGAAAACACCCCTGTACGCCGCTGCACCCACATGCCACCCACACTCACATGGTGACATTTAAACCGACAGCCAGGTTAAACGTGCTACTTATTTTATCCGCCAAAAAAAAAATGCAGACTAACAAAACAGCAGAGAATTTCAAAAATGAGGACTTGGCATCCATTTGGGAAGGGGAGAAACATAAACAGGAAAACAGCTGTTTTAATAAGGAGAACAAATGGATGCTTGAATTTGCCATAGGTGGAAAGTCTGGCTGATGGGGAGGGAGTTAAGGGTTACAGAATGATTGGATTTCCAGATCTGCTCTCTCTAGCCAATACTTAAACCTATCCCAAACAGTGCAGCCTACAAAAACTGTGTTTTTAAGGAGACAGACGTTAACATAAGAGTGTAGATGCTGGAAATATCAGGAGGGATTTGGCATCAAGTCACATACATATTTACTGTCCTATTTTCCCCGTTGGTGGTTTAGTCAGTATTAACATGCAACTTACTTCATTCCATCGTCTTTTTCTTCAGCTTCATTTTTTTCTTCATCCCTCTCTCCTTCCTTCTCTTTCTCTTCCTTCTCCTTGTCTTCCTGGCTGCTGCGGTTCACTTGTTGCTGCTGTTGTTGCTGTTGACCGTGCTGCAATGAAAAGACAGCGACAACAAGGCACTCCATTACAAAGATAATCTCAGGTAACAAGATACACAGACTTACAAACAAACAACCAGCCCTCTATTGTAACATGTATACCTTGAACACAAATACTTCAACAACAGACAAACACGAATGACTGATGTAGGTGCAGATCATAGTCAGGTGTTCTGTGATTTTTTTTTTTTTGATATATTAATTCTGAATTATGCTAATAAAAGTCATGTAATTAATGCCTTGTTGAGACTACATACATTTTACTAAATCAACATATTCAACAACACATGTTTCTATGTTTAGGGTTCTCATTCACGTGTAAACAGGATTTCAAAAGCATCCTCAGTAGTGACCTGAAAGCACCTTGTAAAGTGAGAACTCTGGCTTGTGTGTGTGTATACAGGTTTGTGAAATGTGTATGTCTGAAACAACAATGGCAGATGTATAGATTTCTCTACATTTGTTTTTTCTTGAAATTAAAGCAAGACAGTTTAAATCAACATAGATAGATAATAGAAATAAATGTACAAGAATCTGAACCAAAACATTACATTAACTTGAGTTGATAATTGAACTGGGCATTGCTGCTCAAATTCTTAACAAGCTAAAACCTCTCCATCTGCTCCACCTATTTTACCTGCAGACACATTGTCTGCACTTTAAAATGTGCCTGAAACAATGGTTTGAGTTATTTTGTAAAATACCAGTCATGTTGACAGAATTTTCTATATATAAAAAAAAAAAACAAGCAAGAAAACTGTGGTCAAACTGTGTGAAAAACAAATGGTGTGGTTAGAAAGATTGTTGGCAGTCTATGTAGATAATCTGTCATCTGAAGAGAAAACAGAAAAACAGTACCATTGCTTTTTCTCTGCTCCATTTCTAAAGATTTGGTTTCACTTTAGAGTCACAAAAAATTACTAACTTAAAATCCTATCATTTTCTTTCTGCATAGACAAACAAAACAGGACATGAAAGTTCCGATATTACAGCTGCGTTTCTGCTGTATAACTTTTGCTCTTTAAGCACGGAGAACCACTTCCTTGCCCATTTCCTGCCTGTCTGGGCTTTTAGGGTAGAGTTCAGAATAGTACAGACATGCAGTCTGCCCAAAAACCTGAAACAGCATTTACTATTGATGAAGCAAACATACTTGCACTGACAAGAACTACTACTCTATCAAGATGCTGCCTCTGGGACATTGCGCGTCCAAAGAAACAAAAACCTTTGTGGATACCTTCACTACATATCAGCCCGCTGGCAAGGGGACATAAAAAGGACAAAAACTGAGACTGAGAAGGGAATGTACTGTAGAGCCAGAGAATGGAACAGAAAAATTAAAAGCGAACTAAATAGCAAGGAGATAAGGCAAAAATGCAGCCGTCACTCATAGAAATGACATTATCTCCATTTGCATAATATCGCTAATGCCATTTTCCTTTGAGATCAACTCGCACAGACAAAATAACAGCCGTAACGCAATAAGACCTAATGTCTTTGAGCCGTATGTGCTGCTCAAACAGTGATGCCAGTCTCCAGACAAATCATCAGCCTAATAATGTCCATCCACTCTGACTGTAGAGGTCTGTCAGTACTGTGCATCCATACATGCTGCAGGCTGATCCTGAAGCAGCTCTACACTAGACCAAATGGATTATACACAGCATCCACTTTAGTACAGTGCTGAGGGGAGAAAAAACGCAAAGGGGCTGAAAATACATTAACATCTACATTAAGCTGTTAAGTGTACTCGCTATCTCGTCTACTTCCAAATATTCTATAATCATCTGCAGTCATTTTTTTGACCCGCAGCACTGCCTTTTATTTTCCTCCTGTGTGGCTACCTCCATCTGTGACTGTGAATCATTAGTACAACCTGCTACTTGTGTGATGTGGAGCAACCACAAGGTAATGAGCGGAGGTTCCTTTAAGGGAGGCACCATCCTTGCACGCACAAGAAAAGGTCAGCAGTAAATTAATGTGCCATTTCATTAGCATCCGCAGCTACAAAGTTTAACACTGGTACCTGATCACAGGGACCTCATTAACAATAGATCCAACCAATATTTTTAAAAATGCTGCCAGTGTAGAAATAATGATGACACGAGGGCTGGGATAACTGTTATTTGATTACCAACTGTGCAAACCTTTGGCATGTGTCTTTATTCTTCATCAAACTACACAGATTAGACTCCTTCACTGTTGTGCAGGGACATCACAGCACTAATGCTGTTAAAAAGGACATAATTCACAGAGCTTCATGATTTCTTTACCTGCGTCACATATTTGTACGCTATGCTTTGCCCTTTTTAAAATGCTTGACTCATAATTTAATGTAGACAAAAACAGCTTTTTGTTCGTGGTCAGAGTGCATCATGCTGCTACAGTCAAAATGCATTTCAAATGGAATATGAGCGTAAAGACTGTAAAAAAAAATGTAGCTAACAGTATTAGTTACTATCATTATGAGCCAAATGCCATACAGCAGGTGACCTGTTTGCAACAGGACACTGATACTGTCAATGCATCTGCCTATGAAGGACTTCCCAAGTAAGAAGAGCATCTCACATTTTCAGGCCTGCAAAGCAGACAGTATGAGTAGGTGTTTATGTAAAGGAAAGCATGCTTCTGAATAGTGAGACTGACAGGTGAGAATACCTGGCTTCTTCCCCGGCGTCTGTAGTTCCTCCGCACTATGTTCTTATAGTTTTCATTCTTTTTGGTCAAATAGTAGAAGAGCACACATTCTGCCACCGTCTGAAACATAAAAGAGCAGGTGGGTATTTAATAAGAAGACTATATCACTCAGGAACACACAAATATGCTTACAAAAACAAAAAATCCATACCTTTCTCTCTAGAAATGATGCAATCAGACCAAAGTTCTTGGGGTGCTGAATAAACCTGTAAGAGTAGAACAAGAGTGTTACAGGACAAACTACTACTCAAGGAAATCACACAACTCAGAGAATGACTGAGCACATAACACTGCTGTTGACACAAAGAAAAAAAAAGCAAAAGAAAATTCAAACTACAGACACCAATCACTGTGGTTTTCCATATAGACCAAGTGATGACTCAGTATCCTCTTTTATTAAATTTCCTTAATCCTCATCACAAAAAGATCAATCTGATCATTTATGTTACTGGGATGAAGCTTATACATGAAACTAAGGCTCTTCTTTTTGCAAGTGGGTAGTAGACTTTACACTCATTGATTTTACTGTGTGGGTTCATTCGATTTGGCAGCTTGAAACGCCTCCTCATGTTTCTCATGAAAGAGGAAGATCCACTTCCTTACCAACAACTTACTGACCCTTTATCAGTCACACATATTTCACAGGGAGTAACATGCATTTTTCAGCTCATTGCTTGTAAAACCTTTTGTCTTCAAATTAAAAACAAAGAGGTAATGAGATACAGGAGAAAAAAACCCTGAAAAACTAAAGGATAAATATAAAACCAAACAGGCAACATTAAGTTATCTGGTATAGAATGAATGAAAAAAACGCAAATTTTATCAACAGCTAAACAGCTGTGGTTTGCCTAATGTTTAAAAATATTTAATATCCTAAAAAAACAACAAGCCCGCACTTGAAAACCTTCTGCCTTGAGTCCATGCCAACGTTTTGGCACATACGAACAGAAAGACAAACATACAGAAGGACAGACAGATGAACTGATGACAATACCCTGCGGTTTACTTCTTAGGAAGTAAGGATAAGAGATAAAAAAAAAAAAAAAAAAAAACAAAGCCTCAGGCAAGTTGCCAGCCAGTTTTACTTACTTCTCTCTGAAAGTGTCCTTCTCCTGCTCGCTCCACATGTTCATGACTTGCCGGTCCTTGTACACCTTCATTGGGTCATCCATCAGTCCATTCATGTTGATGAACTTGATGCGTTGCTGCTCAGCATCAAACAGCATAGGAGGGATGACTGCTAGCTGTCGCATTTGCTTCTCTGTGTTCTGAAGTACACACATGCAACAAAGAGCAAAACCAACATCCTGGAGTGAGTGGGTTGGTCTTCAGAGGGAAACTATCAGACAATGAAAGACACTGCAAGAAATCTAATACGATGTCATAAAATTCCTTGTATGATGTGGGAATTACTACTGTAAATGTTAAATGACTTTGTTTTGATTGAACTTAAAGTGTGTGAACCTTTATATATAGAACAATACAGAATACAGTCACAGACACTTTGAGCTGACCATTATCACTGTTTAAACTGGAGGTTAAAGACACTGAAGACTGGTAGTTAGCATTTAGCATTGTGCTTTTGCTAACTCTGCTAGCTTAGCCTCACAAATGTTTCAGTAACAATGCAGTGGATCAGTGCGTCAAACAGATACTTGACAGGTCAGACAAGCACCTAGTGTTGCTATTAAGAATCGCAACCACATTATTTAAGGCTATGTTTTTTAAAAGTGTTTATTTCCTTGGCTACTTAAAAATATGAGCTTACCTCATGTTCTGATATTCCATCAATAATTTCAGAGACCTCGTGTTCACTTCGAGCTGCAGATGAGGCCAACCCACCTCCTCGCTGCCCAACACGGCTGCAAAAAAAAAACAAATTTAAAGAACATTACCAAGTTGGACTCAATTATCAAAGGTTTCTATCTTTAAGTCAGTCGTAAAAAAATGACTGAACATATTTAATCAAAATTTTCAGTGATGTCACCTCTGCATGCGCTCCTGCAGCTCTCTTTGCTTGCGGATCTCTGGAAACTGTTTCTCGTAGTACTCTCGAACCTTGCTCTCCTTGGCTCTGCGCCGTGGGTTGTTTTCAATGCGCTCCACCTTCTTCTCCCAGGCTTCCATCAACTGGTCGTAACGTTGGCAAAATTTCTGTTCCTGATGCACCACAGAGACAGGAGAGGATAGAAGGCATGACAAATGTGCTTAATCACCTCTACTATTGTTTTTAGAATTTTGCTTTGAATTCATTTATACTAGACTCTTCCTAATATGCTGAATGGTATTTACAACTATTCCTGCACTGAGAATCAGATTTTGGGTCTCTGGTGTCTCCTATGTTCCGCTACTTGATCAAAAGGGGGTATGCTGACATGTTGGTTCTATGAGAAGTCTGGCCTTCAGCCATGACTCTGGCAGACGACAGCCAACTGTTTTCCCAACTTCCTCACAGGCAGGCTGTAAAGCAGACCATTAACCCTGGTTGAGACATGACCCTCAGTGGGCTCATAAACCACACAGCGATGTCTCCCTCAAGGACTTACCTCCCCCACTTGAGACACAACACAAGGCGTGATTGGACACTGATGCCCAGGCTTTGATACAGGTGCTATCTTTGACCTCACATAAACTTGCAATATGCAATAACTGTAAAACTGTGAGGATTCTGTTGCTGACAGTATCTCTTAAGTTGAACACAGACAAAACAGAAGCCATATCTGAAACTTCTAGACCGATTTCACAGAAAATTGTGGGCTTGATTTGCACTAATGATTTTCTGTCAGACTTGCTGATTTTAAGATGTCCGCCAGGCACTGGCATCAGTGCTCACCCCATTGATCCCCCCTTTATTTATAGTCGTGCTCTTTGGCGCAGTCTCGCTCAGTCCCGGGCAGACAAGAGCACAGACTAACCCAGCACAATGCTCATTATAGTGCCTGACTGACTGAGAGTCTGACATGTGAACAAAATCTAGGCCTATCTTTGAGATGACAGAGTAAGAGTAATTCTATTTAAGCTTTACTGTTTTCCTAAAGAAATCTCCTCCCCAGTGCAGAATCACAGAGTTGATAACAGATCATGCCCACAGCTCTACTCCTCTTTACTGATCCTAAAATGGCCACTCACTTCAAGAAGCAGCTGGCCCACTTTCACACTACTGATCCGTCATGAGCTATGTCCCTGCAGAGAGTCAAAAATGTGGAGGTCTCTACTTACCCACTGCTTACGAGCATGATTTCTCCTCTTGAAGTACAGGATGAGCTTCTTCCTCATCGCCTGATTTCTAAAAGGGTTAAAGAAAAGAGAGCGGAGAGATCAGAGGAGCAAACACAAAAGGACAGTGTTAAGTGAGGACATGATGAACCCTACACATAGATGGCCACGCATTATCTCTTAAGAATATGATTTTTTTCTGACTGTTGAGGTACAATCTACCTTTTGCTTTTTTTCTGCCATACTTCTTACCCAAGAAACAACCTACACCCACGCACAAACTCACAAATACAAACAATGCCTGTCCTTGTATGTCACCGCTCAATAAACTCAAAGTTGCCTCTGGGTGGAAAGGACAGTGAGGGGAGCCAAACTTATAAAACTTGTCTGGGCTGGGAACAGCCATCCACAGTGCTTCAAATAAAGGTCAGGGCCAGTAATCTCCTTAGGCGGCCACTCAGTTTGTCTCTTTCTTTGCTGCAAGACAGAGTTTTATTCCTGACACTTAATCTGTCAGTTGTAAGGTCACGTTCTCCGCTGATTAATGTAATCTTATTCTACATTAGTCACTTCAGTTGAGCCGCAGGGTCCTTCAGGTCACAGGCAAGGACGGGAGACTGGGAAGTGGGCTACTGGTGGGTCTAAAGGGATAAACACACACTGTGACCTATTCTTCATTTCCCAAACATGTTATTTTCAATAACATACCCAAGTTCTATCTAAACAGCCAAAAACCCCAACCTACATCAACACTTAGGCCAAACACACCCCCACACATATGAAAACATGTGTATATTAAACCAAATGACTGCACCAGAAAAGATAAATAAAAAAGAGATCTAAATACTGTGGAAGTCCTCACCTAACATGGCACAGAGTGGGTGAGAACTAACTTGGTAAGGCAAAGGCACAACTGAGAGTTTAAGCCCGTTAAAGACAGAGATGGCATTGTCCTCTGAACACCAGATGGCAAAGGGAAAGATTAGTGGCCCTGAACCCCTCTAAAAAGGTTTCCTTTGTCCTGCTCTAAGCCTGTGCCATTTCTGAGATATTGGAGAACACTGTAATTTGGCATATCATGTCCAAAACATGACGGCTGAAAGATCTGACAGATGCACACTTGTGAAATATGTTCAGTGGTGGTGGTGCTAAGCTTTGGGGAATATAAAGTTTGATTTACTGTCTTAAAATGTAGTCTGAACAAGCAAAGGACACTGGCAACTGTAGCACTGCATAAGCCATACTAACACTATGTTTATAAGACATGAAATAGGAAGGGGACTCTGATACTTCCAGCTCCACTGAGATACTTGTACTCATCTATCCCAGAAGGGATAAGTGCCAAGGTTATCAAACCGGTTAGCAAAACAAAGAAGTCAATTGTGCTGGCTCAAAGCAACACAGTGATATTTAATAACACACACGGGTGAGAGAAGAGAGTTTTCAGTTAATTGCTTTGAGGCAATAATACTGATCAAACGATGCAGGGATCAAAAGGAGTGAAGACAGAACAATGTGTGGCCAAGAGGTCAGCCACATCTTGTGGTATGCCCCATGCCCCAATATCAATGCCAACTATGGAGACAAGCCATCATAACCTGTCTTCAGCCCTTTGATGTACCTCAGTGAATTATGATCCTTAAAAGATTATAGATGCACGTGAGCCTTATTGATAGACATGGCAGACCCACACACAGTCCCCCCCCCTTTCTTAGAGATGAAAATATGAAATTGGTATGTTTTATCAATCCTTCACCATACAGTGATTTTTGCATTATATGCATTTTAGTGAGTTTTCAGAGGCCAAGAGATAAGTGTGTTTTTATTTGGCTGATGCACCTTCGCTCTGGACACAAAATAACTTAAGCTCTCTAGAAGAAAAAAAAAAAAAAAAACACTGACCTGGATTCAATTGGTAACCTAATACAATACAAAGAAATCTACCATCATTGCAGCTCAGTAGAGGTGGATGCAGTATACAAAATAACCAATACAATGGAATTCCACACAACTCATACTTATCCATCATTAACACTAATGTCAGCAAAAGTCTTTGTGCAAGTTCCAAAATAGACATAAAAACTATATTAAAAAGAAGAAAATATACCCATGAGACTAGAAAAATATTAAGAAGTGGAATTTGAGAACAAGCTTAATGGTGGGAATGAATTAAATCAAGACGGAGTATGATCATTTCACTTCCTGGCTTACATCTGTAAAATGAATTTCGCGATCTAACCTTTAGCAACACCACCATTATGATGAAACAGCTCCACTAACAGCACACATCCTTTTTCAGAAGAATTTTTTGTTACTCCATGTAGAAGGGTCCTCTCAAGTGTATTTCAATTTCACTATTAACTTTAGATAATGACAATTTCATATATTCTTCTCAAATGTCCGATTTTGCCGTTTGCCAAAAGAAAGGGGAGCAGCGATACGAGGGTGGAATCACTGGCTTTTGCAGAAGTAAAAAAGATCCATTACCAAACCAAAGGGTCTGTTAACACCATTACATTTAGAATTCTACTAGCAGAAGTTCCAAGCATGCATGATACAAAAATATGAGGTTCTGCCAAAAGCCACCATTTGTATGTAAGATCAATATATCACCATGTATCAGTTTAAAGCAACTAGATCAAGAATCCAAAATACATTAGATTAGACGTGCATCTCCTATACACTCAATAAAAACAAGCATCCATTCTTGCTTTCTTGAATCAAATAAAAACAGTCATGTGAAGCCAAGTGAGATACATTGGTATTCAGTACAGGTTCAACTGCATTATTATTTTTTTGAATCAATGACATTTCACTCACTCATTTTGATATCAAAAATAATCAGCGGTACCACCTTCTGCATGTCTGTCATATATACTTAAGTTCTGTATGTATATATGCGCGCCAAAGTGTGATGGAAAATGTAGTGACAGACTCACATTTTGATGTTCTCATGGTACTGCTTGGTATCTGAAGGTTGATTGTACAGAGGCTGGAAAAAGGAGAGGGAAGACAAAAATCAAACAACCTGCCATTTTACATCTGTGCAACATGTTTTCCACAACTGACTCTTGCAGTAGGATACATGATAGAATTATTCCACGTTGCTTCACTGTGAAATCATAGCTCTGACAAAAAAGGAGGGGAAACAATGACTTGATGTAATACAATATACAGAAATCACAGAAAATGGGTGCCCTCGGGGGGGGGGGGGGGGGGGGCCAAAAA
>JAPSES010000219.1:13743599-13758661 GCA_029822895.1 Maxillicosta whitleyi
CAAAAAACCTGTTTTATGTAGCCTCTCAACAGGAAAATTGGTCAACAGATTCAGAGCGACAAAATCCACACCTTGACATTTATCCTGATACAAAAAATATGTCTGTGTGTCAGTAAAGGAAAAAAAACACATGGGTGTGAAAGGAGAAAGAGTAAAGTCTCCACTCACCAGTTCTACCCTGGGTCCCAGTCCCTCCAGTATTCTGTGAGCTTCTTCTGCCTTTTTCTGGTAAGAGAACACAAACAGAAGTAGTACATTAGTTGGACGCCTGCACCTCTGCCATCACCACGGCAACACGGGGAGCACGCACACTTGATCACTGAGGCTAGACTACCGCTCGCTGGATGGATGGAGTGCTGGATGTAAGGATGGATGGAGAGCTGAATGCACTGCCTATTATTAGAGCTTTTAGCTCAAGCTGGGCCACAGCTCCTTGCCTCAGCTTTCTCTCTCTTCTCTCAGAGAGAGAAAAAAAAAAAGATTACTCACCTCCTCTGAACAGAGAGGTAGAGAAAAAGAGCAGACAGGCAGTAAAGGAAGTAGGAGTGGAAAAGAAAATAAGGGGTGAAAAGGAGCAAAAGAAAAAAAACATACAGGCCATCATACAATGCTTTAAAGCTTATCAAAAAGGAACATCTGATCGAAGTCAAAGACCTCACTTCCAGGTCACTACCTACCGCAACATCCTTAAACAAAAAATCCTGGTAGGGACCAAGCAAGTAAAGAGAGTTGGTGGAGCACAGAGATGAGCATCTGAATCAGAACGACCGCCCCAGAGCACTGCTCTTCCATACATTTATATTTAGTTCTACTGGATAATGTGTGAGCAGTGCCTCAGACTAACCCCTTTCCATGTTCCCTTCACTCTTTTCCTTATTCTGCTCTGCACAATTCTCCGCTTCATTGAGCTTCATTGCTGACACGCCGCATGCTCTGTCGCTTACCATCTCACTTCATTTCCCTCAGTGACCAGGCAGACTCGCAGCACGGACACATTTGCAGACGGGATGGACACAGAGTGAGATGGGGTTGGATAGAGATGAATTGGGACACCGAGGGGAAATTTCAGAGGTGATAACAGAGAGCCAGTGCCCATCAACCTTTCTTCCTCACCACCCACTGGGTCATGCCGTTTCACTGTCCCTTTCACTCCGTCTTCACTGTTGAGGTACACAGGAGGTGTTTGGGATCTACTCTTTAAGTTTGTGCAAATCTCACGCCAACAGATTTGGATGTAAGTACCCAGAGGAGCTCACGCACACAGCTTAACTTAACTCAACACCAGCTTCCAACTGGGTCATCTGTGAGTGAAGCCAAATAATATGTCTGCTCTTTTAAAAGGACTTGGAGTGTTTACATGAAAGGCATGAAAATTCCCATTTGCTAATACACTCTTACAATGACATTATCCTATGACCTAAAGTCATTCTACATCAATCTCCATTTTCCTCATTCATGTTGCTGTGAGTTGGTGTAACACCCTGCAGAATATTGCCTCGCAGAGCTTGCTTGCTACAGAAGCAGTTAATGAGCAGCAATTATTAAAAGAAGCCTTTCATCCTCAGGGAGTCTCATTTCCTGGCCATGACTGTTCAAGGAAATCTGGAAAACACAGTTACTGAAAATCTTAGAATATAACATCACAGTAATCACTATTAATGACAAATTTGGCTGTGGTACGAAGGGGAGGATATTATCCAAAGAAGCCTGTGTAAGGAATGACATTTTAGAATATCTTTAAAGTTCAATCACACCATGTGAGCTTTAGATGTTATAAACGCTCTCTCATCCTTTGACCAACACACACCACACCTCATCACAAGACCTACACAGATAAATCAGGTTAGTTACAATAATCATGCCCCCTTGTGGTATGTGGCACATACTGCTACTCAGACCACAGTAGTCAACAAAGCTCAACACCACACGACAAAGAACAGACACATTTTACATAATTTTACTCCACTAAATTCAAACAACCATTTAATACCAGCACCCACCTTTAAGTGAGATAAATCCACAACGTAAAAAGACAAACAGCAAAGGCACAATTAACAGAGGAAAAACAGAATTTATACTCAAAGTCTGGTTTGATGTCATTTCTAAGACTATTTCCCAACTATGACAACCCCTCATTACAAAGGAAAGATGAATGCACATTAGTGGTAAAAACAAAGAGGCATTGGCCTACAGGGGGATAGAATGATATGGTCAGATGAGTCATCCTTCACCATATTCTCAGTGGACAAGTGTATGTGTGGCAAGAGATAGAAACAGACAGAGAGAGAGAGAGAGAGAGAGAGAGAGACAGAGAACAGGATCCGGTGACTGTAACACTGGTCCATGCTTTCACTTAAAAGCAAGAACCACTCCGACTTCATACAAAGTAGTTCTGAGTGATCACCCTTATCCTATGGTGAAATATTTTTATCCTGATGGGAGTGGACTCTTCCAGGATGACAATGCTTCCATTCATCAAGCAAAAGAATTCACGGAGTGGTTTGACGAGTATGAAAATGACGCGACCCACCTACTGTGGGTTTCGCAGCCACCAGATCACAACCCAACTGAACACCTATGGGAGATTTTAGACCGACGTGTTAGACAGTTCTCTCCCTCACCAACATCAAAAGACCAAATGAGGGAATATCTCATGGAAGTATGATGTTCATAGACTGGGAAAAGGAGCCGTTTTGGCGATATATGGTGGATTTAAGTTTATTAAAACAACTACTGGATGTTTTTCTTTCAATATATCACTTGTTCATACATCGATATAGGCAAATTATACAAAGATGTAAATGATAACATTTTATATATTATTATATATTACATAATAATAATTACTTTGCTGAATCAAATAGAAATATTTTTTATGAATCATAACATTTAAGACAATAATTCTGAGCAACTGAGAGAATGCATTAATGTATATGGGCAGAAGGTGTTTACTTATTTCTACATAGACGTCACAGTAATGCTTTTTGTGTGGGTCAAAAATGACTGTAGAAGTGAGATACCAAGGTGAGAGGGGGCACTAGGCCAGAGCACATCCTGCCACTGAGAGGGAAATGGAAAGTAGTACAGAGGTCAGGCTACATTGTGGAGTAAGGCATGAGTCACTCTTAGACTTCCAGCCTTTCAGACAAGTCTTGAGCAATCCTCAAGCACTGCTAAATCACAGGTCCTCTTAGTAGTTGCAATAGCAGAGCACTGCAATGCTAACAATATGACCAAAATCCATGAGGGATAATGTCTGTGCTCAGATGTTTTCTTTAAAGGGCTCCTTGGGACCTGTCGGTGATTAGGTGGAACTTATTCTCCATATCCATGATATTCTCCCTCACTTCTCTTCTTTGTCTTTCAAAGAAGAATCTTTTGTCTTGAATGTGTGAAACAAGTTGTTCAAAACACCCAAGAGCTCTTTTCCTGTGAACTGTGAATTTTCAACATTACTCCTAGTTTCACATGAGGGGGTTGTTCAAAGAGGTTGATTCTAGTTTGTGGTACAGTGTAAGAGAAATTCCCTACTTAAAAACTAATTATAATAACAAAAAAAAAATGAGATACTGGTGCATTTGGCCACTAGGTGGACTGAGAACACTGAGAATCACTGCATTATAAATGTAATTTCCTGCGCAGACTCCCGATGCACAGAATGGGTGCACTGAATAACACTCACCAAACTCTACAAAATTACTTTATAAGGCCTCCCAGCTATTTTCTATTGTTGAAAGAGTGATGTACTTTCATAAGTACTAAAGACAAAGATTTGTGTCAGTGTGTGTTTATGTCACCTTGCTGTGTGGATTGTGCCTACTCCTACTACTTGACCTTTAGAGGCTTTTTTATTCAGTCAGGCAATGATTCAGCCTTGCCTGACATTGACAGCAGGATGTGAAGGAGGAATATGAAAGCCTTGTGGCACTTGGTAGAGAAGGAAGAAAATCCTCTACAGACAGTTTTACTATAGTGTTTTAATACGTGTATGTGAGTTATGTATGTATGTATATATATATATATATATATATCATATGTTGTCTTGATAATTTCTTTCATTCTGCTTTTTCTTTTTGTTATACTTGAATGGAGCAACTGTAACACCCAATAAATTCCCCCTTGGATTAATAAAGTATTCTGATTATTACCCTGCCCCCAAAGGGGAAGCAAGGGGAATTGTTTTTATGTGTTAATACTTGAGCAGTTAAACTATTGGGAAGATTACCCAATACGTATCAAAACATTGGCACACACATGCACGATCCGAGTGCGACAGTAGAGAACCTGCGACTGAATGAAAAGTTTGGAATGACATCGTGATGCATGACTTACTGACTGTTTGTATCGCTAAAATAGTCAGTCTCTCTCTCTCTCTCTCTCTCTCTCTCTCTCTCTCTCTCTCTCTATTTTTTTACAGTTTTAATTTTTTTTTTACATTTCAAAGAAAACAAACACATGTATACCCAAATGTTATTATTTATTTTTTGTAATTTTACTGTAGAGCAGCAAATACACTTGGAACTTGGTGTAAGTGCAGAAATAAAGATTGCTTTTGATAAACTTAAAACATGCAAAGTCAGGTGTCATTTCAGAAACTTGATAAACTAATTGTTTGTTACATATGAAAAATCGATAGTGACGCTTCCGTATCGATACGTATATTGTGAAGAGGCCCGTGATGATGTATCCCCGTATGGATACTTTGAACACACCCCTAATTACAGGCAGCCTGTGTTTGACTGGTGGAATATGGTGCGATTTTGTCCATGTGTCTTGTACTCACCCTGTTCTCATCGTAGATGATCTGCACCAGGCTGCGGTGCTTAGCCTCGCTAGGTGGTGGTGAGATAGGCCGCTCCGGCTCATGGGGCTTTGCAGCCTCCTCCTCCAGCTGTTGCTGTAACACAAACACAAAGATAACAGTTATCACTTAAAGCCCTGATTTTCTACGAAGACCTGTTGCTCACCAGTTCCTGTTGTGAGGTTAGTGTGAATGTGCTTGATCAACCATTTTTCCCTTAGCACTCCAGCTGAGACGAAACTAACTGTCCTATTAGCTGTTAATAGCTATTAACTCCCCGGGGCCTAGTTAATCAAATAGTTACCACAACAGCCTGTAAACAAAGCCAGTGCCTGCTGTGTGGCTGAACCATCAAGTCAGGGGAACAGTAAGGGGGAGGCAGAGAAAGAAGACAAAACATAAAAAGGCAAAAGGGAGTAAATTAACACAAGACAAACACAGCCCCTGCAGCTTAAAATTTCTTTGGCTTAAAACCAACTATTGCTTGGATGTGGTAGTTGCAAAACCACTACATTTTTGGAATTACTCTTTACTGAAATGCTATCCAGGACACAAAAATGAAGAAAGAATGTAAGCTTTGCTCTTATGCAAGTACTTTTTTGACTCTCACTAGGAGGTTCACAGTGGATGCCGAAAAAAAGCCTGTTCACTCAGAGAGCAGCACCTGTATTGGCCTGGATATGCATCAGGAAAGATAAAGAGACTACACAAGTGTAACCAATGCCAAAAAGCACAAGAGATTGGTTCCTGTATTAGTAAGAATGTTAACCATATGCTTTACCATAACTACACAAACACACAACACGTTGAAGTAGCTATGTCCTTTCACGTAATGCAATATCAGACAATAATGAGGCACAACACTAATTATTTATATAGTGAATCATTATATGATCCAGCATGGAGAGCAACTGTTTCAATACATCTACTGTCAGATATATGGATTGTAAAGATAGGCTCTGTCTAGCCATAAATTACTAGGTAGAAACAAAATCAATGACAATTGTTTTGATCAACTGCTCTTTTTTTTTTTTTTTTTTTTTTACATAAGTTGAAGATGATAAAACACTGTATGAATATTGCATACATGATCAAAAGGGTCTTAAATGCCAATTGAATACTACATCCTAATACTATATCATTAAAAAAGATCATTATTTCAAGAAATCAAAAATAACTTTTTTAAACAAAAACTCTGACATAATATACACACAAATAATGTAAAAGTAGTGAAGTAGAATATCAGATATAACTAGCCGTCTAAAGGCTGTGGCCAAGTGCTTCTTAGTGCTATGCCTTTAGCTGCTTTACAATTAACTCAGTCCTTTTGTCAAGAGCTTCAAACGAAGGGAAAAGGTGGCCTCCAGACAGTCCACAGAGGAGCTGCGATGGATCATAATGTGCTATTATAGGCCTGGGTGAGCATCTGGTGAGGGATACACCAACATTCTCAAAGAGACCCCCTTCAATTTCCAAACCCACCACCAAGTAAAATAAAATAAACCAGACATCCCAAACTTGGCTGACATGCCACAGGCTGGCTGTAACCTAAACGCTAACTCCCACCCGTCCACGGACTCTGCCAAACCGTACCAAGCCACTTAATTAGTCCAGATGTTTTAATGCTTGAGGAGAGCCAGACTGCAAAACCATCCGTAAAAAACATATTTGTATTGAGCCTCTTAATCACCTACATGCTTAAAAAAATCTATAATTTTCTTGAGGCAATGGTAAAAGCTGTCATAGTGGATAAGCACAAAATCATGGCAAAAGCTTCAATGAAATCATCATTAGAAGAATCCATAATACTTGAAGCATATTATCAATATTTTAAGCTCATCAAATACAAGTTAATAATGCTAAAAAGCTTTTAGAAACTGAAACTAAGTATTGTAGAGAACAGCTGTTAGAATAATACTGGGCAAAAGTCACATCATTTGCTTCAACCATAACCAGAACATCTGCAGATTAATTTATAATAAACAGTATGTCAATATAAAGGCATCTATGATGGAGGAGGGATTCTCTTGGTAAGAGTGAGCTAGCCAATACCGTTTTTCGTCTTTTTACTAAACATGGCAGACAGCCAAAGGCAAGTCGGTGTGGCCAGGATACAAGTGATTTAGCAGTCACAAAACCTCCACCATAATCCTCCACCTCCCCTGGGGAAACAGTTATTTATAACCTTATATATTTTTAACCTACTTTTCCTAAATAAAAAGACAAGAATGCAGCTGCCTGACAGGGTGCATGTACAAAACTGTGGCACACCGAGGAAAGAAACTGCTATGCAGTATGAATTACAGTGATTACAACACTGCAAAATCTGTTTAAGACTTTCTTGCATTGATGCCAATTAAAGTCTGCCAGGGAATGTCGCATTGGAAACCCACACATGAACATTTCAAATGGGTTGAATGTTGCAACTAAGCAGACTCAACAAGGATGACAGCACCAGCAAATACAAGAACATCTACAAGCATGACAAATCAGTTTTTCAGTACCTCAATATACTTTCAGGCATGCAAGGACAAATATGTGGATTATGTACACGAATCAAATCAGAACTTGATATCATCCAGCTTTCTTCACCATCTCAGAACAATTCTACAGCAAGAGGTTGCAAGTACTTGTGGAAAAGAACTTTATCTTGTGTTTATTAAAAACACCCATTTTGTGCTCTAGAGTGCTGATGCAACAATAAATAGGTTAAATACTTTGCAAAGAAAAACATGAATAATTTACAGCAACTGATGAATGTAAAAAAGAGACGTGGCCAGAACTTCTTTATGAAGCAGCATTAAACTGTTGAAAATGCAAACACCTCAGCAGAATTTTGAGATTGCAGTAAGTAATCTTTGCAGACAGCAAGCCAATATAATCTCTAAATTATGACGAGATCCATGTGCATACCTGTTTCTTGCGAAGCTTGCAGATCTGCTGCTCCACCATGGTGATCTCCCTGTCCACACGGTCCATGTTCTGGATTAGCTCCTCCTTTGAGAAGCGTGCTGGTACCAGATCCAAGTCAGGGTCCATGTGGACTGGACTCACAGGGGAGATTGGCTCCAGTTTACCCATGGCACTTCCACGCTCCTGAGGAATCACAAAAGAGAGAATATGTCAGTGCAAACACATAAAATGAGCATGTGTGATATTAAGATAAATGGCTAGTGTCCATTACGTAACATAACACAAATCAAAAATATGTAACAAGACCATATAAAAGTAATGAGATGGTCAGTCTCTTCTCTTTCTTGACAAAAGAATCACTGTCTTCCTGACTGCAGGATCTCTAGGTTACTCCAAAAAAAATCATCCAAACACAGTCTGTGTTTCCTCTGGGAAAGTAACACACCAATAATTAAGTCCTCAGGGTAATGAAAGCCAGTATAGTGTCTCAGCATCACTAGACCACACTAATGAATATGAGGTCACAGCCTGGATTATGCACAAGAACCCTGGCAGGTGGTTTTATTTAAGAGACTGTGTCTGAAATGTGAAATATTCTGTTCTATGGATTCGGGGGAGGATTTCTGACAAGCAACAGGAGGAGCGGGTGAGATTCAGGAGGTAAATATTAACAAGGTCCACAGGCTGAAATATGGGCCAGCTGTGTGTTAGGGTAGAAATCCACAGTGCAGCTCATCATCTAACAACCCATTGTCTTCTCTCAGTGCAGGAAATATTCATCAAAATCCTGATTTGCAAAGGAGGTCTTATTTAAGCCTCTGTGTATACATACTCATTCACCTGAAAAATCTGGACAAAAGACATTCTCGTGCATGACCTTGTTAAAAGTCGCAATGGCAGCAGTACACCTGTAGAACCTGTGTATGTTGCTGTGCTAATTAGGAGTGTGACAAAATACTGATATGGAGAACTATCCCAATATTTAATCTTACAATGGATTATTGATGTGCTGTTGCTATGTATCAGTTTTGCTTTTTATTTTTATTAAAATATAGACGCTATAAACTTATTTCATTGTTTCTCCTTAGTGACCTGAGTCACTGTGGATGGGACAAAGCTAGATAAGGACTTTGCACTACGTAAAAACTATCTCAGAAAAATACAATACACAGGCGGCACAACAAACATGCCCACTTGAGAGACATGAGGTGTCATGTTTTCTGAATGAGTTTATCAAATACCTAAAAAAAATCCTGTTTACAGTTGTGTTGAACTAAAATAGTGTCACTGTTTTTACACTATTGTTGTTTGTAATCTGGTGAAATTATGCTGCAAAATACAAACTAACTTTTTTGTTTGTTTTGGTTTCATCGCTAAAAACACACAGATATATTGTGCGTTATTAAAAGTAATATATCAATAACTGCAGTATCACTATATCGAGATATTCTTATGCTCGTGAGCCATGTATCGCGTATCGTATCATATTATGAGGTACCCTGATATTCCCAGCCCAAGTGCTACTGTGTGTATGTTAAATGAATACAGTATGTGCATTTGCAACATGAACATATATGAAAGCTTCACCACACCATCCATGTAGGTTGGAATTTTAAACTAAGATTCAGAAAACCTTTTTCCTGGCATCAGCCCAGAGCCAACTCTCAACCAACTAAAAATGCCTTCAGTGGTTGTGGGGGGCCTTGTGTCATCTACCATTACATCACAAAACGTGCATGAGTGTCAGTAAACTTGAACTTTCCTAAAGTGGGGTGTGTTGTTGCCTCTAAAAAGCACTTTGATGAAAAAAAAATTTTTAAGTTGGTAGAGTGTGCTTTTAACCAACAGCAACAGAAATGTACAGATAGTGTGTAAATGTTGCTGCTGCATTCACCTGTTTATGTAACATCAACACATGCAAATGGAAAGAGTGGGCCCGCTTCTTTTGCAGAGGCACAGTTGATCTTTTTCTGATCTGTATGTGTATTTGCCTTCATAATTTCTGTTCATATGCGAGTATTCTTGAAACTCCATAAAGCAGTGTGTGTGCGTGTGTGTGAACCAGCTTGTCCTTTGTTCGGCGTTATTTTTAAACGTCTGAAATGAAGGTTATGTAAGTGGGCTAATCTGGACTAGGCAGGCTGAATTCTAGCTCTGTAAAAGTGCTGTGATTGAAATGTCAGTGCCAGAGGATGTTGAGGGGTTCTCCTAGATCACAAAGCCAAAGTTTGTCGAGTCTACTTAGTCATGAAGAAGAAAAAAAAAAATGAACATAGACCAAAACAAACATGAGTGGAATTGCTTCTAGGGTAGCTTGACTTGTCTGAATCTTTTCGGAAAAAAAAAAAAAATCAACACAATCTTCTTAAATTCTTTCAGGGGACAGTGGACACTTGCAGTGAGACAAACGCAGCCATCCCTTGCACAACACATGTGCATGGCTTTGTTCTTGCCCTACCACTGTCCTCTGTTGTTGTCAACACTACAGCAGCACATCAACAACTTGTACACCTGTGACAAAGAGTGAAAAGGTCAAAACCCAAGAGCTAAGCTGTTGGCCCCACACAGCTTACAGCTTATGTGCCCTCAACAACTCCTGTCACATTTAGAACATTCCTCAACATGATGTCTGGGCCTGAGCATGGCTCTCTTTTTTAGTTGCTCTGGTGTTGTAACATGTAAATGCAAATGTGCTCTGTTCAGGAGGTATTGGACTGTGCTCTATATACGCAAGAGTATTCATGCCAGACAAAAGCTGAATACAGCAGTAGATATCCTTTTTTTTATCCTGGAATGCGAGTTCAGTTCTGAGAAGTCCTGCTGTTTTTGAAGTCATTCCTTATTCAGAATACACAACAGGTGCACAAAGCTGTTTAAATAAGGGATCTGGGGTAAAATCTCAACTCAGCGTGACATAATGTAACAAACATGACATCACTTGTTTATGTGGTCTTCCTGGAGAAGCAAATTGTTGAAAATAACTTCATGAATGCATAAAAGAACACGACTCGATCCTTTTCAATTTTTTCTTAAAACAGATGGTGTTTGCAGACGTGCAAACTAAAAAACAGATGAGGTGAATTTGCTTTTTACATTTTCCAGTTCGCGTAGAAAGTTAACAAGTTCAAGCCAATATATCTCAACTACTGTGAGAGTTTGGTCCCTGTAAATCTGTGTAAATAAAGGTCAGAAACTCACACAGTTGGTTTGTAGTATTATGACTAGAAGTAAATAAATAGCATTAAGTTGTAAAATGGTTAGGATTTGTTCATAACTATTTCTATGGGTATGAAAGTGGTAAGTGGTAACGGACATATGAGCTCTGCTATACATGTATGAACTAGATCTACAGTTAAGAGACTTGCTGTATGAGCTTAGAGTGTATTCACGAGTGGAAAGTCCTTTGATCCGCTTATTTGATTCAGATCGAATGCTGACTATTTTTTATCGTTTGGATTCATTCTCATTGCACTATTTGCTAACGGACCAAAATTGTAAACAAAAGCAGGCATGTGACAAACTATGCTCCCATTGGGCACAAAAAGGTCTGGACTTTTCAGGAAAACAAACTCTGGTCTGTTTTAAAGTGACCGAACGAAGTACTTCTGAATACACCTTTAATCTCTGGATTTCACTATTATATGTTTCCCTTATAAACTGGATTATAAAAATCTGCATCCTTTATGTACACATAGCAACTTTCTGTTTCCCACAAATTTGTGGAGTTGATTATTTTATATTAATTAAAATTCCACACTAAGTATTTACTGGACAACATATACCAAAGGTTACTTCAGTGCAAATTTTCAAGTTAAGTACTAGACACAAAAGTCTGCTTAATTATAAAGACCAAATAATACCAATGGTCTAATATATAGGATTTTAGTTAGTGTTGATAAAGAAGTGATTAGCATTAGGTCCCTGGTTCCAGCTCAGTGAACAGTGACCGAATTGTTGGGGTCAAGTGAATAGAATGAATAGCAGCGTTAGTGAGAGCAAAGCCACTAAACAAAGATGTGAAATCTTTTCAGATTCTTTCACAGTGGTTATGTTCTAATGCATAAATAAAAACACTGTCATTCATACAGCCCTGCAGGAGGGTTCTGAGTGTATGCAGCTGAGGACACACGTCATCCTACACAGAGAGGTCTCTATAGCTCTGCTACTGTGTATCTGAGCTCAGCATTTGGTTTCACAGACCAATGAAAACTGATGATTATTGTGAGGAATATTATTGTACAAATTTGAACATTTTTCTATGTTGCATAATCTGGCTTTAATTCAAGTGCCATAAATGTCAATGACACCCAACGCACTACTAACTGTCTGAAGTGTTTATTAAACAAGACTGATACAAACATGTTTGGGAAAGACTTGAAAATGAAGACAATCACAACATCTGATGTTCTTTCATAGTCTTATTTAAACACATACTAAGGTGACTTCACAGGACTTTACAGTAATAAAATGTGGCTTATGTTCTTCACTGATTCACTGTGAGTCATGACACAAGCGTCAGTGTGGCCTACCACTGGCCTACTCCCTGTTTTTCCTGCTGGTCTTTGTTTCAGACTCCTCCCTTTCCCTTTTATCCCGTTTTATCTGTGCCACTTCACATATACCCTTCACCTCATTTTCAGTTAGATCTGCCCCTCTATGCCAGGATCACTCGGTGCACTGGTTCCATGCAGTAATTGTATCTGACATGACTTATATAATGGGTTTACAACACATGGTGCTGTGCAGGGAATTATTGGCATTCCTGAATATTTCCCAGCTAGCTTTAGAGTTATTTTCTCCTGTAGCCTCTATTATTGGTGTATCTATTTACCATTCCTTAGTTGTCTGCCTCCCCTGGCAGTTTGAAGCGCTCTGTGTAATGTCAGGAGCACCTCCCCATCAGCAGCTCTACACTGCAAGCAAGACGTTTTGATCTGCAGTTCACACAGCTTCATCCTCAGTCTTTTGAAATCTAGGTCAACTCTATTATTTATTAATTTCTGTTTCACAACTCCCCTAGTCCTCCCACGGCTGCTCATAGAGATCCACTTCAGTTACAGTGTAGAATCCACCTCTTCTGATGTGTTTTGTCTAACAATTTCTTTTTTGTGACTGAAAGATGTCACGAGCATTAATCAGAGAGATACAGGGTTCTGAGAACAAAGTCAATTTTCCTGGAATAAAAGTGGTCACCGCGTCCACATTCTGAGCCATGATTACTCAAAATCTGACACCTGGATGTAACTGTGACTAAAATATGCCAAACCAAGAATAATGCACCTAGGTTTATTGGTATTATGGACAGATGTATGTATTTATTTATTTATGTATTCTTTGCATGTGACCCAGATGATTCTTCATTCTTCATATAGATGAGTGAAGTGCTGATTACATATCATTTACTTCTTGATCTGCTTGGTGTAGTGTATTCTAAATCATGTCTAAAATGTAGTAATATATATGATCACTGACCTTTGCCATGTCCTCAGCCGCTCCCAGGGGCAAGGTAGGCCGGTGGGACGAGGGCCTCATCAGAGACTCAGGTCCCATCTCTAAACGAGGCCGTTTTATCTCAGCATATTCCACCTCTGATTGGCTGCTTGGCTCGGGCAGATAGATGTGCTCAAACCGGATATGCTGCTCTTGTCCTCTGCAACAGAAAAAGAGACAAAGACAGACACAGGTCAGAGAAACATAAGACCTGACTGGCAGGGATTAAAGATCCAGGGCTTGTAAAGAAGGACAGAATGGGACTTGAGTTTTTTGAGTTTGAGTTTCTGAGGTGAATTTATACAACACTGTGATTGGATACATTAAAAGCAGGACAATTCATTAACTGAGTAGTACAAAGAAGCGAACTATTAACACAAACTGGCAAAAAAAATTATAAAATGGATTAAATTCAAATAAACGGATAGTCTGGATTTTTTATTTTATTTTTTTTAAGTGGGGTGGTTTGACTTGCAGTAGATGGTGGTTAGTACAGCCCCATTTTATAGAAAGATGGGTGGGAAAAAAAACAACGCAAGTTCAAATTTACATACATATTTTCACAGTTTTATGTACAGTAAGATGGCACTTTCTAACTCCAAAGCAGGTGTGACAAGTATGGCACGGGGAGGGGAGGGGAGGGCTGTTATGTGCAAAAACACTCTACAATCAAGAAAATGTAGTGCCAAAAACAGCTAACTGACACTGAGGTAAAGCTGTTGAAATCTAAATATAGTGTACCATTTAAACTGATACTGGCTTTCAGGTGCGGTGGTTATATGTGATGGAAATACCATTTTTAATCAACCTCAGCAAACCATAGTTTTGGTTCTGTAGCAGTTGGGTCAGATCAAGAGAAAGTGAACATGTGCTGATGGTTTCAATGACACTGAACCAGTAAACATTCAGTATGTGTTCACTGAAATCGAGACACTAGTACCAACCAAATGTGCTGCAGAAATTCATATGTTTATGAGGTTAAAATCATGAGACCGAACATGAACAATTAAAAAGCTGTGTGAGCCTATTACATACTGTAGGATAAACATTTGAAAGGATCAGTAATACGTTTAACATAGCTGTTTAAAACATGAAGCATTGTTGGAAGCTTGATGTTTTGTTACTGTATATTGTTTTTTTTATCATAACGATGACCAAAGTATATTTATTACTGTTATAGTACATTTCATATATGATAAATAAAAGTGATTAAGGATTTGTTGACTTTTATTCAGTAATTAAGTCCTCCATTAGGCCTAAATGTTTGCTATTATTAGGCCTGCAGCTACGTAACCAAGGGGTCTTGTGACTACATAACTGAGTGTTTTTGCTGTAATTCATAGGCAATCAATATTTTGCTACAAAAATGAGCAGTCTTGTAGATAAATATAACATATAAAATACCAATGTCCATTTAGAACAATAGTTTAACAGGAAAAGAATGTTTCAAAGCAAATAATCATACAAACCATTTTAAAGTAGCTAGTTATTAATATCTACACATAAATATAAAAAACATATTTGTGTCATTTAGCTACAAAATTACAGTTTGAACAGCAACTTTGCATCTACGTAACCGTCTGATCTGACCTGCTTCTCCTATATGGTGCTGACTATGGATATGTTCATCCTATCATCCCACTTCAAAAAGGTACCACCAAAGTATCAGTTTGAGCTGGGCCACTGGCTACCTGGCTGTAGAAAATAATAGGTTTCACACAACAATAAAAGCACTACTCTAGCAGTATATGCTTTAACCCTTAGTACAACACCTTCCCCCAAAGGGAGCTTCTACCATTGGCTTTAATACCATGTAGCTCTGGACATGAGCAAAACCAAAAGTAAAAAATAAAAACAA
>JAPSES010000219.1:13767692-13791314 GCA_029822895.1 Maxillicosta whitleyi
AATGCTTGGGCCTGAAAACAGGTTTTAATCTTTGGTTTCATTCTATAGTACAGTATTGGATTCTATAATAACTGGAAAAAAAATAAATAAATAAAGCTGACTACTTCACGGATTTCACCTATCGGAGGTTATTTTTAGAACATAATCCCCACGATAAACAAGGGTTCACTGTAGAACTTACAACACTTGCACTTGTTCATCGTTCTGAATTTAAAAAAAAAAACAGAACTGCTTTTGAGTCAATTCTTAAATGAATATTAACTGTACAAATACACAATTTACATGCATCCTTTATGTTCAAGCAAAATCTAAATAAATCAGCTGAATCAATTCTAATCCATTGACGCAATGAGTAGCAATAATCAACAGACATAGAAAAATTCTTTTAAGGAGGCTGAATGGTCAAACATTGAATGTCACTGGTATACATTGCTCTTGTACCACATTGTGATACACTTGCATTAGTGTGATGCAAGCAGTGTACATTAGTCGATCATATGATGACAGTCATGCGATGTTGTCCTAAAAACTGCATTTTTTGCTAACAAAAGCACTTTTCTCTGCAGGTCTTAAGTCACTCCATTCCAGAGGTTAATGGAACACACTTTATAAAACACATCTTGACAGCCAAACTAGTAAAATCAGCTGCTTGAAATAAAAATATATATACACCCTGCATGTTTTAACACATGCGAAAAGAAAAATCTGCAATAACAATCAACTGTTAATATAAATTCTTGTGACTTATTCCCTGCATATCATGCAAAATTTATGGCATTCATATAAAATATTTATGACTACTTATCAAGACTCAAAAAAGCATGGCTATATAAATAATACAAAAGAGTAGAAGGTACAATGCCTGGGTCTCTAGAGGGAAAGTACTATACATACAATACTTTGCCTGACTCACTGTTGGTCTATTGAAGATGGCAAAAGTCTGCAAGCTCCATTGCCCCACTGAGCCGTTTAACACAACATTAAGGAAAAGGCTAGTGGATGCCAATTACATAAGGATTACGCTGGGGGAGGGTAAACATGCCGAAGGTTTAGTGCAGTAATACAATATAAAAAGGCACCATGCATAAAACTGTCAACAGAGCAACATGTTCAGAGCAATAATATACTTCTTATATGTAAGAGGACCAAATGATCGGTTACTATTCATGTAGTTATTTTCTGGGGCTTCAGCCAACCTTCCTTTTAATACCATATGCTATTTTTACACTTTAAACAATATTGTACAATGAATTAACTAATAGCACTGACTACAGTAAACATAGCTGGAAAAAAACATTAAAAGATATACACATGGGATGAATATATTCCATCATCTAAAACACAGTGATGTGTCTTTAATGAGAGCAGCCTTTATAGACAAGCAGAGTGCCTACCTCTCATTCCCAGGCTGGAACTCTGAAAGCAAGGAAGGTCGGCGGCGATGTGGCTGGGCCAGGTGGGAGCTATAGTCCCTGACATGATGAGTATGGTAGTCCAGTCCGACTTCCTGAAACACAGACAAGATGTTGTACAAATTTTACAAAAGAGACAATCATAAATAAATCTGTTGCTCTTGGGAAATTGCAGAGACCTCAGAATGATGACATCTGAACATTTTTTCCCAAATTTCCTGCCTTCTCTCCACAGTGTTATGTACTACTTTTCTCTCCAGCACTCTTTCTTTCTCTGAAGTGAAGTAGTCCACATACTGTAAAACTGCACTCAGGGAGAGTGGGAAACAGCTCGTCAAACCTCATCTGTACCCGAATGTGATGACAAGAGGGAGTGGTAGGATTAACTGTAGGTGCAGCTGTGGGGATCCTAGGGGGTAAGCCTCCAATTTCCCACCACAGGAATAAAAAAGGGACTTGCAAACACTGGAGGTCACCGAATGAAGTGCTACAATAGTTTGAGGCCTCTTCTCACAAGCTCAGACAGCTTTGCCTCTGATACACAAGAGAACATAATCTTGATAATTACATGATAGGGATGGAAACAATAGGAAAGGCCTGGTTACGACTACAATGACAACATGAACTTTCATCTTAAACATCTAATGAGGGAGAACTTCTGTGTGCACAACATTGTGACCTGGGAATATTTCTGTTGGGGGCCCACTGGAGGCCCCTGGGGTCAGCAGTTCAGAGCAATGCTCTGTTTACTAAATAACAAAGCAGACAGTGCCAGAAGAGAGTCAGAAGTAAGGTGGTACTGTTAACACATTATGTGCCGGGCCTCTTACCGTATGTGCCCGTTGCAGCTGCAGTGGTAGATTGGCAGGGTTTGGCAGGTGCCTTGTGTCCACAGTCCTCCGGCTCGGTGGCACAGTCTGAGGATGAGAGGACATGCTGGCACAGCCGCTTCCTCTACAGGCAGGAAGTGGGTGTGGCTGCAGAGCAGATGCTGTGCATTATCGGCCGTTTAGCCAGCAAACTATAAAGAAAAAAAAGAAATGAGCTATATTAGAGCAACGTCAACAGAATTGGCCTGGACAGTTACAAACCTGCAAAGAATAATGCTTTCAACAACATACAAGATACAGATGGGTTATGTCTTGAATACACTGCCCAGCCAACAAAAAGTCCATCTGGATTTAAGTATGCAAATAGATAAGAGCCTCCCATTGGATGATTACTGCAGTGCTTAATACGTTTCAGCTCCAACAAGTTTTTTTCACCCTAACTGGTGCAGTGAGTAGCTTCCCATTGTTTAAACAACCATCCGTTCGGAGGGGAGCATACAGACTGGACAATACCAGGATTCATCTGTATGTGAAAGAGTGGTTCAGAGAGCATGACACATCATTTTCACACATGGATTGGCCACCACAGAGTCCAGACCTAAACCCCACTGAGAATCTTTCAAGGTTTGCTGGAAAAGTCTTGGCAAAAACACTTTTTGCTTTTATTTACACTTTTGGGATCATGGATGCAAATAAATTCATATGTGTGTGTGTGTGACAATTATTGTGGCATTGCATAAACACTGTATGGTATAAGGGATAATGGGTCTGGGTGACATGAATCAAAAATCGTATCTCAATCACTATTTTTTTGCAGAATGGCAATACACAATATATATACAAATAATTTTTCCATAAAGTAATACCAAGAAGACAGTTCTAGGTCAAATTCACAGGTGCCAACTGCCATATAGGCACTTTTTAATTGACGGAAAGCAGCACAATATCAACATGTACATAAAAAAAATGGATAAATAAATAAGTATAAATGAAAATGTTCCACAACAAAATACATGAAAAAAATGTGGTACAGTATGTGGTACGCTACAGCCTCCTACCACTTGTGACTATTTCTCTCATAAGGGATGTCACGACTGAGTGAGTTCTGTAATGTGGTTTGTTTTGGGGCTGGAGCCTAAACTGACTTAACAGTTTGGGTTACAGCACAGTCTTACACTCTCTTTGTACTCTCTTCGTACTGTACTTTATGTAGAAATATGTTTTCAGCTTTCCCTGCACATACACATTTTTCTGCTGCACATCTGGAAACTGAACCATCTCCAAATGAGTGACCCATTATTCTTTCTTTTGCAAACCAGTTCCTCCTTAGTTTCTCCCTCGCTTTTGTTCATAGCCATGGTCACATTAGAGTTGTGATGGGAGCGGGTTGGGTACAATAAAGCTGTGTGAGAGGCAGTCAGGGAGAGGAGTAAATTGGGTGGAGCAACGCAAAGAGTCTAATTTAAAACCAAAATAATTTATCTCAGTATTAATGATATAATCCCTTAGTATGTCGCATATGAAAAAAAAAATCTCGATATATCTCAGAATCTCAAGATATCGCCCAGCCCTAATACATAGTAAATGGTATTAAATGCAATGTAAAGGACATTTTTAGGCGCAGCTCTGTATATTTAATGCATTTACATCCACTTTAGAAAAGGGCTGTAAAGCTTTGCCAGTAGTCAACAGTAAATATTAGAAGCTTTCCAGCGACTTCATGAAAACAACTTAGCCTTAATAATGGCAAGGCTTCACACTGCAAGGTTCCGAGAGCAAGAATGGGCTATATCCCTGAAATCCCCCCAATATTCTGCTATATATATATCCACAATAGACAATGGATATGAACTCAATTATAGGTATATAAACCTGATGGTGGGAAAATAATGGCCAAAGAACCTATTTTTACCCACAAAACTCCACCTAGTGAATGAAAACAAGACCATATAAACTCTGGATTATAGTGAAAAAAATGGAAATTTGTAAGATGATGAATATGAACCAAATTTGAACTCATCTGCCTATTATTGCTTAATTCATGTCCAAAAAAAACTGATTTTCAACCAAAGTACCCACATTTTTTAGACTTATAATACTCCTAGAAAAGTCGATAGGGCTCTTCCACTAGGGGTCCCCCATGTTGATTATCAAGGGATAAGAAACCCAACCAGAATCTGTCCTAATTACTGCATTCACATGAAGGATATCCAGTGGCGGACCCAGCAGCAGCATTCATGGTAAAACTATTATATCCCCAAAACTTGATTATGGGGATATAAATAATGATAAACCTTGGACAACTTGCACAAAACAAGTAGATCCTAACAAGTGAAATGAAAGAAGTGCCTGTCACTTTATCCCTACATCTTACATGTCTATCTTTGTTCAATCATGGCCTTATATTCATCTCAACACCAATGTTAATTGAATATTAAAATAGAAAAACATGCAGATGCACCCATTGAAAAATCTGTGACTGGTCACAACAAATGAAAGTATTTATGACATTTTTGAGGATAGCCAAAACAAATATCACTTTTACATTCTTTTTATTTACGTAGGTTTTTATATCGTTTGATTATAGTATTATTCATACTGTTTTATGTTGTTGCCGATATTGTAAATGTCTTTATTTCTTGAAAGCCCAATTGGAAAGGGAGTTGTGAAGTAGCGAAATGCTATACAATGTTTGTGCAGAAAATCAGATGTTCTATATGTCACTATATTTCACTGCATTGTCCCTGATAAATCAATTAATAACTAAGTACATAAATACATAAATTAATTGCCTATTGCCAAATCTTTGTAATATTGTATTGGGTGTCTGCGTGTCGGCTTAATAATTGACGCATCTAAATAGTTTAAATATAGTGTCATGAGATAACTTTTGTTATGCTTTGGCGCTATACAAATCCCCCCCCCCCACACACACACACACACACCAACACCAATGATGAGGTGATACATCTGTGCTTTCCTAGAAAACAGTTGCCTGAGTATTTGAATAGTTGAATTTATATTACAATAGGCCTATATTTTTTGTCTATATTGCCCACCCCTAAAACAGAACTAACTTCAAAGTAACTAGACATCAAAGTGTCTATCTCGGATATCATAATGTCATCACCTCCATGCCACAGCTGTTCTCCCCCCCCATCGCTCCTGGGGAGGACCGAGTATCACTGCACCTGCTCGACTGAACCCCTCCTTCACTGACTACTGAATAGGCCACTGTCCTCAAATTGAAGTCTCACAGACAGTGACCCACTAACTCAAGCGACAACCGAATAAACTTAAAAAAAAAAACAGTGTAATGGAGCTTTAAAAAAGGACCATAAATAACTCAATGGCGAAGAGAGATGGTAGCTGAAAGCATTAGTTGTCTACAAATAATGTTTTGAATGTGTAACTTCTTAAACGCCAAGCTATGACACACCCATGCATAGTTTCTGTAAAAGTTTAGGTGTTTCTGCTGCACAATTCTTAACCATACAACAGTAGCAAGAACAAAGATGCACTGCCTACCGTAACAGCCATGCAAATTACAGCTCACCACTAAAGAACTGTATAACTCTAAAGGAAATGGTTAGGAAGCACATGATGAATGTCTGTAAATTTTAGCTAAAACAGGAACAAATTTGGGGGATTTCGAAATCTAGTGTGGAATAAAGTTCAGCTCTATGATCGAGATTAACAACCACCAAGTAGTAAATGCCGGTAAATTTTCTATTTGTTAAGTAAACCTTGGATGACTATCACAGATATGTTTATATCAAAACATTAATGTAATAAAAAAAAATATGCTGAGTCTCTGCCATGGTTTGGTGTCATACACACGTACTGCTTGGGTCTGGCGTTTGAAACCGACACACATAAATACACACCTGTTTTCCACAATTAACCAACTATTACTCTGCTTCTGATCCTGATTTTTCTTTTTCTAAAATTAACCACTAGAATAGAATGCCTTTATTGTCATATACATATGTACAACAAAATTAATAGTTACATGGTGGGTGGATTTGAACTACCAACCTTTCGGTCATTGGACAACCCGCTCTACCAACTGAGCCACAGCTGCCCACGAAACCATAACACTATCAAAATGAAAAACTAGCAACAGAATACTCACTGAAATATTGATTTGATAACCCAGTTTTGTACTTGCTTCGTTGTGGAGGCAGACTATTAAAGGGGTCATATTTTGCTAAACCCACTTTTATTAGTTAGCTGGCTCATTTATTTGTGTATCTGGACCCTAATAGATTAAAAAGTTTGAATTTGAACCCTCCGGGTGCTGCGAAGCTATCTTTGTATTTATTTTCTACACACAGTTTTAATTCCTGTTTAATCTGTTACATCTATAACTAGTCATGCCACAACATTTGCACACGTTCAAGCCTTCCGATGACTATTTCTCCACTACAACACAATTGTTTGTCAGCAGCAGCAATTGTAGTATATACTAGGACTGGTAAATTAATATTCGAATATTATTTGGGGGTACTGTTACAATACTGTTACAAGTCCTATTCTCCGCGGGGGGGAAATAATTAATTAAATTAATAATATTCGAATATATTCGATATTCGGACCATTTTTTTAAGACTAATATTCGAATTCAATTTCTGGGGAATGTTACCAGCCCTAGTATATACTAAAAATATGTCCAAACTTCGTGTCCTGGAGGGGGTGGGCATGAAGTGGCTTCTGTGCATTTAAAGGTCTCTCTTGTCATTGCTCAGAAATAGGGTTGAAAATGGATCTAGGGAGTTGAACTAATGTAGAATTCAAACCCAAGCAAAGCATTTTCAGTTTATGTAGATCACAGGGAAATGTTTTAAATTATATAACCCCATATATTTTTTTGAAAAGCTAAATTCTACTCCATATTTTTGAAGAATCATTCAACAAAAAATAAATGAATTAATAATAACAGAGGTTCTAAATAATAATGTTGACACAAATGTAAACAAGTGTAATATTTTAATAAGAGCTCAAACATCATACATTTGCTCAAAATCACAATCAGTCAAGGTCTATCGAGTGTGAAATATCAGCTCACCAGCACTAAAGGCATTTTCACTGTCACAAACACAAATTGTCACTTGATCTCAGTTATGCAAAAGGCATGCATTACACAAGTAATGTGGTTTAGAATAAGAGGAACTGAGGAGATATGTAAACACTGGCTGCAAATACTGTGACATACAGGGAAAAAAAACTTTGTCCAACTATGACCAGAGACTTTGCCTTTGTGTCTAGTGTTCTAAAATATGCCTTTGAACATTCTCAAGAAACTGGTGTAGCATCTTTTCCCCCAGACAACCCTGAATAAACGGACCACACGAGTGATTACTGATAAAATAGTAGGTAAAGATAAAGAACTCATGATGTTGACATAGAATGCAAATAGTGTAAAAAAAAAAGACTGAGAAAAGAGGCCAAGAAGACAAAGAGAGTTTGAGATAAGCATCACAAGCCTTTCTTTGATGACCATCCAGTCCAGAGAGATTCCCCTGAGAGGGAGAAAAACAAGTCTGAAGGCAGTCATAAGATCTGCTAAGGACAAAAAACCTGAATCAAGATGAGAGAGCCAACACAATGAGAGAGCTTTGACATAAACTCTGATGCGAATGGGGCCTTCCAGACGAGAGGCTAAACACATGCACTGGCACTGCTACAGACACCCACAGGCAAGTTGTTGGCTCTCTGCCAACACTGCGAATGAACCCAGTCAACTCACTCTCTCACTCTAGCATGCTTTCCTTCTCCCCTCTCTTTGCTTTCGACGTCTCCACAGTGTGGGCCTCAGCCTTCAGTGGTGCAAGCCAATATTTCATCCTCTTACCCCCTCCCTCCCTCCCTCTCCATTTTAGGAATGGCGGTGGAAATACTAGCAAAGAGTACACAGACGGCTTCCAGCCTGCCAAAGAGAGCAGGAGGCCGACTTCAAACAACAGTTTAATTCTACTGACATAAACAGTTAATCAAATCTTTGTCAAGTCTGACTAGGTAGCCTGAGAGCCGAGCCCACAGTCAGTGTAAAGGATGCAACAGACTGTACTACACTTTTTAAAGATGCTGACCTTGTACAATCAACCATGGATTTTGACATGACTTACAAGGATACACGCTCCAGAGTCACACACGTCAGCGTATTGAGCCATTACCAAGGATTTCTGCAACTACTATGATTGCTAAAGTAGTTTGTTTTGCCAGAAGAGATGATAGCTCCATTCAAAGGGTCTGGCCTTGTTGTGAAAGGGCAGATGAGTGAAATGTAATGGGCACAAGGCTTATGCTGGGAACAAGATCAGAAGTCTATAAAGCAGAGAGCTGAGCTCAGGGGAGGGGGGCTGCTAGGACTCTCAGCCCAGGAATGTGGCACCCTGTCAGGTCTCATAAGGATTTATCTCCCCGGAGCCTCATTACCGAAGGGCCCTGGACAAGGAGGCTTGAGCTCGCTTACCCTTTCACTCACTCACCCTCCACCTCAATACCAAACTGCTCACTAACACTGCATCATAAAAGCATGCAAACAATTGCTTTATGGGGGATTCTCAACTGACTTTAATCTTAATCTACATCATTGTTAGCCCAGATCACATTTCAACATGAAGTGATGAGTGTTATTTGCTGCCAGTGTCAAATGCTTTCTATGGAGAATGGACATTAAATACAACAACTAAAAAAGATTATTTATTTTTAAATCATTGTTCATGGGCACTTGCTATACATTTTGCCATCTCTCCCACTGACATAACTTTGACAAAGAATCTAAGCTGTTATACTTCTAATCCACTGAAGTTTCAGTTGTGGGGCCCCAAGAGGTTTTGTAAGGTCAGGGTACAGGGTATTGGATCTGGTGTATGTGGAAGGAACAGTTTCTGAATACAAACACAACAGGTATTTAAGGCCTTTCAAGGTAAGCTCAACCCTTTTTAATCACATTGATTCACTTGCACATTGCTTAAATGTCTCTTAACAGGCTAAATCATGTTTTTTTTTTTGGGAAAGTGTGCAATACAACCTCACCATGTGATTTCTTGCAGAGTAAAAAGTTTGCTTCTGTGTTTCTAAGTCCAAGAGAATACATATCTACTTTGAAGACACTGCTGTGTCATTCCTGTTCAGACCTTGTGCTAAAATCTATCCTGAGATATCCAGGGCAGGTGGCTTGCTCATACCTGTTCATACCTGGCATTAGAGAGCCTCTAAGGATGTATTAGAGTATCACTTCAGAACACATCTGAAATTTCCACTGAATATGCAAATTAAGAAGCTACATTTCAACTTGAACAGTCTGGCTTCATAATGATTCTTTGCCAATTCAATACTCTGTGGTGCTTTAAGGTGACTAGTGTTCTCTGCCTGTTACTCACTCTATGAAGGCAAGGTATGACTCAATCAATACACCTTAAATGAGAGACAATTTTGACCATTGCATTTGTTTTTAATTACCTTCCTTGTGAAATGCATGCTTCAACAATGACTGAGTCTTCACCTAAAACATGTATATGAAATCCTACTGAATTATGCAATTTGTGGAATGTATTATTCTATTTCCAAGTAGTGACAAAATTAACAGACCCAGAGGACTGTTGGGGTTAGTTCCAAGTAGCATTGCAAATTACACTCTTTCCTCTGAAGCAAATCTTTGTCCAACAATTTGTTCATAGTCTTAGAGGAAATGTGGATGCATGCATTCTAAATAATCTCCGAAAGTGTGCTGAATGGGTCAGACTTTGCATTGGGAGCCAACCAAATGTGAACTTATTTGACAGGACAAATGTTAATGCAAGGTCTGAAGAGAGCCAATGTCATTCCAACATTATAAATTACAAGTTTTATGACTGTTTAGCAATGTGACACAATCATCAATATATAATCACTAGTGTATACATTCTCTAATACTTTCCTGTAAGTGCAACATCTTTAATCTAATATATTAACAGAGCCCTAATGCATAATATTACTCCCATCACAACCATGGGACTAACTGTAGGTATCTATAAACTCTACACTGGACTAGTTAAATACTCAGTCAGTCCCAATATTTCATATTATTTGAGGGCTCAAATATCTGTAGACATCATGGCATTACTGTTTCGTACACTAACGGGATCATATCATCCATAAGTAAATAGTCAAGCAAGAGAATGAGTTACTAAGATGTAAAATGAAATGTAAGCTCATTGATTATGCTGTTCTCTCCTTCTCTGAATGAAGTGTGTTATAAATAAAATATATTATTATTATTATTATCATTATTATCATAATCACAGCCAGCCTGGCAACAAATGATAAATCTGTCGCGTGGCTAGTATATTGATATTATTACCAAGAAACTACAAAACATACACACCCAACTGGTTCTGTCTTACCTTTGCTCAACTTTCACACAGGAAATTTGTGGTCACAACACACAGTCACGAACTGAAGACACTGTGAGTAAAGTGTGAACACCCACATTCAACTTTGACATGGCTGCAACTTGTCTGAGGAAAGAGGTACAATCATCTTTCCAAACCACAATTGCACACACCTCATTTCAAAAATGACTAAATGACTACTTCCCGACATCTCAACAGCAGCATGTTTGGCAACAAAGAAACACCTGCAGTAATGATGCAGTGAAAAAAAAAACAGAACAGACTGCGACAGTGAAAAAGGACATTGTGATGAGGTAAAAATCCATTTTGTGCATGACTCAGGTATTACTCACCATCACATCATAATGCCTAGTAATTGTGAAAAATAAATGTGGTTATGAATTAATGTGTCCATGTATGAATACCAAAATTATCAGGAAAAAAAACCCTGTAAAACACAATGAACACTGATACATATGAATAAATATTGCGGCTGTTTGCCTTGAGGCTTTGTAACCAAAAATTGTACAATGGAGATTTGAAACAACAACTTGAATATACAGCACTCATTAGAGTCCCATACTCTTATTTAAGAGAGGCAACTACTCTCCACCATTTACATATTTCAATTAAACCTAAGATTTATAGAGATATGGACTGAAACCATTTATGTAGTCGGGCCTGAAGATTTATGACACAACTAGAATGAGCAGTGAGTCCCTCTGCCAGTTACGGTGTTAAAAATTAATGCCGTAAGGTCTTTGGCCAAAGTGTCACAAAGTGATGATGATGAGAACCGGAAAGAAAATATTTTCCAAGTGACAAAGTGATGAAAGTTAGAAATGCTGTATAAATTAAAAAAAACTGGAGTGAGATGCTGAAATTGGTGTTGAATGGTTTGAGAAGCCTTAAAAGGATATAAAGTGATTGCATTACTTATTATTGTGCAGCTATTGACAATCCAAAAAAGAGACAGATGTGATTTGTGGCTTCACTGTGGTGGTTTTCTGTCTAAAAACACTGCAAAGCTGTAATGTATAATGAAATGTATTATCAACTAATGCAGTAACGTACATGAAGATTATAAGAGTTAAATCAACCGGCTGTCAAAACAACAGATGTATGTATTAAAAAAAAAAAAAAGAAGTGTTTCTTAATTCAATGAGTGATGCAGTCTGTGGGTAAAACATTATTTTTTGGTGATTTTGGTAGTTTTGAGTGCAATCTGGTACACATCTCCCCACGGCTGCTGATAATTTGGAATATCAATACTACATACTTTAAAATAAATACAAACTTAGAATTTAATTAGACCGCTTCAGTCTTTATTAAGTAAAAATGTTAAAGAAAACTGGCGCAAGAGCAAAAAAGTAAAAGTTAAAATTGATTATCTGTGAAGTAATTAAAATACACCATATTCCTGTAATGCGGGGGCACAAGCCAGTGTCTTATTGTGCAAGTCCCAAGTGCGCATAAATACAGAGGGTTGTGCCAGGAAGGGCATCCGGCGTAAAAACTTTGCCAAATCAATATGCGAATCAAATCTATGACTCCCATACCGGATCGGTCGAGGCCCGGGTTAACAACAACCGCCACCAGTGCTGTTCACCTACAGGGTGCCAGTGGAAATTGGATTACTGTTGGTCGAAGAAAGATGTAGAAGACAGGGTTAGACAGAGGCAAATGATTAGCTGTGGCGACCCCTGAAGGGAAAAGGCGAAAAGTAAAAGAAGAAGCAGCCCGATTAAAAAAAAAAAATCAATAGGATAACTACTAGTCTGACAAGGCAAAATCATAGCATGTTTTTTTTTTCTTTTCTGTGACATAACTACCCATGTCTCAACACATACACATGATAAATGTGCAAATCAGACAGAGAAGTAGAGGGATCAACAGGGCCAGCGACTGGCTCGTCTCTCCCTCCAGATGTGGTCGTCCAGCTGTATCCATGCTGGACAGCAGAGCAGCTATTGGATTTCCTGTGTGTTCCCCTGCTCCAAACCGCCTCTGCGATACTGTGTGAAATTACATAAGGCTCTCCCCTCCCCCGCTCTGCTGGCCGACATAGAACTGGGGCCTTCACACACTGCCTGAGCCAACTACGACTCCCTGTAACCATGGAGGCACAGGCACTCCACCAAAACACACGGCAGGATCTGAAAGCTACTCCCTCTGTTAACAGATCCACGCTGACAACAGAAAAACACACTGCATATGAAGACATTGAGCCATTAATTAACAAAACACACCTTTTTAGGTAAATTCTATTATTGCACATCTAAAAATACATGGAGTAATCCCAAAGGTAACACTTATTCTCATCTCCAAATAATTTTCCTGCGAAAGTATACAATACTCAAAAGTGATTATTCAGAGTCTAATGGTACAAATGGTACAATTTGGATTGTGTCTGGTGTGAATATCACAATTTGGAGAAAGAAAAAAAAAACACACATCTCAAAATAACAACAAAAAAGTCAAACGCACAAGGCTAGGCTAAGTTTTATTTTATTCCAGGGTCCACTCTGATGTACTCAGTATAGCTTGAACGCATCTAAATGTAAACAGTTAACGTATTCAATACATTTCCACACAAATCTTAACAGCAATAATCCATACTCATCCGACGTTGCACCAACTATAGCTCTCAAAATCATGAGATTTAAGGTTATGACTGTCACGTAATTATTTGTGACAAACAATTACAGCAAAAAGCTAACAGGTTATTAACAAAATGATTGAATACTGGAACATATATTAAAAAAATACATTTCTGTTTGGGTTTTAGGCTTCATAATCAAAAGTGAACTATAACAGAAGAAAAGGCTATGAATAATTGCAGAAAACACAGACTTTGTGATGGAAATATGACATTTCAGTAAGTTTCCTCCAACTGTTATTATACAGGTGAATGGAAGCAATTATGACAATTATGTAAAATAATTACAGCTACTTCAACTAACTACAGCCAGGCAATTATGTAATACTTTTGACAGGCCTACTATTCACACTCCATTACTATTATAGTTCACTGGGATCCATGTAGCTGATTTTAAAGAAGCAGACATGTCCTTCTCGCTCCTGTGACAGATTTTCAGCCGTTATAATGCTTTGCATGGCATGTTGCTAACTCGCTAATGGCTTACAGTTTATGGTACTGAATCAAAGTGCTTGTAAATGTTAGTTATGCATTTATTCTACTGCATATTCTGTGTACATGTGCATGTTTTGAACTGAATCTGTGACAGATCCATACACATACTGTGACAAAACTATTACTGATCAAATAAAAGAGTGACAAGTAGTTCATTAGATGATCGCCCATAATAAGTTGACTAAATGAATAAACTGAAAAACATACAACATCCAGTAATATCGAACAAAGTCTAAGAGATCTTTGTGAGAGAGTCTGACTGCTAGTTTTGCTGGATCTGATAGGGCCTTTACTTTCACAGTAGTCTGTGCAGGACAGAATGTGAAATGTGAGATGTCTCAACTTCTCAAAGCCCACCTGACATTCAGCTGCACATCCTGAGGAGCAGGAAATAAAAGTGAGGAGTGCACTTGTCTGCTGGCCTGACCTACTTCGTTCTTACAGCTGCTTAATTATTCAGGAGCTTTGAAATGTTCTTCTGTATAGCACCGTGCAACCCGAGTGCCTCTGTTTGCCCCTCATGACAGGAGCCTTGAAGAGGTTCCATTTATGCATGAGAGGACTCGAGCGTGCGTGTACAGTGAGCGAATGTGCATGTGTACATGCTAGAAAACACAAACTGCCACACGTGCCTGTGTTATTTATACAGACAACATACCAAACAAACCATCACACTGAGGTTTGATGTGCAAGATCTAAATAATGGAAAAACTGTTTTGTAGGTAAACCCAAATGCTAAAATAATCACTGGACATCACACAAGCAGCTAAACGCTAACCAATTCCTCACAAAGTGCACTGTCATAGATTCAGTACAAGTCGGGACTAGATTTCAAACCCCCCCATGTCCTCTGTAACCTGTAATTACACTCCACTTAGGCATTCGTACCTTTCACTGTTACACGTCACTTGCATTTCTTCTGTAAGATCATCAACCCCAAGGCATATGTCTTGGAATGCCTTTACAATCCAGCCTTCCGGGACATTAAAGAACATTTTACTATTGCTATAGTAGAAAAGTTGGGCTACTCAGTGAGATAAATATAACGCCACCCAGCTGTAGCCTTCACACAAACAAGAGTAATGTCATATAACGTGCTGTCATCTGTGTTGCATAACAGAGTAAAGTGATTCACTTCCCACTGAGCCATTTCTAATCTTTGCTAATCCGCTGTTTGCCTCTCTTTTAGTATGTTTAAATATGGGTGAGTATTTCAGTGGGAACATTTCATAACCAGAAAAAAAATACAAGTAGTAAGCTTTATGAATATCAACTTCCAAATTAAATCATTTTCTAATAAACATAACATACTATTGTAAATAATTGAAACATTGACTTAAACTTTTACACAATAATGGCTGCAATAATAGTGTATTTATTGATGGAAATTTTCTTGGTTTTTGTAAACACAGAAACAATAATCTAAGCAGTTTATAGTTGAACATTTGGTGTGTTTTCATGACTTAAACACTCTAAACTGAAAAACATTTCACACATGTCAGTGGTTAAAGCATGGCAAGAAAAATAACAATATCAAATTAGAGCAATGAAAAGCATTCAAAATGTATTAACTAAGACAATTGATTGTTAAAATTTTAAAAAAAACTACAGCATAATTAACAGTTGTTTGAATAAATTCCCCTGGAGCACAACTACAAAAATACAAATGAGCAGATTAGAGCAGCAATGTTTTCTGATTCCAGGCTGTAACAGTTCCAGGTTGAAACCCTCCAAACATCAAAATCATCCAACATTATCACTTTATGACTTTAAAAATATGATGTAATACTTTGTAAGAGTGAGTAACTTCATTTCATGGTTTTTTACATTTCAACAACATTCATGACTGACAAACATATTTATGACTACCCTGAAACTAGTGACAACTGAGTGAGAAACTAATCTTGACACCACATTTTGGCATCAATCAACTGAACTTTGTAAATAAGTAATGCACTATGAAGCAATCTGGCTTCAGTTTGTAGGAGTGTATCATTTCACTTACACATGAACCAGTAACGCTGCTTTTGTTTGACACTGTAATTACCTGAGCAATTACTGTAACATTAGTTCCTTTAGATTTTAATTGGTGGCTCTTGTTAGTTGTAAATTGGGAGTAAGCTCTACAGCCTGAGTAGACAATTTCAAGGCTAAAGAATTTCATTACAGAGCTTATATACAGCTTGTTTCTGATCTCATTGCTGGAGGCACCAAGTCGAACTGGTTGAAACTGAAAGCCTCAACCAATATTGCAGCAAATTACTGAATATAATTCTTGAAAGCAGCATTACAATTTATGGAGCACTGACCTCCAGACCCCTCTAACCTTATGACAATGAGCTCCCTCCTTTGTGTCAGATCTTACAAATGCAACCTAAATATTAAAGTAAGAAAGCATTTAAGATGACAAAAATGATGAGGGTCTGGACTAATGGCCACTTAAGGGAGCTGTGCAAATTTAAACGCACTCTGCAGAGTTGTTACAGTAATATGAGAGAGGCACTTTCTTCAAATAACATGTCACAACCTCAGTTTTTCTTTTCGATTTGACAATCGCAGAAAACGCTTCCCTAATGCGGCCACTGGAACTGAGGTTACAGTGTGTCCACTTCAATGGGACTTTGATTGTGAGTAATACGATGCATTGCAAAGGACCGTGTTCGACCACAGTGACTAAAGCACGACATTATCCACACACGAAACCTACCAGGTGCAATCCACTAGTGAGCAAGAAATGCTAGACAGCTGTTGTTACTCATTCAGTGAGAAAGAAAGTGGGTGGGAGGAGGCAATGCACCTGGGAGCCACTTTCACAGTCACTGCTTCATATTTCTGTCTTTGGTTTCTGCTCTTTAAGTTATAGCTATATAAATTACACCACAACATACCGATGCTGTGTGATTTTCCTATAATAATCATTTCATCCACTGTAATTATTGCAAAAAATTTCAGTTAAACATGAAGTGTGTAATGCTCTTGTGGAATAGCTAAATCTAAAATGTGACTGAAGTTATTTAAATAAAAAAAAAAAAACATTCAATCTTGTCACTGGAGATGACCAATAGTAAGATATTGATTAATAATTCAATATAGAGGTGTAATAATAGAATAGAATAGAAAAGAATAGAATCTGAGCTCCATGCAACCGCATTATGGCTGCAGCAGCAACAAATATGGAAACGGATTCATTCCTTCTTGCTATTGCAGCTGCGTGGAGCTCCGCTTCCCACAATGCATGTCGCAACAAATTTCCAAAAATGCCTGAGTGACCCATCGGCTCTGTTTGTAAATAAATGGACTGTTTATGGTGCAGTACTGTACACTTAGAAATTGTTCACCGTGAGGGAAGAGATTCAGGTGTGTAATCACAAAAAGCTTTATGGATTCCTAATACTTAGGCTATGACTGGGGTTTTACAGATTTGATGAAAAATTGGTGATGAAAGTCATATGCAGCCTTAAGCATATTATGGTGTGTGTGTATTTTTATGCTTAGAATACTTCTCTTACAACTTCATCACAGCCGGATATTTTCCAATATGAAGCCCTTATAATATCTAATCCCCAATCTAAAATATTTTCTAAAGTTAAAAACATGATGCCATTATTATATGCAAAAACAGCACCTTTCTGAGCACATCTAGTTCACAGGATAGGTCACGTGTGGCTGTCACTGTTACTGCTTCTCAACCTTCAACCATTTCCTTTTGAGTGATTTAGCATCAAGTCATGTTAATATGGCTGAGTCAGCAGGCTGGTCACTGTTGGTATTATCAGCTAAAGTCAAATATAAATTGAGTCTTTGTCTAAAACTGCAGCTGTGTTATAATCATGGCAAAAAGATCTGATTTCACAATGCAGCTCTCACCTCCAGGTTAGAACAAGCTCACATGATTGGAATTTTTTTTTTTTTCTAAATGAAGGTGCTCAATCTCAAACACCCTAAAGTCTTTGACTTTGTGGAAATCATTTATCACACTATGCCAGCAATAAGCTCTGATTAGGGGAAAAACAATGCAGCATCTCAACCAACTGTGACCTACGGTGACCAATCTGAGTTGAAATGTTTTTTCAAACAAGAGCATTTTGTGAATCACGCAATTTTCCACACTCAAATTAATTCATGAATATTCAATATTTTCCTAATTACAATATTTGGTAGAATACATGGTTCTTAAAATAGTTTGATGGCCACAGCACTTCTTCAAAGTGCCACGTGTGGGCTGTGAATGACAGACTTTTCCATCTTAATGAAAATTCTTTGTGATGTATGATGATGCAACATACTGTCTTCCCACAAGAATTCACTTGGAGGAGTCATCTCTCACACACAATAAAGGACCTCATGAGTTTCATAACTGTGTTGTGTTTCATAATATGAGCAGAAATTGAACTAGCAGTGAAACTGTCTCCCTGAGGCACCACACTGAGCAAGGGATTATCTCTGCCCCCATTACCCTTTTGGATAAGGGGGAGATATCTCCTCACTCTCCTTTAACTCTTTACAATCCAAACTGCTAAGCCGAGCCTGTGTGGACGCTGCACTGTGACTGCACATTACTCAAGTCAGCTAAAACGTTTAATGTCTAACCATCATGGGTTAACACAAGGCTTTGTGCTCTTTGCCTTGCCTGACACACCACTAGTCTCCAGGCACTTGGTTTGGTGTAAAACCAGAATACTATACGAAGTTATCTATAAATAGCATAGATTATCCAGTCGACAACTCAGGCCAACCTGGCAACAAATGTTACATTGTTCTTCCATGTCACAGTCATTTTTCAGTCATGTTTATTTGTTCAAATGATTCTTATTTTGTTTCTGACTTACAGCTTATGAAGTGCTACCTCTAATATCTGTATTTACTAATAAGTGGAAGTTGTAGCTCATTTCTAAATCACTTCCAAAAAGCCTGCACTGGGAAATAAATTAGGTCCAAATGAATAAGGTGAATGAAAGATGCAGTAATCATGTGTTGTTAAATCATTAACCTTAAATGGTAGGGGCATAGTTGTTATTTCAGACAGCAATACCATTAATTAAATGGGTGCGTGTGCTGTCGGCAGGTCACATCCACAAAACCGATCATGAGATGAGATGAGTCACAAACTCAACAACCATTTCCTGGGGAAAACCCTGCCCTGCACAGTACAGTCAGGTCACAAATGTTTAGACATTCTTCTGATATTAACTAGGCATCATGGGGATATATAAAAACAAGAAGAGTTTGATACCAATACCAGTTCTTGATAAATAGATACCAATAACTGATATTAAGAAATTACATAGCCTATATTGGCATGAAAATGGAAAAATATCGCTGTCAAAAATTTTAATGAAATAGAGGTAGACTGATATCAGCGGGCCGATGTATTGGGATGATGTATTGATTTTTTAAAATATCTGCCTTAATGTTTTTTAAGCCAATATTTGATCACTACTTAAAATGTTATAAGATATTTGATCAGGCAGCTGTGTGGGCAGCCCTTGAAGTTCAAGAAATGTTAAAAGAGTGCTCTATGTATGCGTTTTAATAATTTCATTTATATTGCTGCACAAAAATCTTAATTATCAGTGTGTTCCAATTGTATTTTTCAGTCAACGTGCTTTAAAAAAAAACCTGCCTTAAATATTGGCCTCAAAAATCTGCTGTAGATATTGGCCATTGCCTGACCACATTTTTTTTTTTTTATTTATATCAACGTCAGCCTTAGAAAAACCCATATCAGTCAACCTCTAATGAAAACAATATAATGGGTCTAATATTCCCATTGAATAGGAGGGATTATAAATAAGTTAATAAACAAATCTTCTCTTATTTCAACATTTATAGACTTTGACTTGTGACATGTAACCAATTGATGGGGCTGTGGTTGGGATATTGCGCCCGACCACAGACTGAGAACTACGTAGCGAGAGCCAAAATCAGAGCCAAAGCAACACTATTGTTATTTAATTTATGTTATCAGACTGAAAAAACAAGGACATGAACACCCATAATGGAATATGTGAATCTGATTATCAGCTGTAGCCAACAATCAGTTTATCCCTAGTGTAAAGGTACAAGATGTTCACAGTTCAGTATGTATTTCAGTTTAAATTTCACAGTTTGTTCTGTTTTCAGGACAGCAGGGAAATACTTTCAGCTGCCTAAAACTAAAAGTTAGGTTTTCAAATTCTATCAATCTATGAGGTCAATACAAAAAATTAAGGCATAGATAATCTTTTCAGTAACTCGCCATAACATTCTGACCTATACGGAAAAAAAGGATAATGTAATCAGTATGTGCATAAACCAAAAAAGGAGCCAAAATGGAAATTTATGCAATCTGCAGCTCACTGCACTAGTTACCTTGAATGCTAACAGGCTGCTGTCAGCAAACAACTGTGTGCTGCCTAAATATTTTTGGCAAAATATGCTGTAGAATAGATTTCCTCAGTATGTGCAGCTGTGAATTATCAAGAACAAACAGTTGGAATGAATATGAAAACCATGATGCTACTACGATTATTAAATGCAATGAACTATTATTGCTCCACCAGCTTATAGATAAATACATATCCATTGTTTCCATGTGTGTTGCTGCCTGTGTTTTTTCTGTGCTAGGTGTAATTTTCATGTGACACAAGCAAGTCACACATCAACAACAAACCACTCACTGTGATGACCTAAAAAACAACAGTGATGTAATACTGGTCTGAGTTAATAAAACATAGATGACAAATGGACAAATGGTTAAACAACCACAGTAACCCCCCCCCCCCAAAAAAAAAAAAACTATCCTGACAGAGTAACACATATTACATCAATATGTGCCACTTCAGTCCATCTGCCACTTTTCAATACAGGTACTGCTGGATGCATTGAAAACCATGTCCTTGTGAGAAATAAAAGTTAATATTCAAGGGCCAAAAAAATACCACATAAAGCATTCACTGACAGTTCATACATTTTTAATCTGCAGAATTCTTAATGGGAATGAATTGATAATGATTAATATGTAACATCCTTTGGTCAAAATTAATCCAATAAAGTCTTAACAAGAATTAAAAATAGTAAGCAAAAACGTACACAATAAGCAAATACAAGAATAACACAGCCATGTAATTTAATATGCAAGTTATGCAATAGTGTTTTCAGTTGTCTTTAATCAGTTGTTTAGTTACATATGACTGCGATACTATCATTATCAGTGACCCTGTGGGAGAAATGCCAGACATAGTTGATGTGCACAATGCAAGTGTGTATTAATTGAATCCTTCCTGACAAGAAACTCTGCAAGACCGTTAGCTTTCATTCACCCATTACCATCACCTTTGTTATCATTAAACACTTGAGAACAGGTAGGTTGTGAATGTTTGTTACTGCTGAGTGACAAAACAGGATGCATCTGACATCGTGGAAGTGGAAACTGAGCAGCTGACAAAAACAAACTGTAGTTTCCATACACAACAGTGAAGCCGTCCTTCATGCTGTATATTAATGACCAGTTAAATTGGAGTCATCTTCTCCCTCCTACGCACTGCGCAATGGGTTAGTTAGCGAGGCGTCAACTAAGTGTCTGTAAAAACGAGTGGGCAGAAAGTGAAGCACGTCTAGGGTAAACATTTATGTACAGGTGGGTAACGATGACAGCAATCATTCCAAAACATAATTTTACTTGGTCTATTCAAATCCATAGGCAGAAAATCACAACCCAACACATGCGCATTTCACGCTAATTAATGCATCCGAGAACCTGGACAGAGACCCCAACTAACCTTACTACGGATCCCATTAACTTGTTTCAGCACTGAGCCATCAAGATGATTAAGCATTTGTAGCCAGAAAACAATGGCAATCTAAAAGCAATGCGATGCTCTAACTGCTAGCATTAGCGTTAACGTAGGTACCGGGTACAACGCAGCACATGAATTTCACAAGAAGTAAATGTTTACACACGCAAACCGGGCGCCTTTGTACAGAGCTAAAATATGAAGCTAACAAAACTAGCAATATAGCACAATAAATTGTTACACTATAGAAAGCTGACATAACGTATAGGCAGTTGTTATCGGCCGTACTGTGTGTTGGATTATGTGCTTGCATCAAAATATAAATGTAACATCCATGCAGTCTATATTATCTTTACGTTAGCTGGTCCGCAGTTGTGACAGCTAGCTTGCTAGGTAGCACCGTTAGCTAACCGTAAGCTAGCTTAGCTTAGCTATGTAGCACGTGTTACTGATTTAAAAAAAATAATTAACTAGCCGACTTTAGCCAGCCAGCTGCTTGTGCTGTGGTGAGGTGAGCTTCCAGGTAGTTGTAGTGATCTTTTGCGTTACATTTCCCTGTGGCTAAATGACCCGTTTGGCTTCAACTTATAGCCTCGAAAAGGTCAATACCGCTGTGTGTATTTCTCCTCCAAAGAATAGCCGGACCCCATCGTCCAACAACAGAGCAGACAGACCCCCCACCCCCCAAACCAACGGGCAGCCAGCAATGGAGGCTAACTAACCTTAGCGGCGGAGCAAGAGAAACCATTCGGCGGTGTTATCGTAGAGTAGCTACTATCCCAATCCTCGTCAGTTGGTCCAATTCCGCTTGAAGACCGTCTTACTTCGACAGAGTGTGTCGCCTCAAAATAAATCCACATGAAAGAGTAGTTTTCGTTTTCATTTGTTCCGCTGGCGGTTTTCAGCTATGTCGTGCCTGTTCCTGCACAACACAGTGGTCTGGTACTACTCCCTGAGCCGCTGTTGCTGAGACCATAGCGGGGCTAAACCGCCTCTCTCTCAATAGGTCCGCATGCTCTCTCGCCCCTCCTCCATACTTAAGGACTGCACATTTCCCATGCCACAACCAATTCACTGTACTAGTGATGTAGAGATAAAGTCAATGATCATCATACGACATACAAACAAAAATATTTTAGACAAGCAATCAGCTTTTCAGTGATTTTCACGTTTTTTCGGCTGTGTTTTTTTAGGATTTACATAATCCAGTAGAGAATACTAGAGCTACACATTACACGCTACTGTCACTTCATACCGCAAGTTATTTCTTCTTCGAGCATCTATTATTCTTGCATGTGACATGAGTTGTGATAGATCTGCTATTATTGGCTACAGTTCTGTACTATTGACTAGTGAGTCATTATGTTGCATTGATCTCCATCACCACACAGCGTTCATGGTTCCAATGCGCACTTTAAAGCCATGAGATTGTTTATGTTCAGTGTTTTAGATTGCATGGATTCACGCAGAGTAAACTAGAGTGGATTTTGTATGGACGTGTTCCAACAGGACTGTCATGACATCAGTGTTTACCACGAACCAAGTAAAACTATTCCTGTTTCCTGTCTAATGGAAAAAGCATGCAAGGAAACCATGATGCAATGTCTTTCAAGTGCAACCCAAGCTCCATATCCTCCTGAGACCCAGAAAGTAAAAGTTTTGTGTTTTTGTTTTTACATTACATAATTGTCTTGATTGGAACCTTAGAAACATGTATCATTCACCTGGAGATGGATATGCATAGATGGCACAGTGGGATGCATAAACAATCATAGCCCCACTTCTGTAAGTTACAAAAGACTCCATTACATTAAAAAAAACAAAAAAAAAAAAAACATATGATGCCACAGTTTTTCAGAAATTTTGTTTTTAATATTTATTTAATGAAATATCCTTTGCAGTGGACAGTTTAAAAAAAAAAAAAAAGCTGTGAAACTGTTGTCTAGAGGTAGACAATATATTTGGCTGATATGTTGTTGTTGTTGTTGTTTTGTTTTTTGTTTTTTCAGTATCAACCATTATCCTTATTTAAAAAAAAAAAAAAAAAAAAAAAAAAAAAAAAAAAAAAAATTT
>JAPSES010000219.1:13821349-13854906 GCA_029822895.1 Maxillicosta whitleyi
AAAAAACAAATGTGGGAGTAATATTGCGGGGTGTCAGTCACAATATGTGGGAGAACTGTGCTGCTTGGTGGAGGTTTGTGTTCTCTGAGTGCTTTTCTAGTTTATTTAGTTTTCAACTCATCATAAAAAAGCAGCCAGATGAACATTGTGCTGATATGATGCTGGACAAGACAAGCTGGGAAAAAAAAGGGGAAAAAAAGAGGGGTGTACATAGTCAAAGAAATTACAATAACAATACACAGGGAAATATAGTTTCCTAAAGAAAATAGAATATATAAATACAAAATAAGAATAAAAAAAGATTTACAATAGATATTTGTTTTCCATTTCTCCCATATTTGATCAAATCTATCATTTTGGAGTTTGTTGTAAAATGTGACTCCATCACAAAAACCATGTAAACAATTTGGTGCCAGTCTTCCAGGGGTATCTCTTATATTTTTGGACATATTTATGCTATAACTGAGAGCTAAAGAGTCAAATAATGTATTTGTGCACAAACTTGATCAATAAAACTGAATCTGAAGTTAGAACCAGAACTTAAAGCTATAGTAAGTAAGTAAGTAAATCTATATTAATGCATTAGTAACATTGTGAAAATAAACATGATTTTCCTTCTTTTTTTTTTTTTTTATTTTTTACTGCTTTTTGAACATACAGTAGCAGAATAAAGCTTTAGAATTTGACACTGGTTCAAATATTATCAGGAAATATTTGCAAAACAAATGCAATTTCTTGTCAAGAAAAAAATTAAACTAAATTCTTAACAGTTTCAACATGTCATGCCCTGGATGTGTTTCATTATCTGAAACCCTGCTGGAACAGTGCACGTGCAGAGAGGAACATGTGGGTTTGTACAATGTCTTAGAGTGATTATTAATGCAATAGATCACAAACGCACAGGGTGTCCAGAAACTGTCCTCTCCATCCCTGCATATTTTATAGTACACTGGTTTACAATTAATAATAAGCACTCTGATATTTTACCAGGTTTAAGCCACTAATACAGAAAAAAACGTAATAAAAAAATGCTGGTTGCTGTAGTTTTCACGATACAGTCTAGAGCCAAATGTGAAATTGTGAAAATTAATGAGAGAATGAGTTTTACTCTGAAGGAATATTAGAACTACCAGATCTACTTCAAAACACTGTCTGCACTTTATAATATATTCACTTCTCAGGTTCTTTCTAATGAGGATTTGGAAATCTCTTATATAAATGTGCATAAACCTATAAATACATATATGTATGTAATCATACTTTATCACATACACTGAAAACATCAGCACTTTAGTCATTTGTTTGTCTTTAAGGCAGATGATAAAAAAAGTAAACTAGTGTTTTAAGACTTAAGATATAAATGTAAACAGTGGATCAGATGTTGTTCTACCATCAAATCCTTTAAATAAATATTTACAGCAAAACTCTGTCATAGATAGATGGATGGATGGATGGATGGATGGATGGATGGATGGATGGATGGATAGATAGATAGATAGATAGATAGATAGATAGATAGATAGATAGATAGATAGAGATTTAATTTAATTTTCTCACTCTCATCTTTTTCATTCCAAACATGCTACACCATGATGTATAAGTATTTATTCCCAACATTGTGTTTTTTTTCCCCACTGTGGGGTGCAGAAGTGACAGTCTCCATACGGCCTTTTCTCCTTGTGTTCCATCTGCTGGGTGTGAACTATTTATTTAAAGAGCCAATGATCCAAGGCATGTCTGTGAAGCTGCATTGCCAGTGTGTGTGCTACATAAACCATTGTTCCACCAGCCCTGTGATTTTCACTAAAGGGGTCGCAGTGGGTTGCCATGGCAACCTTTCAGTATAGATGGCCTGTTTCTTTTCCAATAGCGGTGATCATGAGCATCATTGGAGGAGTATCATTAGCAGGCAGCCCCCAGGGCCAGGTTATCGACGTCTGGCTGGGACATGAGACAGCGTGGAGGGGAAGACAGGGGGTTTTATCATGTGAAGGCTGCACAAGAGCTTCATGTCTCCTTCATACATAGATGCACTCCAGCACACACACACACACACACACACACACACACACACACACACACACACTCCTGCATCTGTTGCCTTCAGCCCTGCTTGTCTCTTAGGCAACAACAAAGCCCTTCCAGCGCTGATCTCCTCACTGTTGTGTCAACATACATAATGGTTGTATCATCCCTGTTTCCAAAGGCTGTCATTCATGTGCCGCCCCTCACTCCCCCCTCCCCAACATGCTTAGGGGCTCTTGTTCATGGTTGTGTGCAAATGCAGGAAAACACACAACAATGAAACAGTCGCCCAGATCAATGACTCGCACATCTGACACTGTTCAGCTCTAAAGACCCTCCTGAGGTAAACATCCACACGGCAGAAAAAGGCCAGGGTCTGAACAGAAACATGAAACTGACTCTGACAGCTTCAAAACTGTTTTGCTGTGTTGCTTACCCTGCACCCCTCCTGAAGCGTGGCTTTTCCAATGGAAATAAAGATATCCAGATACAAGCCTGCACTCCAAAGTGCTGCCATGGGGGCTTTCTAAACACTCAACTTCCACCTGTAAATGTCTCAGCTCTTGGATAAGGACCGACTTAAATCAGAGTAAAAAAGCAGTTATTGGTTAAAACGTACTTTCAGACACGAGCACGGAAGCTTTATCAGGTGTAAAATGACAAATGAATGAACAGTAGGTACCAGAGAAGCAAAGACTGTATGTGAAGGAAAGTGTGTACCTTTTTCTAGTGTGGCTTTTTTTTTTTAATCAAATGCACACATTGACAGCAGAGGTGTGATGAGAGTACCTGAATTAGAAAGATTCATCTGCTCTGTTTAACCACAACATGACAGCTTCTATAGGCTTTCAAGCCTGCCAGCTGTTTTACCTTCAGCTTTGATAAACATGCATGACCATTACAGCTCATCTAATTTTTTGACACACTTATAAGATGACAGTCTCCACTCGAGCTGTAATGTCTGGATTTGAAAGCAGAAATATGAGAGGTTGTGCTGAAGGATGGAATGATGGCCGGGCCAAAGGAACCCGCTCTGCCCATCTGTTCATCCCTCACTCCTCTCTTCCACCTCACCTCCCTTGTCTCCCTAGTTTAGTGGAGAATGTGGACCGGCCACCGAGTGCCAGCGGAGGGAAGAAACACAGGGTGTGCACAGAGGAGCAGATGGGAAATATCAATGAGCTGGAAAATCCAGAGTACTACTGGGGTCTGTTCAAAGGAGGGGCCAGGAGACTGATGCCACAGCACCCCCATGTGGACGAACACAAATGGGATACATCTGGGGAAGCTATTTTAAAGATTTACAGACTTTATTTGGAAAGTGGGTCAGCAAAGTGTGGTTTAAAAGGTAAACACTTTGAGCTAATCCTTCGCTCCTGTGCCCTCATGTCTGAATTCCTCAGCTGACTGATCTGCTAGTGTCAGCGGCCGGCCAAGCCAAGCCAGACACTGCTGAGATGGGATTTCTAGTCTTCTTTTAGGTAAGATACGTAAAATACAACATCAGCATCATGTTTAATCAACAGCCTGAGCAGCGATGGTTTACCCTGTGGCACAGCTAAAAACCGCAGTTGTGACAGAAGTACCATCAACCACCTGTAGTTCTGATAAATATTCTCATTTTCAATAAGCTGCTGGGGTATATAGCGCTAGTGCATCAGCAAAATCAGGTTCATTTTAAGAATCAACAAGACTGCCGAGTACTTACAAGGGATTTAATGAAAAAAAATTAAATAAAATAAAAGGAAAAAAGATGAATTTGTGTATAAAAACAAAACACTTTATTACAATTAGGCTGAAAAAACCCAATGAAAACACAACTACTTTACAAGTACAAATGTTTTTCATTGATATTTACACTTTTCTTTTTTTTCTGACATCAATAAAAAAGACAATTTATGAGAAAACACAAAATACTAAAGTACATGTTTACAGTGTATTTGCTGCAATAAAAAACAAATGACTAAAGGAACGTGCATTACTCTCCATTCAGTATCTATAGACAACAAGGGAATTATACATAAAAGGGACTATTAATGAATACATTTAATCTAATGGACAGCTTCAGCCTCAGCCTCATGTCAGTTGAGTAATAATATGATCAGCATTTCCAAGGCATGACTTGTCTGATCTCAACTGTGTGTTGGGCAGTTGTGGTAACAAACGTTGGGAAATTTGTCTTAATATTTTCCAAAAACATTCCACAATTTTAGGGAAAGATGTTCAGCAAATTCAGCACATCAAAATTATGGATCCCACCAGAAGTACAAGCAGCAGAGTTGTGACTGAACTGCCAAACAGTGAGTCTGAGTGGGCAAAGACTTGAATGGACAGATTGGAAACTGGTGTGAGGTAAAGGTTTCTGGACATCAGTCTCTGCTGTGGGATTCATAAGCAAATTTCAGGAGCCCTAACATCCTCCCTCACAGGTACTACAGGTCCAGGGGATCAGACTGGGTCCTCTAGCCACTACCCCCGCTGGGCTTGGCGGGCGTCTTGGCCCTGATGCCGCCCTGGCGAGCCTGGCCCTTGGTGGCCTGTTGGGGCTGGGCGGGCTGCTGCGCCGGGGACTCAGCGGCGGCGGGAGCTGCAGCTTGCTGGGCGGGGCTGTGCGGAGGAGGGGTCTGGATCTGTGGCGAGGCGGCTGTGGTCACCACCTGCTGCTGGATGATCTTCTGCTGGACCACCTGGGCTGTCGCCGTCCCGGCAGGAATCATCTGCACCTGAGCAGAGGCGGACGCGGCGGCCTGTGTCAGGGCCACGGTCTGAGGCTGGATCTGAAGGGAAACCACAGGAACAGGTTAAATCCTGACATCTTCACACGATTCACCATTCTGAGTTTATTTTATTTTTTCACTATGTTTTTACAAAGACCGCACAAAAAACTTCACAAATCCTACAGCGGAAAATGAGTCAACATTCTGGCAGGCTTTGCCTTCAGGAGTTAATGAGTGTTGGCAAAAACTACAAAAAGCCATTAAACGTGCCACAAAACACAAACATAGAAAATGAAGTTATTTTTATTTTTTTTTTATTCATACTGATTCTTACCCATCAAGGACACCAAAAAATGTTTTTGGGACCGATATACATTTTATACATAAAAGTAAGATTTCTGGTCACACAAGCTGTCCTTAATTGGAATTTTAATTAAAGAGAACTTTTCAAAAATGTGCCAAGATCCTCTGGAATAACATTTTACAGAATGAAGTAAATGTAACCAAGCAAAAGGATATCAAAGTAAACAGAATGATGTACATATAAACATTCACAGTGGTGTTTAAAGGAGTGACATTCAGCTTCTTAAAATGGAATTATGCATTTTCAAACATTTCCCCGTGGTCTATAGAAACTTTAAATATTCTGATTGGGTCTGAATTCTTCATTAATTCAACTCAACATCTTCAACCCTATTTCTGAGTAATGAACACCAGAAAGGTTGTTTTGAGATCTGGCCCTTTAAATGCAAATGACCCCACCCTCCTCCAGGTTGTTGGTTGTGCCACTTGTGTTCAATGATACAAGTCAAACCTTAACATTTTAGGCAATTGGCTGGAAGTTTGGACATATTTTCAATATGAACTACAATGCGCTGCAACTGATAAACAAATATGTTGTGCAAATGGTTATCCCAAGTCTTGACTTTATATGTGGAATTGTTGTGATGTAACTAGTTATAGACGTAACAAATTAAAAAAGAATTAAAACAGGGTGCAGAAATCCACTAGATTTTTGCCAAAAATAATATAAAGACAGTTCTGCAGCATCTGGAGGGTTCAAATAGAAACTTTATGAACTATTAGGGTCAAATACACAATTATATAAACCAAAAGGCTAATAAAAATGGGTTTAATAAAATATGACCCCTTTAATGTTTCAACTGGAGTACACTGACAGTGACTGTGGATGGAAAAATCTGTGATCCAACTCAGGGATGGACTTAATGTGACATTAAAGTGAACAGCTGTAAACACGTTACCTTCAGGAACCTAAGAGCACCTACCTGCTGTGGAGACGACATAATTTGTTGAATATTGGCCACAGTCGGCTGCTGCTGCACTATTTGTGGGAGCTTAGTTACCTGATAAGTGGAGTAAACAAGAAAATCTCCTATGAACACACAAGCCCATTATTTACCTGCAAATATTTAGTTTTCAGTAGAGGACTGAGGGTGATGACGTACCTGGATTTGTTGAGCTCCAGTGGGTTTCTGAGCCTGGGCGATGGATGTGGTAAAAAACTGAGTCTTTATCCCTGGTTGAAGCTGGGTGGTGGCGGTGTAAGTCACCTTCTGCTGTGGCTGCTGGCCTGCCTGCACCGTCACCTGCTGGGTGCCGATCTGTGGAACCATGAACACATTTCACTTAATCCCCATAATGAATCATCACTAGTGGACTAGATTACTTCAATATTGATATAGTAAACTGACAAAGACACACAATAAATCAGCGTATTTCAAAGTATATTCTGTATGTTTACAGTATGCACCTCCTATCACTCTGTGTCTCTTAATCAGACCAGCAAATGAGGTCAATCAACAAGTATCAGAGATCCACCACTTACGTAATTACATTAAAAATAAAAGCTCTAAACATATATCTTATATGACTGAACTTAATCACTCAGAGGATTTCAATAAGAGGAAATTCATCATACCTAGTTTCATTCACATCACATTTAGTGACATATTTATGCTGTTATTTCATTCTAGTCGATATCAATAACATTCGATCTTATGTTAGTGTTACAACTACAGTAAATATATAAAACAACAGGCAACCAAATGAAACAGACCACGAAAGTCAAAGAATTACACATTTCTTCAAATGTAAAAATTGTTGGAAATATTTAATATAAAATACACAAGTCAAGAAAAATATATGAAATGGGGCCAGCTGTTGAGATACTTCAATGTGGAAATGCTACACACTGTTCTTGTTGTGTTTGTTGACCTCATAGACAGTTGTTCATATGAAAACCAGTCTGTCAGTCGATGTTTACCTTCTGCTGCACAGTTGCCTGTGCTTGCTGGGGCTGCCCTGCCTTCTGCTGGGCTGCAGCCGCTGCCTGAACCGCTGCCTGCTGCTTCTTCATCTGAAGCAGCTGCTGAACCTGCATCTGGGGGATGGACGGCGTCAGCACAGGCCCGCCTGGAAAACATGAGAAAGAATGACAGAGTGGAACTTTAGGATGTGTTACACATGTGTGGTGATTGATACTTATTGTTAAAGTGATTCAAAACACCTAACACACCGGTTTTCTGTGCTTGTCCAATAGCCACACTAATGCCTGCTACAGTCACTGGTAGAGTGGTGACACCAGCAGATGAGACCACAGCGGGCACAGAAACCACAGGAGGCTTGGTGAGGGTCACCTGGGCCGTCTGACCTGCCTGGGTCTGAATCTGGCCCTGAGCTTGCACCCGGGCCTGTGAAAGGAAACAACAGGATTAATGCTGTAATGTTGGGAACTGCAAATATTTCCAGACAGGAGAACATGGCAGGTAAACATAAAAAGGACCAGGCTGAACATACTTTTGCTTGACAAACATCATGTCTGTTAAATAGTCAATGTAAGCTAACAGAAGCAGAGAAGAAATATGTTGTAATACGGCAGAATTTCTACCAGTATATCAGATACTTACCAGTCTGGCCACCTGCAGATTGGCCACAGTGGTTCCTGTCAGTACAGCTCCGGGTCTGGGGGCTGCTACAGCCGCCAGCTGAGGACTGGCCTGTGCAGCCTGTGCAGGTTGCACCTGGGTGGCCTGTTGAGCACCTGCAGCCTGCTGGCCTTGTGCTGCCACCACTGCTGCAGCTACTTGCTGCTGTTGTTGCTGCTGCTGCTGGAGCTGCAATTTATGCTTGTGCATCTTTAACAAGTCCTGCAGACAAATATATCACCAGTTTAAAATACATGAAACAAATTTCATCATGTCATTTCATTTTACAGGATAAATCTGAATGGTTATGCAATACTTCCATTACTGTATTAACTGAAGAACACATGAAATGACCCTCTTAAAAGTGTCCAAATTACATCCAACTTAATGAATATTACACATGAACTTGCATTTTATATAACGTGTGAAAAAAACACACTGCTGGGGTACCTGGGATTTGCCTACAGTTTTGATCTGGGGGGAGGCAGCCTGCTGTTGCTGCTGCTGTTGATGCTGCTGCAGTTGTTGCTGCCTCAGCATCTGTAGCTGGGCTTGAGTGAGAGGCTTTCCTTGCTGCAGTGACATACCTGTAGCTGATAGGAACAGAGCAAACTCATCAGTTCAGTAATCATTTTACTGAAAAGTAGAAAACCACTTCATTTTGAGTTCATTTAGTACCTGGAGTGACCTGAGGGACCAGTGGCCGTGTCTGTGATTGCACTGGGCTCAGGGTGGTAGAAACTACAGTAGTTGCTGTCACTGGGGTAACAGCTCTAACACCCTGCCCTGTAGCTATGGCAACGACTTCAGCAGGGGCAGCAGCAGCTGTAACAGCCCTCTGTTGTGCGTGGACTACCTGGGCTCCGGCTGCACCGGCAGGCTGGATCAACAACAATAACACAATGATCAAAGGCTCCAACCACAGAAATGACTACTCTGTCTATATAGAGACACCAGGTGTGTAATCTGCTTCATACCAATGCAAAAGTAATTAGTGCAATATGAATTACTCTCAGTCAGTATGTGGTTAAGTAAAGCCAGAGTGGCAGGGCTAAAAAAAACGTGACTCACAGACAGGGTGCCTGGTATGACTGGAGGTGCCAGGCGTTTGTTGGCCTGGAAGGGACTTGGGGGAACTCCAGCTACTGTGTTCACAATCACATTTCCTGCTACGGTGGCTGGATAAAAGAAAGATAAATGACTTATACACTGCAATAACAACAGCTCAATAATGAGAACTGTATGTGTGTGTCAACATACCAGCCTGAATGGTTGTGCCCACAGTTGCATTTTTAATGGCTCCAGCCTGGAAACCGTGAATTGTATATTAGTGCATTTGTGTGTTTTCACTGCGTTGTTTCTGGTAACAACAGAACATGTTGAAAGAGGATGTTTTGATTCTTACCAGAACAGCTGCATTGGGCACAGTGGCAGCACCTGCCACTGCAGCAGCTTGAGGGACCTGAGCCTGAGCCTGTCCAGCAGCAGGAGCCTGGGCCTGGCCTGGTGCAGCTTGGGCCTGGGGGGTCCCAGCCTGCTGCTGCTGGGCTAATTGTTGAGCTTTCTGTTGTTCTGCGAGGGCCTGTAAACAATAGCACAGAGTATTAGGTCAAAGACAAAACAACTAAAACATTTCACTAAATATCAATGACTAGCAAGTTTTGGGCGTATCCCTATTACTTTTACTCCTTACATTTCATTGAAGAAAACCTTGTCCCATGTCTTATGGGGGCATCCACTGACTTTATGTAGATAGTGAATATGTAAAACACACTTTGACACTGCAGGACCAATGTAGTTGGATAAAACAGCTACACTAATTGATTAGTATTTGTTTTTGCCTTATCTTAAATTTCTGAATCTCTTAAAGTAGTTGATATTAAGACCTGCAGTATTCTGATAATATATAGAGTATATGGATCTTGAATTCTGCAGTCTACATTTAGCATGTATGCAAGTCAAAAAATGCCATCCTAATCACCTTTTTCTCCTTGGCTATCCTTTCTGCACGCTGTGATGCAACCTGAATGGGAGGTAAGGGCTTGTCGTAGCTGATACCACTAGGAGAAAAATATAGAACAATGTTAGCACTAATTCCTTTTTTGATGAAAATCTCAAAAAATGTTTAAATGTACCTCTCTGCCAAAACTGAGGCATGTTTTGGATTCTTCTGGAATGGGTTCATACCCAACCTGTAAATATCATGAAACAGAGTCACAGGTGAAGTGCAAAAGCTTTAAACAAATACCTGGTAATTAATACATTAGACAAAAATGTGTGCTCACAGTGGTTTAATTGGTGGACTCCTCTTGCTGGCAATGATTTTCATGAGTTCAAAGCGACTGTTGTAGAGCTGAATATGAGTTGCATTGTCATCCTGTGTATAGATCTGACAAGTCCGTAAAGGACGGCTGTTCTTAGACTGCAGATGGACACAATAAAAAAAAAAAAAGTCAGCACAGGATGCAAGGACAAAGAATCTTATCAGATACAAAGACCAATATAGATTACCTTGTAAATGCTCTTGGTTTTCTTCTTAGGATTTGCCTCATACACCAACTGTAAATAGTGATAGATGAATATAAAAAGGACCAACCATTATTATGACAGTTGGTAAATTGTACGTTACATTATCAGAATATAAAAGGTTTCCAAGAAAAATGCATCAAGCGGTTCATCCTTCAGAAATTTAGACATGATTTAGTTAGAACAGCAGAAACCACATTACCTTGCCCTCTTCTCTGGGAATGATGACATTCTCATAACGGTTGCGACACTGTTTGGGTGAGCGGTAGATGCGACTGCAGGAGTTCACCACATCGCTTACCAAGTCCCAGTTAGGTGTGTGAGCAGGAGACACAATAGTCAGATTCAGAGGCAGCTCCAGCAGCTGCTTCACAGCCTGTGGGGCAGATACACATTTAATATGCACATTCTTACCTCAGTGACATGCAATTTCATTACACTGAGTGAGTGAAGACCACAGTGAAAAGAGATAAGTGTAAGTAGTACCTGAAGCAGTGCCCAGTCCTCACTGATGAGCCACTCTGGATTGTCCTGACCAGCTTCCATGGCAGGTTTAACCAGCGAGGGTAGCGGCTTGGCGAAAGGTGCCTGCTGTTTGAGGGAAAAGTTCTTTTTCTGATCCTTCCCCTCACGGCGAACTTTCAGCATACTGGCCTTTTCGAAAAGGGAGCGTGGCGGAATGACTGTCTCCCCGTGACCCTTCTTCTTCTTTCTCGCTGCTGCTGGACAAACATACATCAGTAAGAAGAGAGATACCATGCCACCGTGCCAGAACATTTGAACAAGATAGATTATATATTTGTTGAGATAATTTCAGATTACCTGAGGGGTCCATCTTGAGTCTCTTATGCTCCTTACGGATGTAGATAGGAGGCAGCTTGGACTCTGGCATCGGTGTGGTGTCATACATGAGACACATCACAGAGTCGATGTAAATGTCATTGTCATCCTGTGGTGGTGTTGGGGGAGTCCAAACCTGAGAGGAAAAATCACAAGTCAGAACGCAATAGGAAGAAAGTGGGACTTGTGGATATGTGTTGACACAAATCAGAGGAGGCAGGAGAAGAATAAAGTTTCATGTTGTCCACTACACAACGCATTTGTGGCAAAAAATACGAAGTAATTTTACACAGTTCATAGCTCCACAGACTTCTCAAAAAGGATGAATTACTACTATATATGAAAATATATTCAGTATCACATATGTCTTTCGCCCCACTTGGGTCACATTTGTTGTCTTACTGGCATGATTTCTGTGTGGCCATCTTCTGTGTCAAACACATACTCCTGTTAAAAAGCAGAGGAACAAAGAATGAGGACAAGTGCAACACAATCAATAAACCATTTCATCCTACTGGATCAGCCAAAATCACGACAGCCACCCACCATGTTGTAGGCATCCTCTCTAGTGTAGGTGAAGAGATCTTCATCTCCATCCATCATCTGCCTCTCCTCCTCCTCCTCTTTGAGCTTTTTGAGCTGCTGCAGTTCCCAGCCTCTTTTCGAGCACTCTAAACGCTCCTGAGGAAAGCAAAACACAGAAAATGAATCAGTCAAATTTATTTTAAAAAAGTACAAAAAAAAAAAAAAAAAAAAAGTTACATAAATGACATTACCTTGAAAACAGTTTCATCATCACTGACGTGGAGGTACTCCAAGTAATGCAGGGCATACCTTTCAATTGGTGTGAGCTGTGTGAGGGAGAAGTAAATACAGTTATAATTTCAAAGTGCTTTTTTCTGATTAGTACTATTTCTTCTCTACATAAAATGAGTAACGGTACCTGTTCCATGACTGCGTTAAGCTCATCTATCTGAGCAGGTTCTTCTTTAGTTTGGCTCTTGGATTCCTGGTCATCTTCTGTGACCTCCTCGTTTGCCAAATTTACTTCTTTCTGCTCTTCCTTTTCTGGAAGGGCATCTAGGTTGATGCTATGGAGAGCCTGGATGTAGGGTCGAGCCACCCTGGGAGAGATGGCCTCTGAGGCTGATGGCTCCTGGTGCAGAACTACAAACTCCTCCACCTTTTCTCCTGATCCTGCCTCCACCTCAAACAGATCCTGGATTGTCCGCTGTAAAAACAAAATACATCAACAGTGTTCATCTGTGTACATCTGTACTGGAAGCTGAAAAACATAAAATAGTCCTAAGACAATGTCTAGTCCACCATTAACATCACTTATTGCCTACATACAAAAAGGTTTTCGTACTTTGAGGGGAGGAGTGCAGATATGTGATGTTACCTGTGTGAGGAAAGCCAGGGTATAGTCAGTGCCCTGGGCAGCCACCTCTCTGATGAGGTCCTTGGTACCATTCTTCAGCAGCTTCTCCTCAATAGAGTTACCACTCTCCAACCTGGGGAACACAAAAAAATGTTACCAAAACTAACACTAACAAGTCCTTCCAGATGAATTCTAAGAAAATAAAAGTTACGTAGAGAGTTTTACATGCACAGAAAAATTAAAACCCATAGAAAATTCACCTATAAATGTGTATGTCCTTGGAGCGTCCAATCTTATCACACCACTCCTGGGTGCGGGCATCCATGCTTGGATTTAAGTCTGTGTCATAAAAGATGATGGTGTCTGCATCAAACACACTTCCAACTGCAGAGCAACAGCGGTTTGTCAGGATGCTGCAGAAAATCTGTCTGTTTCTGTTAAACCTCTTCATATTCTCCTGCAGAGAGGACACAAAAAGAATGAACAGACTGGCTTAGAAGTTATTCTACAAAAAATGTCACTCATTTCTTGTACATTCCTTGTCTTGCTGCATAAGCTGCGTTTCCTGTATATTAACAATGCATTATTATATCCATCTCACAGCTAAGTTCCCCTCTGAGCTACTACACCTGTATGTTCGCTTTATCATTAATGCGACTGTTGTGACAACTACATGCAGATATCATATAGTCTGTATATTTGCTTTCCTACAACACCAATTGGCAAAGTTAAGTGATGTAAGAGTAAAAGGCTGTGCATTCAACAGGTAAACAAAGCCATATAGATGCCTTTAAAAGAAAATGACAGCGGCATAGAAATAAGATTTAACCCCAGAGTTAAACATGTAAATAAAAAATGCTTAATCCCATATGCTTATGTCTGCTTCTCGCAAAGCCCTGGAAGGAATAAAATCCACCAAGGAGGGAAGAGAAAGCAATATGTTTTGTCCCCATGTTTAGCCGGAATTCTGCACTGACATGGAAGATCCCGGTGTTAGATGGGGAGGCACACAACATATGGGTATTATGTGAATATAAGTAATACTAAGGACAAAAGTAGCACAAGGATTTTTTTAGGACTGTTGTATTAAACAATTTCTTGGTTTGTGAGTGGAGCACAAAGAAAGTCTTAATGGTGTACAAATACCACAATCTGTCTACACGTGACTGATTTAACTGCTCCTTGTTAATTACATATCATCACATTTTGTACATTGACTGTTATGCACCATGAAAGTAAATGTTTTTGACTTTTAATAAGACCAAATATGGCTTGTCAGAGTCATTGTAAATGGCGGTTATTTTACCTGTCTTTCACCACGAGTAAAGTGTTCATCCACACGAATATACGTGAGCTGCCTGTGATCAAGGAAAGCTTCCAGGATGTCTAACATTTTTACCATCTGTGTAAAAATGAGGACACGGCGACTCTCGGACCTTAACTTCTGCAGCAGAATAGCAAGTGCTTCCAGTTTACCTTCATGAAAAAAAAAACATCCAAAAGCAAAGTCATCAAGGAATCATTAGACATTTGTATTTTGTCTTGTAATTAAGGGTTTGTTTTTTACATATTTACAGTGATTGAGAACACTGAAGCTGAGCTAAAGATGTATGTGTCTTTCACTTTAATTCATGTTATATTTCTCAGACACAAATGTTTGTAACTCATACTACACGACATAATAGTGAGTGGATAGCTTAGTGGTTTACACTGCTGACTTTGGTGCGGAACTTCGCAAGTTCAAATCCCAGATGGGCCCTTGGGCAAAGCCCTTTATGCTAAATATGCCTATACCTTTCAAGTCGCTTTGGATAAAAGCGTCAGCCAAATGTAATGTAATAATACACACTGTTAACTGATACAACCTGCCGGGCTAACCTGAGTCCATCTGCATTAGCTGCAGGTCAGGAAAAGGAAGCAGTTGCCTGGAAGCAAACTGGTGGATGTCAGCACTGTGAGAGGAAGAGGCCTCCTGTAGCTGACAGTGGAGAGACTTCTGTTCCAGTCTGTAGGGAACAGAGGGATTGGCTGCGTAGAGTTGAGCAGGCGGTGCTACAGCTGCAGGCACCACACAAGCCAACCTGAAAGGTGACAACAATGGATTTTAATTGACCAGGCATTTGTACAATGAACTTAATGGATTAAATTATAGAATAAAGCACTTTGTATTATGATAAAAACACTAAGTCATTAATGATTCCATAAAAGTGCTACTTGCGCTGCCTAAATTTAACTTTTTGCATGCTCAACTAACACGTTCTTAATGACACACAATTTATGAATTTAATCAAACCGCATGCTCCGTCTGATGCCAAGCTCAAATACCTCTGGATAAGACAGTTGGCAGCCTCAAGACGATCTTTGACAGAGATCAAAGTGGAGCGCAGTGTAGTCGTCGTTGCTATGCAGGTATCCTGAGCCCTCAGGCAGCTCTCTCTGCCCACCCACCTCCAGCCCCCAGCAGTCAGCGCAGAGTGAGCAGGTTCTGACATCACAGTGCAGGCCTGCAGCAGGTCGGACCCATATAACACCCCACGGCTACAGCGGCGCTCATTAGCTGCAAACAGGCGGCTTAAACGCTCCTTGGTCTGTTGGGTCTTTTCTTCTGACGACTCCTGAATATAACAGCAGAATTTTCACTTGATTCTGTCTAATGATTTGACGATTATTTGCAAATTGGAACCAATTGTAAAACAGCTTTGCTACGGAGAAAAATTCTGACCTGTGGACCAGAAGTAGCTCCAGTAGTGGGCTTCGTGGAGGCTGGTGTTGCATTAGTAGTCACACTCGGTGCTACAACAGACAAGAGAAGGGTACATGTAAGCCAATTGTAATAACAGTGTTCCATCTACATACAAGAATAAGGTAGCATTTTGGACGATAAAAAAAAAACACAAATTAAATAAAATAATAATAGATGTGTAAGAGAAAATGAGAGATCATATAACTGTGAGGAGGAGTCACCTTGTTGAAGTTGTTGGGGAGGATGAGGAGCACTAGGGGTGGTTGAGGCATTGGTGGCAGGGACAGTTTGTGGCATTGTCTGCATTACCATGGATCCTTGAGGCCTGATGATTTGCTGTCCTGGAGTTGACACAATCTGCAGGATGTTACCTAAAACATAAATGTAATAAAATAAAGTACAAGTGTCAAAGAAAGGACTTCGTTAAACAAACCGCTAAATAAAGATTAAAATATATTCAAAAATATTTGTACACAACCATGGTCAATAAACATTTAACCATTTAGTGTCAGCTGACAACAATGAGAAAGCAGAGAAAAGAGTCAAATGTTTCAGTGTCGACATGATGTTACAGAGATATAATGATAAAAATATAGAATTTTTTTATTAATGTCTACAAATGTGTCAATATGGGATGGTTATCGAGGGACAAGACAATGAAACTGTCAAAAGGTCACAAAACGTATACAAATAAATAAGAAGAGAACAATGGTAAGAAAAAGTGTGACAATGGGATGTACATTACCGAGTGTACCTTGAAGCTGTAAGGGCTGTCCGGTGGTGAGCTGACGGAGCTGGCTGGGAGACAAGGTAAATTTGTTACCCTGAAACTGCAGGGTGACAGGAGTCTCCGGCTGAGAGATTCGAGTCTGACTGCCCGCTATGTTAGCCAGCTGCGTTATTTTCACCACATCTCCACCTTCAATAAGACAAAACACGAAAAACACTCACAAAAAACATCAAAAATAGGATTTAAAAGGAACTTTAAAAAAAAGGACTGATATTTTATAACTACAAATAAATAAATAAATACTTTGCATCAGTTAGTTAAAGGGTGAAAAAGATATTTCAACATGCAGAACCGGGGTGGGTTAATCAGTGGAACGGGTGCAGCCACCCTCCACAACAGAACCATAGCAACTTGCAGTTTTACAAACCTTGAAAGGGAAAGAATATGGCTATAAGGACAGACCTCAGGTGAGACAGAGAGCCTGAAGTATACACATACAGAATGTAAAATTTTGCACTTGACTGTCTTTTCAAGTTTTCATCAAGAAATTTAGAGGGAAAAATGTTCTGATAATTGCCTACTATCCACACCCAGCTTTTGGATCTCTCACTCTTCCTATGTAATAGAGGTATCAACATTTTTTAATACCACAATCATTACAAGGGCATTCTTTTTGTGTGGCAAGTTGACATAATTTTCAAGGATAAACACTGGGATTTGCAGATCTCAGTAAGTGTTTTATTTCCAGCTTTTATGTTGTTGAATATACATTTACAGGGTTACCATAAGTGAATGCATAAGGCACTAATGTGATTTGAATACAGGCAGACTTTCAATAAAAATGTATGTTGAGGAAAAAGCATTTACAATGGTTAAAAAAGCTACATTTAATGTGTGTATTTACTATTACTGAGTAGACCAGCTGTCAATAATAATGACAGCAACACAATGTTACTGTGTAAAGGCAGTGAAAATACAGTCAAGTGTTTGGTTTCTGTACAAAATGCATTAAACTTTAACCAAACATTCACTAATTGGAGATCTCTATCTTTAAAACACGCAATTCCAATTATTTTTAAAAGCAACCTGAGCTTCGAAAAACAAAAAGTCCAAAGTTTTGATGGAACTGATAATAAAATAAACCCCTTTCCATATATTCAAATATCATTGATAAGGTATCTCTGTTCACATTTGAGGCAAAAAGGGCTGACAAATTATGGGACCACCTCCCCATGCTTTACAGTGATACTCAAGTGAAACCATAACATTAGCAAAGAAAAAAACTGAAACAACCAAAGCTTTGGGGTTTCTTCCTGCAGATGGGCTGATGCAAGAGATAACAGAATATTAGTAAACTGGGAGAAAAAAAGAGTCAAAGGAAGGGGAGGATATAATAATTAAGTTAAATACTGCAGTGACATGGCATAACATAACTGAGTTGTTCATAGTGTACATGCAGGTTTTGAGAAAGAAACTGGGGAATTGCTGAGGCTGTGGAGATGCTGCTGATATGGCTTTAGATGTGACTTCAGGGAGCCAATTTCGTATTAATTATTTTAGTTGGCTCACTTTTGATACATGGACCAAAAATAGATGAAATTCTAAAACTGCTGCATCAATGTTACCAATAAAATATGCAATGCAGTTTGTTTGGAGGCACAAATAAGTTAACCACATATCAGCAGTGCCCCAATTGAAGGCCTCAGTTCAGAGCAGCCCATACTGCTGTGCCAGAGGTGGAGGGGAAATGCTGAAAGGGACGGAAGGGGAGGCCACTTACTAGGCAACCGTGCCTGGGCCTGAGATGTAAGAACCAGCCTCTGGGACAGTAAACTGGGCTGGATGGCATGGCTGGGGGCTAGAGCTGGCCTGGCGACTTGTGCTATGCCAGGCTGGCTGATGGGAGCAATTGATCCCACTACTGCACCAGCCAACGTCTGGCCCAAGGCCACAGGGGTAGCCCCCAGCACATGGTGCCCAAGGCCACTGGACCCAGAGGATACAGTGGAGACGGCAGTGTTGTTGCTGTTGCTGACAGTAGAAGTAGTCTGGGCTCTCTGAGTAGCTGTTCCAACCACTGTGAAGTACAAGGCAATTGGGCATGGGACTACACATTAGGGGCAACCCATTTTAGTTCAATCATCAGATGGCTTCTTTCAAATATTTACTAAGACACGGTGGGCCAAAAAAGCAAGCAGGGTTAGGGGCGTTGTTGAAAGGTAGAACAACTTCAACCAGTATGACTCACAGAAAGTATATCACCCACAAACAAGACATGCCGTAGCAACAGCAATTTTGTGGGTATGTTTAGTAGCAGTGAAAATTCATTGGTAAATGTGTTTTGTCTGCAGCTCCTCATCTCAGATATTCACTGTAAGTCCTGTTATCATTATAATGCACTTCCTTAGACTATTATCATGTAAAGCATGCCTCATTATTAACTTGAGTGAGGTGAACTACAAACATTAACTGCTGCTTTAAGAATAAAAAATTTTAAGTTTAGAAATTTTAGAAACATAATAACACCACCCATCAGTGGCCCATGCTTTGCTGCTATTACAGAACAACAACTGTTCATCCCACCAACATCTGCATAGATGCATACATCTAATATAATACAGTTAAGATTTGATAATAATGAAGGATCAATTGTCTAAGTGAGGGCACAGCAGGGAGACCTGACCATTAAAATCTGCAGCATGGTGCACAAAGATGTACACACTAAAACATACTGCAAATAGAACATGGTAATATGGTCAAGGTCAATGAATATTTTTTAATGCATGACATTTTAAGGTTCATTAAAATCCAAAACAGCATCACTATCATGCAGCATAACATTGTAAAATGCAAACATCGCAAACAAGGCAACACCAGTAAAAGACATTAGGTGAAGACTCCAGCAAAACAGCAGTAGTTTGAAGGCTACAACAGATTCTTTTGGATGTTAGGTGACACCAGTTGGATAACACATAAGCTGCTGTGGAAAAACTAACTTCCCTGTCTTTGCCAGAACGCTGCCTTTAGCATGACCATACCATGAGCGGTGGCTGTTGTAATTCCAGTAGTGACAGGGGATCTGCCCCTGGCCTGTGGTGCTTGGGTGGTGGCAGCAGAGGTGGTTGTTGCAGAAATGCTCAATGGAGGACGCTGGCCTGCTGGAGTTGTGATGGACGCCAGGCGACCATCAGGCTTTGTCCCATACTGCACTGGCTGGAACAACCTAAAATCAGAAACAATAATTTATTAACATTATTTAATAACATCACCATTACAATATTAGGTTTAATTTTTAGTGCCACAATTGAAAAAGTAAGAAGAGTTTACTAATACCCCCACCCGGTCACACAACACTTTGCCCTTTCTACATTTGTGAAAGCTTGTCAAAAATGTGTAAAAGAAAAAGGCAAGAACTGAGAGAAAGGCACGTGTAAAGACCATGTGTGTGAAATTTGAAAAGAATTGGGTGAATGAAGTTTGGGAAATCAGTTAACCAAATTGTTTAAACTGTGCACTATATTTCCCATAGTGAAAAAGAACTCATGTGAAATTTTAAAAGAATTGGGTGTATACTGTCAGAGAAATATGGTGGACAAAAATCTCAATTGGAATTCCTGGTAGATCTATATACCCCTACTGGGTAGTATAATAATAATGATTAAAAAACAATCTTACTCACATACATCAAATACTAACCTCATAGGTTTTATTGGGCATGGTTTGGGTCGAGGTGGTGGATCTGGACTGGAATACAGCTCCTCTATGAGCTGCTGTGAAACCTTTAGTTTTGGTACTGCCTCCTCAGTCTGATACCGTGTCAACTTGTTCTCATTGTTAATTAAATCAAATATGGACATGTTTGCAATCTGTAAAGATAAACAAAATGGAAGACAACAAAAGAGGTTAGAATTGCTTATAATTATGGCGCAAATAGTAATAATGTTTAAGAATAAGAAAATAATTGAAATACATAATACAAATTCTTAAAACAAGAGAATTCTGTGATAACGGCTTCATCATTTTATCTGTAGTATTTTTTTTTTTTGGTAGAATGGAATGTAAAACACAAGTGTGTACCTCGCTTGGATCATTCTGCAGAGCTCCCAGCACCAAAGAAGGAGCGTTATATTGTAGAGAGGAGCAGAAGTAAGAGCTGTTTGTCTCTCTGGGTACCACCAGGTCTGGGTGGTTACATACTCTCTGCAATTGCATCAGAACTTGAAGCACACTGACAAAATGACCAGTTTTCAGTGCCTCCTGGGTCCTGCATAAACAAATCCAGTCAGAAAATAAAATGAGAAAAAAAAGAAAAAAAGGTGACATCAATAGATCTTATAATGTGGTTGCATTATTCATTGCTGAAAATATATCAAACAGCACTTTAGGTACAAATTACAGTTTAAATTTTTGTCTTTGACTATGTTCAGAATGACTTCCTATAGCTTAAGTGTGAGTTTGCATATCACACATGTACACACACTGCAATAATACACATTTTTCACAGGTTTCAAAAAAAGCCTGTTTAGAATTTTAAACATCATAGATTCAATACATTCATAACGGCTTCAGTCTGTAATTATTAAAAAACAACGAATGGTTAAATAGGGATTAGTTGTTTTGTTTTTTTTATTATTATTTTTCTGATATATGACTCTGTGGTACAGTGTGTATCTTGAAACTGCAGCTATTATATGAGCAAATCTCACCCAGACTGAGTGAGGATATCTTCATATAGGCTCTTCTGTCTGCTGGAGAGGCGGCACTTCAAAATATGCTCATATTTCTTGGGTAGTTGTTTCTCTACATCCCTTTTGGAGCGTCGCAGGATGAAAGGCTGAATCATCTATAATACAAAATTTACATAAATATTATACACTTATGGATTTCAGATGAGGGGACTATATAATGTTTCTGAACTCTACGATGGTTCACTGAAATATTTCCACAGGCTTCACACTCACCCTGTGCAGTCGAATGAGCAGTTTGTGGCAGTAGTCCTGGTTCTGGTCTGTTCCTGCCTTAACAGGGAAGTCGGAGTAAGCTCTGGTGATTCCTGGCAAGAGAAAGTGGATCATGGTCCACAGCTCCTTCAGAGTGTTTTGCAGAGGAGAGTTGATGAGGAGGATTCTCTGTTCACTGAAAAACACAAGTCAATATGTGATCTCGGTTGTATTAAAGTCACCTTTGATCATTACCAGAAACAGAAAAAAATATCATGAACTTAAACACATGAGGGTGACAAACTGCTGCATTCATGAGATAGTTCACCTTCTGAGAGCAAAAATGGTTTCCCAGTGCTTCTCAGTCATGTTTTTGATGAGCTGAACCTCATCCAAGACAAGGTGCCTCCACCTCCTCCTCAGAAAGTGGCTCTGGTCCTTCATCAGTAGCTTATAGGATGTCACACACACATGGAAGCTGTTGACATCCCCCCACCACTGTAAATAAAAGATTAGATAACAAGTTATCACATGTACCGATGTCTACTGGAAACAAAGCCTTCTGCAGTTAGTACCATCAATATATGCATGTTTTTAAAATACAGCAAAAAAAAATTACCACTCTCTTAGATCTGCGCTCCCTTTTATCACCAAGGTACAGAAGGATCTTAAGACCTGGACACCAACGCTTGAACTCCACCTCCCAACTTAATAACTTGGACGTCCTCACCACAATGAGATGGGGTCCCCAGATGCCTGTGGAAAAACACAATGTCTTTATGATATTTACTCAGAGAAAATGATAGCAGTTCAAAAAAAAAAAATCTGAATTAGACATCTATGTTAAAACAGATGTTTAACAGATGTACCCTCTTGGCCAGCTAAGTGAGCCATGTAAGCCACAGTCTGCACAGTCTTGCCCAGGCCTGTCTCGTCAGCTAGGATGCCATTGAGGTGTTTCTTGTGTAGGTTTACCAGCCAGTCCACACCGATCTGCTGATATTCTCGCAGTGACCCATGTAGTAGAAAAGGAGCCGGGCTGCGGGACTAATATACAAGATCAGTTACGAAACCTTGCGTATACCACCTAATTTGTGAGTGTGTGCATGTGTGTACGCATTTCTTACTGAGGAAGTGGTCTTGAAGCTCCCCTTAGGCAGGATAAGCTCTGTAGACGCAGCTACTTCAGCGATGTCTCTAGCGGGCTTTCCATCAGAGTCAGAGGAACTGGCCTTGTCAGTTCCTCGGTATTGTTCCACACTGAGCAGAGAATCAATTAACACTGCTTCAGGTGGACTGCCCTCAGGACACTCCATCTCTGCAAGACAAAATAAAAAATAAGCTATTAAAATCAAACTACTTCAAGGCAGACTTTAAACCATTAATGCTACCAAATGGAATATGACAATGAGAGTGACTTTTATTTGTAGAATACAAAAGCACCTTCAGCCTCTTCCATGTCTTCTTCCTCCTGAGGACTGGGCTTTGGCCACTCAAAGCCATCAGCATAGGCACCAGCATACTGTTTCACCAAAGCATCTAAAGGCATCTCAGCTAAGAACAAAAGATACAACAGTCATTTAAGCTATCAGCACACACAGGTACATTCAAATAGGGTATATAATACAAATTAAATGGATCAATATGTACCAAATATATTGTTTTAATTGAAGATTGAGATATTTTACTACTGTGAACTCAAATAGGATGTAGATCTGGATATTTTACTTACTATAAGCAACAACAGCTTGTATCTTTTATGCTTCTTTATTAACAATCAAAGAATTTGGTTATATTATGGGGAAACATATTAGTAAGTTAGACTACTCTAGGTTGTATACTGCTAATGTAATGTCAAGCCTTGTTTACGGATAACCTAAAATACTGTAAACTCTACAATTTGAATATGTGAAAATTGGACTTGGCTTAAATTGTTAACTTCCCCTCTTTTAAAGACACTTTTCAACATATATACAGACAATCTCTAGAGTAATTAAATACCATCTTTGGCAAGGTCGACCAATTCTGCTTTATGGTCTGCTTCATCCTCCATTGCTTCCTGTTCCTCTATGGTGCTCTCTTCATCTGGGACTTAGAAAAGAAAAGTCAAGCAATGAACATCTGCAAATGCCTTAAGAGTAAAGACAATAATATGTACAGCACTGACTGCTCTGGCTTCTGTAAACATATACATTAAACTCTCTACAAAACAACAGTTAAAAGGTGATACATACCATCTTCAGTAACCCAAGATGAACTTGGTTTTCTTTTTCTACTTGAAGTGGCCACCACCTACAAAAAGAATAAACAAATGAAAAAGTAATCTGTTTACCAATACCCCTACCTCAGTTGCATAACACTTGGCTGCCCCTGTTCACTGATACTCTGCCTACCCAGGGATTATTTGTGAGTCTTAACTTTTAATCTGTTTAACAACTTTTTAAAAAGTTAATTTAAAAAAAAAAAAATACAAAAATTGAGAGAACATGTGTGTGAAATTTGAAAAGAATTGAAATAGTGTCCAAGAAATGGGATGGGCACATGCACTAGGAAATAAGTTGAAATGTTAAAATATTTGTAAAAAAAAAAAAAATTCCAAAAATGTAAATTCAGCCATAAAACTGCACCTCTCCTAGTAGTGAAGAACATGTCAAATTCCAAAAGAATTGGATGAATAGTCTCCAAGAAATGGGATAGACAAAAATCTTGGATGCACTCAGTGGAGGGCAGAGTATAAAAATAATGTTGAACATGCATCTTCTACATATAGACCATCATACACAGATGTGCCAGTGCAGCACTTACCTCTTTATCAGCTCTCTCTCCAGTGGATTGACTAGATACTGTAACAAAAAAAAGTTTGGTTTAATACATTTAGCAATAGGTGATTATAAATCATATTAACAAATAAATAGTTGAGTGACTAGATTTAATTTTAATCCAAGTCCAGAGGATAATTACCGGAAAGCCCATGATGTTATTGCAAACTAAATGTTTCGTAGTTGCTCGGTAAAACGTACCTTTGGCTGAGGCTTTTTGTAAGCTCAGGGATTTTAGCCTCTTTTCATAAATTTCAAACTGCAGTTTAATTTCCACAACCTATCAAGAAATATAAATTAATATACATTTAAAGTTAATTTATCACATATACCAAGAATACATAGTTATAAGAGGAAAAAAAACATACCTGTTCAATGTTAGACCAGAAAAACTCCACCTCTCTGGCAATTGTGCTGGCAATGTGACGAAGATGAACTTCCCTCTCATTCTTTGACCTCTCTTCACTTTTCTTCTGCTCTTCATGGTAACGTGCACAAGTGCGAACAAGCTGTAGTCACAACAATACATAAGATGTTAGACCAATTTGTCATTTCACTCTTTTCTCTCCTTGTATTATTCATACCTGTAAGCATACCTTCTTAGCAGCAGCTACTTTCCATCTCCTCTCCTGAGCAAAATCAGCTGCCATCCATTGCATCTCCTCTAGTAGGTAATCCCAGTGGGACTTTGGCCGTGAGGCTTCCACAAGTTTAGGGAGCCTACTTGCTGACCATTGACCCTCCTTCCTCAGCTCAGAGATACGTTGATGCACTTGACTTTCCTGAGGATTAGACAGCACATTAACACCAACGGACAAATCAAGTAGATTCATTGTTAATAAAGTGACTACATTTAACGTTATGGAACTGATTCGTAAATATGTTGCTCGGCTCACTATTATTTTTTATTATCATTATGGTCATCTTATTCATCAAATCTGACATTCACAACAGGACAGACAAAAGCAGTGTAAATAAAAAAATAAAAAAAAAACATTAGTACTGAATAATAAAAGGAAACATATTTTAGTTTACTTTTTTTTTAATGTGTTCACATTTATATGTAAATAGGCTGTGATTAGGGAACTCACCAGTTTGGCCTGCTCAACCTGTTTATCTTGAGAACTCTCCTGTGAAGTCTGCATGGTTGCACTTTGACCAAATCCACCAATTTTAACCGCAGAGATGCCATTGGTTCCGGTCAATTTGGACTGGGTGCTAGGGTTGATGTTGGAGCCAAGCGGGCGTAGAGGACTTGCATTATGTGAAGTTTGGACAGAGTTTTGAGCAGAAAGGGGTGCAGGAGACAGAGAAGTTATGGATAAGGTGTTGGTCATAATCCTCTGAACTGACTGATGAGTCTCTGTGCTGGGACGAGCAAGGGCCACCGTCTACGGAGAACAGAGAAAAACTGTTGTGAGAACATTCGAATTATCCACCATTCAAACAAACTGCATTGCTCTAGTTTCGGTAAACTGACCGCCTGTCCTGACTGTAGCACAGCCTGGGATTGTTGCTGCTGGGACTGCAACTGGAGGTGAAGACCTGGCTGCATCTGCTGCTGAAGCTGGGCCTGGAGCTGTGTATGCGGGTTTACAGAGGCCAGAACAGGCCCACCTGTCTGCACCTTCACCTGAAGCTGAGCACCAGGCTGGGCTGTGTTCTCCACCAACTGAGCCTGCTGCGACAGAGCCATCGGAAGGCCAGCCATAGGGAGGGCTCCTTGGGGCAACCTGCCAGGCAACTGTGGGGGAGGGGTATGCAAACTGGCTGCATTCTGCACTGGAGGTCCTTTGGATGGGTCATACTGTTGCTGGTTCTGCTTTTGTCCTGCAATCTGTACCGCTTGGGGAGTAGGCGGCATCCCGCCTATATACATGGCAACCAAAATTATAGGGTAAAAAAGGGTGGTAAAGAAAGCAACACAAAGAAAGAAGGTACAAATCAGGGTCAGGTTGTCAATCTCAAATTATTTGAAGTGAAGTGTTTTTGCAATTGTCTTTAAACAACTTGTTTAACCAATGTCATTAATTGTTTAATAGCATTCCCTTAATTTAAAATTATGAATTACAGCATTTTAATATAATAAATGTATCATGAAACAATACGTGATTATTTTAAGGAACTGTTTGAGTTTCAACTATTAAGAGCTCCTCGGGTTCTTGCCTTAATGAACTAGGCATACTGTATGGATCAACAGCAGAGAACTAGTTCCTGGTGATCAGAGCGAAAAAACTAATGAAACTCATACAGCAATGATTACAGAAGAAATGAAATCAATGTGATCATCTACATGTCTCTCAAATAAAATACTACTTTGATTAATGCAAAACCAAAATATTGCATTTTGAATGTTGAGAGAATGTGGTTAAAACATCAAAAAGTATACATGCAATAAGAGGAGTATTTTGAGAGGAGAAAAAAGAAATGATACATAGGAAAATGAAAAATAAACATCTGAAAACAAAGAGACAAGGAGAGGAAAGGGGAAATTAAAATACAGAGCGGACACTCACAAAAACACCATATGTTTGGCATGCATGAAGCGATGTCATTCTAGCGGTACCCAAGGCATCTGAATGCCTCACATAGCGACAAAGCACAGAGGTGAGCAAAAGGACACACATGGGGTCTTGCAGACAGCAGGCCTGAGCAGAGCTGTGCACACTAAAGCAGCGCCTGCCTTACCTCCCTGAACGTCACACCACCTTGCCTAGACGCCATCAACACCTGGCCCTGACTCACCCACAGCACCACAATCGCAAAACCCTGTGCCGTGAACACAACTCCTCCACATGATTCCCCTCCTACTTAGACTGAGGGAAAGAAGCCAAGTCAGAACAAAATGCCATGAAATAACATGGAAGAAAATCAACTAAATATGACCATGATATAAATAAAGAAGACACTCTTGAAGATGTGACACATGAATTGAAGACTGATGATTTTGAATCCGTTAATGATGCAAGGACGGACAACCGGACAGGGAAAAGATCTGTGAGGGAATGACAATGTAAACCAAAAAGAAGCATGAGACGTGGATTCATGAAATGGGAAAACAAGATCAACCCATCGGAAAGTGAATTTATTCCCATAGGGTTCCCCACTTTCTGTGATCCAGCTTCAAATTAGATGAAAATCCATCAGCATGGGAAGGTCTGTCCAAATAAAGACGACGAACAGGAACAAACGTCAGAAAGAAGAGATGGATAACGACGGGTGATCGATAGTAAACACAAACAAAAAAGGAAAAATTATAAGACATGGCATCTTCCCATTGAGTGGCTACTCTTCTTCAGACTTGGATTGTCTTCTTCCCCATTTATCCTGATAAGAGTGCTGGTGTTGGTAGAGCTAAGCCTTAAATTCCTTTGGACTGCTGGAAATTTCCAGTAGATGGATGAAGATCTGTCTGTTGATGCTGCTTGGAGTTTGTTTGTAGAAGATGAATGCTGTGATTCACTTTTTTAATCTCCTTAGTATGAGGAAAGGAATTACGTCCAGCAGCATCGAACAGAACACAGAACGGCCTGGTAGTAGCACTCCTACCTTGCGCAGTTGGCATAAGCTGCTGGAGTGGAACGCCAGGTGATCCTAAAGGAGCTACACCAGGATGCTGGAAAATCAGCCCATGGCGACCAACGTCAATCCGGGACCTCTTAGCCTGATCTGGGATTTAAAACACACAATACCCTCATAACGCAAAAAAAAAGCACTCGGCACAGAGCAATGACCTTCTGAAGACCTTACAGGTCACCTCTCCTTCCTCGGGTTAAGACTTCAACATAGAGCGCTAGTAGAGGATGCCAAATATCTAAAAGCAGAAGCAATTAGAGGGAGAAAAGAAAAGAAACAAAAAACAAAGCAAACGGGGAGGAAACAAAGCAACATAAGAGACACAGGAGTCCACAATCCTTGTCCTACCTGCTTGCACCATAGCTTGTTGCCTCTTAAAGGCATCCATGTCTCCAGGATTTGTAAGGGCGCCAGCAGCAGCCCCTTGGTGTCCCTGCAAAAACAATGTCTACAGGAGTTAGCAATGGATTTATTTTGCGTGAGGTGAACTACATAAGTAAATTTTAAAGTACTGTTTGCTCTATCACCTGAAACTGCTGCTGGGTAGAGAAAGCTGCAGAAACATTGGGAGGAAGCTGTGTTGCTATGGCAACCGGTGTCACTGCTTGGCCATCCTTTCCAGTGACAACCTTCACCTGAAAGAAGAACCATTTTGTAAAAGGTACAATAATCAATGAAAGCTAAATTATGCACTTTCAACATTCACCAGAAATTCATACTCAACAGAAACAAATGATACCTCATCATTAATGACCTCAGACTGCTCCTCATCCTCCTCTTCATCTTCAAGGTCCAAGTCATTTTGTCTCAAATAGGTATACAAAGGGACACAGGGCTTTTTCTTAAAAGCCATGTAGTCCATCATGTTCCCTTGGAGATGCTGGAGGAAAAAAAGCTCAATCAGGTATTCTTTGAACACCTCCTTCAGGTTCTCCATCTTCTTGGTATGGTGGTCCAAACACTGTTTTCTCAGCTGAGCAATCTCTGGGGTAGAAGGAGCAATTTCCTCTAACTTCTTGGGAACCTGCTTCTTTAGAGTGCCCACTGCCATGCTGGTGGGTCCAATGGGATTGTTAGGTATCCCTTGGGATGGACTGGTAAGAGAAGGGCTAGATGGTGGAATGGAGGAGGGTATACTGAAAGATGCTGTAACTGTGGTTCCTACTCCTGCAACCACACCCTGTGGTGTTTTGTCAAATATCATTGGGCGTGCCAGCTGTCCTTGAATGATACTGCTGATCTGTGGAGGTAGATTAGAAGTGGTAATGTGACCAGGGCTGCCTAGAGTGGGGAGAGCGCCACCAGTGGCGACAGGGCTTTGTGGACCAAGGTGGTGGATGGTGCCTCCAGTCTGAGAGTGAGGCTGAGAAAGCCGACGTTCCCTCACTGAACCTGGAGTACCTGGTGAGGTCAACTGCACCTGCCCAGGTGTGGCTGGAGCAATCTGAGCCAGTCCTGTCCCCTCCTGGTAAACAAAGTGACTACTCCCAGAAGGACTCCCTAAACTGATTTGTCGCACTAGCATACCAGCCTCAACAAATCGAGTCGGACTCTGTCCACAAACACTTAATGCTGTTGCAGGGGCTCCTGGCCTTGTCACACCTTGCAGAGGGACTGGGCTATGTTGTGTGGGACTTTGTGGTGGCATGGGCTGGGGCACAGGTGAGGTGACCTGGATGTAGGAGGATGGTGCATGCTCAAACCTCCATTGAGATGTAGTATGCTGAAAGCCAGGGGATGCTGGATTCTGGATAGGTAGTGGAGTAAGAGTGATTGGCTGGTTACCAGTCACCATTTGTCCCACATTTTGCAATGTGATGTTCATGTTCTGGCCAGTGACTGGGCTACGACTCATGATTATCTGATAATTAGGTGACTGAGGGGCTGAAGGGCTGGCAGCAGAAGAAAATGTGGTCACAGGAGATTGAGGGTGGTTAACTGTGGCTTGCTGCTGTGTTGCTGCCAAGGTAGGCTGCTGCTGTTGCTGCACCTCCTCTGCTTCAGACCCACTGACAGACTTAGATCTCTGGAGTTGTCGTTGAATATTCTGTGATCCACTTCCATGGTGCATTGCGTGATACCGTTTCTGTGACTAAACACAATCTGTGAAGAGGACACAGCAAACAATTATATTCTGCATTAATTACAGTACACACACAATCCAGGACAACAATAACGATTATCCACGATTCAGTACGTATTGCAATTCTTGAGTGACGGTACGGTTTGGACGCAACAGAGCCCAGCTGTGTGCCAAAATGGAACTGGGAGTTGATGGATGTTTACTGAGAAGAAAGTCAATAACAAACATGGTGACGAGAGAGGAGTTTTTACTAATGTGGATACTAATGTTAATATTTAGAAGGGTAGTTGCCATAAATCTGACTACTTTTTTAACTAACTCTCTTCAAATCTCAACACTGCCTCTATGGGTCCAGTGATACTGGCTCTGTATTCCCTGTCTGGGTATGTATCTGCAAGCTCCCAGAAAATGGACAGAATTACAGGTGTAATGTTTGCAGAGGACAGACTGAACACTTTGTCCATATCCATCTGGATCTTTAACATAGAGCATAAATGAACCCTTACTCTGAACTGGATCTGAGTTCCATTTAAGTCAAATGAGTTGGGTGCAGTGGACAGCTGGGCTCTGCATTCAGCTCTGGCCGATGTCAAAAGAATTCTGTACATCAGTCACCTTGTAAAGCTTGAAGATAAACACAAGTTGTCCAGAAATGTCATTTGAAAATGACAAATGAGCTGTACCTTGATACATGCTCGTACTGAACCACTATGGGCATACTGATCGGTACCATCACACCCATACCCAACACAGTCCAAAGACTTTGGGTTACCTTTAAAGATTCTCTTCAAATGTATAAATTACATTTAATGTATCATGACATATACATTTTAGACACTAAACCTCTTATATGTCAATCATATATCCAACCAACATGAACCTTTTGAACAGTATTCTTCTAAATTTTAAAGTGGATTAATAGTATGATAACATACACTTCAAGCCACCATGAATTAGGGATGGGCGATAATGACATATACTCTGAAATAACTCAATATGAGATATGTCCAATGCAATTTTGATAGAATTAATTTGTCCATGTTGACAGATGTAAGAACAGCCAATCATAAATAAGTAGTGCTGCACCAAACCAATTATGCTAGAGCCACGTCAAGTTACATTGATGCACACAGCACAGGTGTACGAGCAGCTGCAGTGCACACACTAATGTTTGGAGGAAGAGGTCTCTACAGGAGGACATATTGAGTGTTCATTCCCTCAGGAAAGATTTTGCCTGAGAACTTGGGTGAACGAGTTACTGAAAAGTATGGTGTGGTTCAGGACCTTCAATACAATAGAGGTTTACCAAATAAATACTAGGGATGCAACGGTACAGGTTATCCACAGTTCGGTACGTATTGCAGTACCGTTTGAGTCACGGTTCAGACGCAGAGCCTGGTTCTCCAACCAATGACAGTAGAATCCTGTAAGTCAATCAACTTGCAAATCTCTAATATAAATGTGAGATGTCTGGAAATGTCATCTCAAAATGACAAATGAGCCATACTGTGGTTCATGCTCATACAGAACCCTGAGGGGCTTAGAGAACAGTACATGTACCGTTGCACCCCTAATAGATATGTGTAGCCTATATGAAGAATGCAAACACTCGCCTTTCCACACATACCTTGAAGCAGAACTCACACAGTATATTAATTTTCACTTTCATTTAATGCCAATTATGGAACGTACCCCTACTTAGATCCCGAGCATTGGCTCATGAACTCTTAAAACTTGAAAGCTTTTGCCTGCTGGTCAGACGTTTAGTTTGTAACTGTTTTATTAATCTTAAAGGAGTGATAGATATTTTTTTTAAAAAATGGAATTATGCATTTTAAAACATTTCCTCATGGTCTAAATAAACTCTAAATGCTCTGCTTGGGTCTGAATTCTTCATTAAACTCCACAGGTCCATCTTCAACCCCATTTTTGACTAAATACATGAGACAGGTTGTTTTGAGCGCTGGCCCTTTAAATCCACCATATTAATTTTAATTAATTTGTTGATTTTGCTGTCCCATTCAGCCACTTGTGCTCATTAATACAACTAACAATTGAACATTTTAGGTAATCGGCTTGAAGTTTGGACATATTTTTTCATTTTTAATACAACTGCTGCTACTGATAAACAATTATGAGCTACTCTGTGAAATGTTTGTTTGTTTATATGTGCAAATGTTGTGACATAACTAGTTATAAAAAGTAATAAATTAAGCAGCAATTGACATAGGGCAGGACGTAGACATCCACTCAATTTTTGCCAGAATGAATAAAAAGATAAGTTTGCAGCACCTGGAGGGTTCAAATTCAAACTTGTATGGACTATTAGGGTCCCCAAACACACAAATAAAGGTACCAAAGACTAAGAAACATGGGTTTAGCAAAATATGACCCTTTAAAGCAGTTGTATAATGTTCATGTCATATTCAACCTCTGACAGAAAATAAATAATATTTAAATCTTTTCATTCTTCTCAGTTCAACTGGAAATAATAAACATGTCCATGTAATGTGGCAGAAAAAAATCATATTAAGATATCATTTAGTAATTGCACTTCTCTACTGAATGACAACATTCAATTATTTATTTCTCTCATGGTGCTGTCTATTTACAAGATAATGTTAAACTGACATCAGAAAAAACAAATAATTTTCGATTTGTGACATTGACAATAGGCTGCTTTTAGTATGCATTAATATGACGTTTATACAGTCTATACAGCATACAAAAGTAATAATGTTCTTCACGTATCAGATCCAGACCGTATCAAAGTGGTACATATGTAACATAGTTTAAATACACAACAATGCCTTACACGAAACATGATACTTACCGGTATCTATCAACAAAACATCTGCGGATACATTTAATTTTATTAATACAAATAGACTACTTGCTGCTATGTTCATGTGATATCATCAAAGAGAAAAGACATAACCTACTTTATTGACGTCAAATGTAACATACCTATATGCATGTAAAACAAAGGTGGTAATGGGGGTGATGGTGTATTGTATTGTTAGTGCAGTGTGTTATAGTAAATTACGCCGGTACAGAATTCGCGAGTTCATTGCAAACTACAGTTTTACACTGCAGTGACATCGTTAATTTAAATGCTAAGAACATATACATTGATCAGTGTATTATACATGCATAATAACAGTAAAGGATAATAATTGATTTTTCTCATGGCGTTACCCAGTGCTTTCACTATCGATCCAGGGCGTAACATCGGCTAACACTACTTAGATAGCTAGTAGCAGTACATACGGTAAAAATACATGTAAATGGCATTTAGGTCCGTATTGAAACAACAGTAAAATGCATACAGCACTAACGATTAAATGTAATGTCTGCAGTAATGCTGCACGTTCAATTTAAGCAAATAATAAATCCCGTGCAACGGGACGCGTGCTAGCAGATGTTAGCTTGTTACTGCTAGCAGGCCATCTTCCATTGTATAAATGCATAATATAAACTCAAAATTGATACTTACAGGGAAAGATGCCTCTCTAAGATTTCCTTAAACCCTAAGTCATATTTACAGTAAGACACACGATGTAGCAAATGTCAACTGATGTTTAAATAAAATATAGATATTGCTAGCGGCTACTTAATGTTTTGAGCTAATTTCATTCAGCAACATGGCGACCGCGGCAACCTCTCCAGTAACCCGGATGTCGTTTCCCGTACAGGAAGTTGTAAGACACTGATACAGTGAGCCGCGTGACTAAAAAAATATTTAATTTCATTATGAAGCAAAAACACGCGCTGTTTATATTATGTCAGACACAGCGCCACTTAAAAATTTCCAGTTTCAGTTAAACTTAATTATCACAAATGTATTAAAATGGTGAAAATAGTTAAATCATGATTGTTTGCAGGGAATAAAATTCTGTCAAGATAACATTAAGACGTGATGATGTAGAATGGAAATTGAGGAAATGACTGACAGCGAGGCAAAAATAATAATATTAAAAAATATTTAATTATTTATCACACAGCCATAACAGTGTGTAACAATATATTTTGGCATATTTGCCTTGCAGGCACAAGCCAAAAGTAGAAAAGGTGATTTTACATCAAGCCAATCTTAACACAAACACACACACGCTGACAAAAAAGAGCAAATATTTCAATCAAACAGTATAACATCACAAGGAAATATCACAAGGAAAAATACAAATTTGGCATTAATCCAAACTTAGATCTTAAAAACACAATGATCACCA
>JAPSES010000219.1:13856588-13896271 GCA_029822895.1 Maxillicosta whitleyi
ACACCCACCCCCCCCCCCCCCCCAAAAAAAATGTTAATGTCATTTAAAGTACCTCAATATCTCAATACATCCAACAGCAGCAGACACAAACAGAATCCAGCTAAAATGACGTCCAGGTGTTAGAATTAAATTCAAGATCTTCTGACTACAAAATGTAAATATATATGTGATTACAGGAGTTGTGTATAAGATACATATATACTTTTATTACCCTTCCAACACTCTGAGGAAACAACTGTCAATTTTTACTGTACATATAACACACAAAGTACAAAATCTAAGCAATCATTGTTTCAAGTCTTTAACATAATTAAAAACAATAGTGATTTCATTTGATTGTTCTTTGTGCAAAAGACAAAATAACACAGTAACTCACAAAATGTGTAACAAAATGAAACAAATACAGAGTAACATTCACTTGATCAAGGTATTCAAATAATCAAAACACAATCTCACTTCAAGTCTTTGCTGTGTTTTTATAAAACACAATAAACTGGTGGGTGGGATGAGAGCAGATGCTCCAGTGGTCAGTTCCCTTTAGAAAGTGCTTGTGTGAATCAAAGGTCTAGGAAGATTGAAATATTAAAGGGTGATAGATGAGGCAAACGGATACTGTTTCTGATGATGTGAGTTTGGACTTCAATGAAGCTGTTAGGTCTGTAGAGCAGACAGCCGTCGCTCAATGCACTGCTTACCTGTGAAAAAAAAACAAACAAAAAAAACCACTGAGAAGTTCATATTACAAATAGTATTTCATCTTGTGGTCCATTTTTAAAAGTACCTCTACTTACATTTATCTATATTGTCAACGTCCTTTTGTTCTGTGATGGTTCTCGATAGACCCTCCAAGAGAAGAAGGGCCTTATGGTAGCGTTGGACAGATGCCGTGCCATAGTGGAACATTTCATCTAAGGCAGCAGATTGCACCTGGATACAATACAAACACACATTAGGCAAACATACAGATGTATACTGAGTGAATGTCAGTACCTGCTGTTGTGGATTTAGTAAATTCACCATGTGCACTGTGTGGCTGTAGATGAGCTTCTCTGCTGTGAGCCCACTGAAGCGGTCTATAAGCTTCTGTTTGTCGAACAGAAAGCTTTGCAGTTGTTCATTGAGGGAGCGGCAGTACGTCACACAGGCCTTATATAAGTCATTCAGCTTCCTGATCACTGCAGGAGGCATAATACAGACAGGGATTCTTTTATTTTAAACTCAAACCCAACAAATTAATTAGAAGAAACCAAAATTTCTGCCTGTACTTGTTTAAAGTATACCATTTCCCTTCAAGTTAAACATAATAATTGTATCTCTTGTCATGTAATGATTGTGACAATATGATTCAATCTTGATAGATAAAGTGTAACTGGGACTGAGTATGTAATCATTACATCAGATCAAAGGTGATTACTGATGTGTAGAAATAGGAATAAAGAGAGGAATGTGGGCAACAGTCTCTTTTAATGTCATCTGCTTGCTTAATAAGATTATAACATGTTTATGTGTAAGGTATACATGGGCTGTGATCAGATTAAATTAATGTAAATGTGTTTGTCTACAAAATACTTTCATTGTGACTGAAAACAACAATTCAAACATTTTCACAAAACGTGTCTGTTATCAAAGTCTCCCTGTCTAACAATGCATACGTCTAAAGAAGAGGCTTAATTTTAACTCAAAATAGGGACAGTTGTTGTTTATCATAAACAGCTCCCTTACAAGTCTATGTAAGAAGTGCAAATGCTTGAAAAGAGGAAGCTGATCTCACCTTGTTTGACTGTAGCAGAGGGAAGGAGTCGGCCCTGCTTAATGTTCTCTTTAGCAGTGTGAAGAGCTGATGAAAGAAAATCTTCAGCCTTCATGTACAACACTAACTGCCCAGCATAGCTGCACACATATAAAACACAATTTGGAATTTAAAGTGTTTGTTAAGGCAAGATGGCACATGTATGTTCTAAAAATGTTAACATCTCTCACCTCCATTCTCTACTTAGAAGGCTGATTTGATCTGTCACTAAGCTCTGCTCCAGAAAGGAAATATCAGGACTACTGATGGTATTCAGACCTGGGTCCTTAGAGGAAGCCAACTCCATGACACAGTTGACAAATGCCAAAGTGAAACGAAGATCATTCAGGGCAACTGTATGAGTCTCCTGTGGAAAAAAAAAACCCAAGACATTCCAAACAGTGAAAACTGAAACTGGGTGGAGTTGATCATGTTTTAGTGGAATTTTGTTCCTTTTTGATGAATGATAGCAGTGAGGAAACACAAAACAAAGGTAGATAGGAGAGATGGTGCTGACATTCAACTAAGGTCATCTAAATCTGGAATTGAACGAGGGGAAGTTATGGTTCATGGTTGATACCCGTAACCATTTGATAACTGGGCCAGCCACCCATATGATTTTTATGACATAATTTATGCACAAATATTGAAGTATAGCCTCCCGCTCCCATCACATTGTTTATCTGTACCTCCATTATTGTATCTTCAGGGAGCTCTGGAGGATGAAAGACCAGGTCAGTGTGTGGAGAAGCATCCATTGCATCAGATTCACTGTTCCTCCGGCTTCCTCTCTGCAGAAGGCGATTGCCAAGTAGCCAGGGTGAGCTACTGTAGTTGGAGGATCCTATTTTGAATACAAAAACACATTTCTATTTGTTTATATGAACACTTAGTACTTGCTAAAGTGCTTTTAATATTCTGATGAGAAAATTAAACCATGCTGAACATTCATTAGTGTTTTTATTTACACTCAGCTGGCAGTAAGTGAATATTTAGAGCAGCTGGGCTGTCTACCTGTAAACATCCTGGGAAGCATTGCATCAGAAGGACTACTTCCTTTTGATAGAGATCCAATGGTGAAGACAGCAACAGGTGGGCTATCTGAGGAAAGAAACACTCTTTGACAACCAGCAGGTGGAGCTGAATGAACAAATAAAAAAAGGCCAGTAACTAGAATAGGAATTGTTTCTGGAAAATGTAGCTTGGCTGAGCAGTGGTCAATGGTCACAAAAGAAGTTACTGTTTTCCTGTATCTGAGCAAAAACGTGTTACTTATTAAAAAGCAGATAATATTGGTAGAAATGTGTCTGATCTTAGTTGTGTGGCATTACACTGATACCTGCTGTATCCATGTTTCTCTCACAGCTGAGACTCTCATCATTTCCTTCTTCCAGGAGCTGAGTTCCATATGCAGCCTTCAGTAGCATATCAGACAGTTTACCTGTGCTCAGTGATCTGGACATTTAATAGAGCAACAAATCATCCATTATTAAGTTATCAGAACATGTCCTTTGTATGTAACGCAATGTGTTATGTTTTCAAATCAATGACTGAATCAGTTAATAAACATGAATAATCCCATTATTATACAATATTTCTGAATTATTTTTAATTCTATATTATATTATATTATATTATAATTATGACAATTATTAAAATTATATAGTTTTATAGACTATTATTCCTTCCTGACCTTTTAAAAGGGCCTTTCCTACTAGTTAATTTCTTAGTGAGATTGGTTTCGGATGCAGGAGACTCAACAAGAGACTGCAGGTCTGGGACTGTCCTGGTATGAGGGATCAGTTTTGATTCCACCTGTTTGTGAAAAGCAAACAAAAGTATAAGTATGTAGCATGTATATTTTATAGTTACTTAATATATGTAAACAAATAAAAGTAGGTCACGAGTATTCTTTGGTATATTCATTTCAGAAATAAACCTTGAGGGTGGAGAAGTCCTTTATCTCCGGAGAGCGAGTGAGCAGTGCAGTAGTGGTGCAGAGAGGCAGATTCTGCTCTGGGGTCTTCGGGGTCATTCCCACTGGAGCACAGACATATACAAGGGTTAAACCTTTGGCAAAGAGCTAAAAAATCTAAAAACATTTTTTTTTGTTCTTCATGATATCTACTAAGTGTGCTCTGGATATTCAGATGCTCAAATAAACAAGTTCTGACATGTTTCATTGCAGTACGCTGAAGCAAAAGTGGATGTGTCAGTGTGAGTTAAGTGGCTCTACTCCATCATAAAACAACTCATGGAATACATTGATGCATGAAAAATATTAACTGCATAATTGTGTACATTTTTGCAATTTTTGTCAAAACCCCAGTGACTATATCGACTAGAAACAAGCAGCATAACTTTGACGAGGGACAGTTGTTGAATCATGGCAGTAAGTACAGTAAGTAAAACAAAGTCAATTGTAGTACCTACCTAGTGGGGAGAACTGTTGTGGCAATGCTCCTCCATTTGTTGGCCTTAATGAGTTTAGGACAAATCCTGTACTTGGAATTCTACACCCTCCAAATCCAGGGGAAGTCTTATTGCTGCTGCCAGCACAGCAAAGTGTGGCCCTGAATGACATTAGTAACACAGACATTATTTATAACTAGAAATATGCAGGAAACTATGTTGAAAACAAAACACTGATGTAGGGCTAAAGGTAAAGTCAGGACAGCCACTGAACTGTAAATACCTGTCATGCAGTCCTGCAGGGTGTAGGTTCTGCTCCATACGCTGATAGTTGTGGATCTGAGTTGGGACAGGAATTGGCACCGAATGTTTGATGTTACTGCAAAGTAATTCACCTGGTTTGCTGCATGAATGAAAAACAAACCAAGGAATGAGACACAGAGGAAAAATAAAGTTGATTTTAACAAGGTTTATTCATAAGTTCTGAAATCCAACCAAAAAAAAAATCTTTAACTGACAGAAAAACATGTGGGTAGATTAATGTTAACTGTACATAACTTCATCTGTTAATAACCAAACTCTAAACACGCCTGACTTTCTCTTACTCAATGGGCGTTGGGGGATGATAAAGCAGGGGAGAAGGGGGAGATGTCCTGCCTGCTATTCCAGGACCCCTGGCAGCCACCAGTGATATCCTATATAGGACAAAAGATTAAGATGAAGTAAGATTTTACTTAGCACCATCTAAAAAAAAATAACCAGTTGTTTACAAACATTCTTTCAGAGGATATCTGTTTAAAATCATTCCTTATGCTTGTTACAGAAAACGGATTTGTGTCACGATACATCAAAAGCATCAAATTTGCCTTCATTATTTTAACTATTCATGTATTTTTAAATACAAATTAGTGGTAAAATTTCAATAGAAAAACTTGGGAAGTTTTACATAGATGCTGTGACTGTATATTATAGTTCTCAGTCCATTCAATTTCTCATTTGAAACTCACCCACTGTTTATCAGACAGCTCTCGATGGGTGACTCAACTTCCACTTCACATGTGTACTCACCTAAAAAGCAGCAAAAAATGAATGTGCAGGATTGTAGCAGTTGTTTACATGCTGATTATCTTTTTGTGTGAGTGCTTACTAGGAAACTGGGCAGGCACCATGACATAGTCTACTGTGTAAGACGAGGTATCCCTACTTTCTTGATTAGCGACTTCTTTCAGTGTGAATTCAGGGGCATCCTGTGTAGAAGAGTCCCTTGTGGTTACATTAAATATAACAAAAAGAAATGAGTGTATTCTATTTCTTTGCTATAATATATGGTTCACATTCTTTACACACTTGAGGGGAAGCCTGAGGAGATGTGGAGGAACTGCTAGAAGAGCTGCCTGAGCCAGAACTGGGGTAGGAGGCCATGGAAGGTGGAGAGCCTGTCCAAAAAAGTACATTTATTAGGATCCCAAATACAGTACTTGTAATAGTAAGTAAAATAAGTAAAAAGTAAGATAAAGGGCATACATTTCTTGATGGATGAGCCTGTTTCCAAGAAAGGATGATGGAAAAACTCATCTGTAAATAGGAAGATGTAACTGTGAGAAAGGGTTTTTAAAAATGGTGAAAATGTGCTCTGTGTCTTAGAATGCGAGTGCATACCAAAGCTGATCCTTTCTTTGTGGTTCCTCTGCAACAATCCCAGCAGTAAATGTCTTAATTGACTAGAAGTCTCCTTGGGGATGCTGGAGAAATGCACAGTTTTGTCAGTTTAGAGGAATTCAGATTATAAAACGTGTCTTGTTTTTACTGTATGTAGTGGCAACAGAAATAACAACTAGGTTACTTGTGTTTTTAAAAACAGGGTGAGCTGTAAAATATGTGAATTTTTAATCACATTTATGGCTTCACTTCAAACCTCCAGGCACCACGACTCTCAGTATCAGTACTGCCTATGTGTGTGTATGTGTGTGTGTGTGTGTATATATCTGTGTAGAGCTATTTGGGTCATGTGGAAAACGATAGCCATGCAGGCCACTAGCTGGCAGCTCAGAGTGGTTATATATAGATTAGACGAGAAAACAACAAACCATGCCTCCTCACAAACACAGCCCAGCATATTATCAACAGCTTTATCAATTTAAAAGATAAGCATGGCCAAAAGCCAAGGGCTGGGAAAAAACAGCATCAAAACACTGCGTAAACAACACACTTTGAACCATTGCCAGGTCTGTGTTCTGAACATCAAAGATATAGTGTCGGAAATCACTTGAGAATTCATAGTCGAGGCTGTCATATCAAAGCAAACTTGTTCAGTTTCATCGTACACTGTACACTCAAAAACCTTTACAAAAAAAATAGGCAGTAGAGTTAGTGTCATTTTTAGATGTATAGATACATTTATTAGACTGCTATCATATAAGCTTTAAAGACCATCACTGACAGGACTGGATTATTACATAGTGACTCGACAGTGTGTGAGTGACAGATATATTAGAACGCAACATGCTGTTACAACTGACTGTGTAAGAGTGGCAGATGGAGACTGTTCAAGACGAAGAGTCCTGTCAAGTGTTTGTATCAGTTTCTTTCAAGTTAAGACCATTTTGGTAGTGGCATGCAACTTGTTAATTTATTTAGTAATATGTATATTATGTGGGCACAGGCATGTATTTAGTTTATCAATGTGTACGAAGACCATGATTTACATTAATAGTTACTTGTATGTCAGTTATTTCATGGTCTAGTAAACTGAGATGCTTAAGAGTCAAACCATTGAGTAATCAATTAGTGCATGTTCTCACTATTGAATTTCTCCATGAAGCACGTGTTTAAGTGTGTACATGTGTTGGCAGAGAGTCTAGAGGGAGCACTGACCTTGGTAAGAGGGTCCTGTTGCTTTCGTAGAAAAAGCGCAGTTCCTGTGGTGTACTGGCCTATACACAGACACACAAACACATGACAAACATCTCTTATACCAGATTACCACTCACAGTAAACATCAAATATGGATATAAATAGTTGGGATATTTGACAGTTAAATTGCCAACTTCATTACAAATGTATAAAATCAGTGGTGCATATAATACAAATGTAAACAATATTAAGCTGTTTGAGGATCCTGCTGAAAGTAGGAGTGGAGTGTGACAATACAGACTAAGCTAGCTGAGTAAATACCATCATAACCATCATTGTCTAACCTCACACTGGCCCTTGGACTTAGCTCACTGCCCTGCTGGCAGAAGCAGAAGTCAATCTTCCCTCTCATTTTCAAGGTAAATTCTTTTCAGGAAACTGCAACATGAATAACCTCAGTAGGTCCAAAAGGTCAAGACAACAGAATATTTCTTCCCCATCTTAAACTGTTAACACACAGCAGTAAAAAGGAGTTTCAGGAAGATTGAAAACATTATCACGTGTCCACATATCCATCCAAGCTGCAGCACGTAGAAAATAATAGTTCAAATAGTTCCATCTGAACTGCCATGTGAGTGGCAGAACGTAATACTCAGGGTTGTGAAACAACATTTACACAGCGCTCCGAGAAATGGCTCACAGCCACTTCTGCATGACCAGCATTTTCCAACAAACAACACCAGAGATCATGAGGCTGTCACACTGAAGACAGGTGTTTATTAATGGCTATGTTGTGGATGTTGATGTTTTCCTGTTTTGAAAGGATGTCTTCCGTACAGTTGTGAGACACTAATGAACTTTTCTTAAAGCTGAAGTAAGTCTAGGTCTGTATACCTGTCTATATGTTTTTTATTATCAAAGGGATGGGAGTGGGCTTGGTGAGGAATTACTAAATCAATTTACCTTAACACACATGATTTCACAATTTAAGTACCTGTATATATGTGTGCTTTATGTGCAACTCACATGAAATGGTGCCTTTCCTGTCAGACACTGGTAGATGATTGTGCCAATGCTCCACAGATCAGCTTTGGCATCGTAGTTCTGGGACATGATTACCTCAGGAGCCTGTGTCCCAATACAGCCCAAACACAGCTTACAGCTTAGAAACACAGTGACATTACACCTTACTGGCTAATGCAACAAGAATGAGAGGCCTTAATACTCACCATGTACATGGGTGAGCCACACAGCGTGGCTGCCATTGTGTTTGTCTGCAGATGACGTGCAAACCCAAAATCAGCTAGAGGGAGAGAAATACAGTAGTGAATGGGCAAGGCCGTGTGTATGGTGTATGTATCATGACTCCATCTCTAAACAATGCAACCAAACAAAACTGTGCAAAATGAATGATGCTCAGTTATTTAATGATTCCCATGTACTATACACTACTAATGTATAAGTATACTCTGCATTCCCAAAAATAGGGCCCGAATCCACAGATGAACAAGTGATATTACATTTCAAACACTTTTCAAAACTTTGAACTAGAAGAATGTTACAGGGTTCATGTTCATACTGTTTATGGACCTGTACTTACAAACATTTTAACAGTAAATCTATTATAAGCTAATGTATTTTGAAATTTACTGGTAAGTGACAAAACAAGAACTTCCAGTTATGGGACTAAGAAGGAATACCTTATCTTATCTTATCTTATGACCCTACTAGTTCCATTTAAAATTCTAATATATTATTTCTGTAGCTTAAAATATATATTTTTCACCAATACATGCATAAACCAAGTTCATGACTTGTGAATGACATTTAACATGTCTCAGTTGGTTTGCCTATTCAAATTAATATTATAAGCCTTTTTACACTATATTGTGATAGTAAAACTGGTCATGTTGATTTGTAAATAATATCTATTGTGAATTGGGTTGTGATGAATTTTTTTGAGTGAGGGAGAAAACACAACACTTTACACATGCAATTCTACTGTACATCCAGTTCCCTAAACTCTGCCTCATAACTCTTTACCTATCTTGATGCAGATATTTGTAGGACTTGACCTTCGCCGTTCTGGGTGGCAGAGCAAGATATTCTGGGGTTTAAGATCTCTGTGGAGGATGCCTCTGCTCTGCAGAACTTTCATAGCTTGAGCAATCTGCTGAACAAATATACGGATGGTGTCCTCACTGAGTGTACCCTTTGCTAAAGGACAGTGGAACAAGATAGAGCAGTGTTAGTTACATCAAAAGATAGAAGGCTTTTACATATAAAAAGGAGTTCATTTAATACTTATATGAAACTTGAACATAAACTGAGGTAAAAAAAAAAACAACAAACAAAACAGTTAGCATCTCTCTCATCAGACATTATAGGGGAGATTTTGTAGCATCTGATTTGAAAGTGTCATTTGTCATGCTAGCACCCCCTCAGTCTTTCTACTTTAGGTTTTTGGCTTTCATTGCTGCTTCACTGATGGACAGAGGATAAGTGAGTGACAGATGGGAGAGGTCATGTGGTTGTCTGTGAACCTTGCCAAGTGTGACTGAGTGTTGTGCTGCAAATAGCTGAATATGCCTTCTGGCAGGGACACAAAACGGGCATGTCTATAAAATAAGACGTGCTAGCATGGTGGGAGTAAAACACCGAAGACAACATTGAAAACATCAAGCTAAACTTAGCCTGAGAAAAATCAACTCCATGCCCTCAGCTGTGTCATTATATGTTGAAACAAGATTGAAACTTAATGTAGGTGTAATTTTCAGTTCGACAGTCATGTAACGAAAAATTTATGTTACCAAAAAGCAAAGGTCACATTTCATTTTGGCTTTTAAAATGATGTCTCAAAAAAAACAACTTCTCTAGAAGCCAATTCTAAGGATTACTTTGATCTAGGCTAAATACTTAGGAGTATTACAGATAAATTACCCACTGACCCGCAGGACCGATCAACCTAAATTTGCTGGTTATACAGAACAGTCCACTGAAAATCCTATTATTCTTTAAAACACTGAAAACCTTTCCCAAGCTTCTTAAAAGCCACATTGACTCACCATGAAGCCTTTAAGCTGCTGGAAACATGTTTACAAGTAACAAATGGTGTGTTTGAGCTTCTGTGGGGTGTTAATGTCCTCATTTTGCTTTGACCATAGATGAAATGGAAAACTTTACGGTAGTGCAGTGTGAGCTATATTAAGCCAAGTGTGATATATAGCACACTTACCGTGCAGATACTCTGCCAGGTCACCTCCATTGCAGTACTGAAATGACAACAAAGAACAGTGAGAATGGCAGGTGCTACCGACTGAAACTGTCATTGAATACACTTTCAACACAACTCACCTCCATAACAAGATACACACACCCTCCCATTTCCTGTTGACAAAACAAACACACAGAATACAAAAATAATAAATGAAATACACTGGTTTCAACATCAATAATCCAATAATGGATACTGATAATGACATGAGTTTTATTTCAAAAACAGAGATGGGTAATTATAACACAACTTATGTAATGTGTCAACACATTGGCAGTTGTGTCCCTGTGTCATCAGTTCTTAGACCCTCTTTTGGAGCGTCACCAGGAGCTTTTCTAGAAATTACTGGCTTCCTGACCAAAGCTATTTGTATCAGCTATCAAGCTGTGGCCCAACTTGGCCCCCCTGAACTATCCACAACCCCCTCTCAAATTTGACACCCCTATTGATTTTCAGTGAAAACGTCACAGACTGGTGAGGTAACTTGGGGGGAATTAAAAGAGCAAGAAGGGTGAGCACACTGCGTCAAATACATCACTTACTCATTGCCACTTTTAAATTTAGAATATGTTTTTTATTAAGACTGAAATGTTGTAAACAAGTTAATCCACATATTACTGATTAGCGTTCCAGCCTGGCATTGCGTTTTGCTGTGTTATGTAAAATACTTATCCTCAGGTGCTGGTGTCAGAGTCAATGTTTTATAAGCCATTGTTTGAATGGTCCTGCTCTGTCACCTGTTAGAAACGTGTGAGATCAGCTCACCCATGAATGGCTGTTGGCAGGTGCCAGTAAGATGAGAAGTGGAAAGGAAACAGATGGTTTGCTATGTGTGACCCTTATTAGGTTTAAGTACATTTATTTAGGTTACAGCATTCAGTAAAGCCCAACTGTATATAGATTTAAAAGATACACTCTCTTTTTTTCACTAAAAACTAAACTTTCATTTGATAGACTGATCCATTTGAGATGTCTGAGGTCTGTTAGGACCAGAAAAACTACAATATCCAACAGGCAAAGTTGCCACATGAGCAAAATGTCAACATATGTCGACATATGTCAACACTAGCAACACGTGGCAGAAAAAATATTACCTACCTGATAGTCAAGAAGTCTGACAATGTTGTCATGTTTGAGTTCCTAGTAGACATGGGAAAACATTTGGTTAAAGTTACACAAACATGGTGTTAGGGAATATAGGAGACACTAAAAAGTTTACTAGTACCTTTAAAATTTTGATTTCTTTACTGAGCAGAGAGTGTGATTTGGCCAGGTTCTTCTTGTTGATGCACTTAATAGCAACTTCCCAGTTACGTTTCTTGAAAAGTTTGTTAAAACACACATAATTTAGGCTAAATACACCTAATTAACATATCCAACAGTGATAAACATGTACAAAAATTGTTGTTACATATGAGTGTGTGTATATAGAAATCTTACCTCTTTATGTCTGCCTTTGAACACAACTGCAAAGGCTCCATGACCAATCAAGTCCTTCCTGCTGAACTCAAACTTCCCAACGGACTCCATGGATAATAACAACACACCGTTCAAGTTTCCCAACAGGTTCAGGAGGTTGGTGTTGCAAGTTTAACAGACGGACAATCCCACGACACTTTCAAAGTGCCGGTAAATCCCATTTCAATAATAAAAAATATTGTCTTCGCGTATGGCAAGCTTTATGTCATAAGACATATTGATGACAGCTCAACACTGGTGCTGCCAACGCACACAGAAAGTTACCACAACCTGCGCAGGAACAGACTCAGTGTGTGTAAATAAACTAATATCGACCCAGTGTTTATGAAACGAGTCGAGCAACTCGATCTTCTTTAAAAATCTAATGACAAAATCTTCACTCACGCTAGAGTTGTTATTCGCTGTTTCTGCTCATAAACTGAGCTTAGATATTATTGCCTTCCTCACCTTTTCTAACCATTTGCGGGAGCTCAGGGTGAGCATGCGCAAACACACAGGCAGATGTTTGATGGTGGTGCCTTCAGGGACACCTCGTAAAGTGGATATTCTATTTACAAAACATGCCTGAACTCTTTTTATACATCCAAAATCTGCTTAGATACCTTGCCAAGGTGGCTTCATGGCAACTGATGTCCTTTTTTTAGAAGTGCTTTTAGCTCTTGTGTTAAAGTTCTCAGTATAACCTTTGGTCATAAACGGTGTGTAAAATGAGGCTAAATTGGCCAAAATTAACAACAGTTAACCCTTAAAGATTTTAAATATTTGATGGTCATATCCAAATTACTTTTTTTCTTTCATTTTTAACCTTTCCAAAGTGGTTTATCACAATTTATCAGAATATTACTACCTAATTTTTTGCATTTATTGGTAAAAATCTGGCATTTTCCTAAAGCTCAGACTAAATTCAGAGGTCCTTACATCAAAATAGAGAAAACTGAAAACAAACAAACAAACAAACAAATCAAAGTATATAATTAACTGATTAAAAAAAAACATACCCACAAACAGTTTTATTTAGGTTTTACAAATGAATCAATGTCTTAGACATGATAGTGTTTCTATGTTCTCATACTGAACTTATAAAAACACACATGGGTGACATCTGATGCCAATGAAAAACTGAGAAACTAGAAAAGCACTCAGACAGCGCAAACCTCCCCCAAGCAGCACAGTTCCCCCACATATTGTGACTGACACAACACAATATTACTCCCACATTTTTTTGTTTTTTTTTAAATTATTTTATTAGATTCTTGACACTGGAAACATATCCTTTGCAATTAGAATTACACTGATATCGTTATTTGTTGAGTAGTTATTCGTGAAAATTGACATTTCCGTAATGGTGGTTTTCTTCAGGATCTAGCTCTAAAGATCCGTCAAATCCGTTCACATCCTACTTTTTCAGTAGACCTTCAGCTACAATTTGGTGCTAGTTGCAGGTCTGTATCTGCATTAGTTTCCTCACAGTGACTAAAATGATGAAGGCCCCCTACTTTTGTCATGTTCCAGATCATAGTTTCCAGAATATTGCTAATCTGGATCATACTTTTACATATCACAGAAAGTATCGGGACCATGTTCTGTATTTTTTTTTGCCAAGCAATCCAGTCATTCTGTGTGAAGTTCTATACACATATGTTGAAAATGGCCCTATCTTGCGATGATAAAGAATCCTTTAAAAAAATTCCTGGATCCAGACTGTGATCCGGATCACCTCCAAAATTAAAATCCATTCATAACTTTTTGAGTTATCTTGCTAACTAACAAACTCTGGCAAAAACATAACCTCCTTGGCGGAGGTAATTAATATTTTCAGGTCACACATTTGAGAAAACGAGTTGAGTTCCACTGTCATCTGGTGGACATTTGCTAGTACTACAACAAAGTCAACAATAATAATAATAATAATAAAGAATCATTAAAAAAATTCCTGGATCCAGACTGTGATCCGAATCACCTCCAAAATTTTATCACCTGTTCCTTGTCTCAGAGCGAACATTTTCTGAAAATTTCATTAAAATCCGTTCATTTGTTTTTGAGTTATCTTGCTAACTAACAAACAAACCCTGGCAAAAACATAACCTCCTTGGCGGAGGTAACTACATTTCCCTGAAATAATTAACATAACATATTGACCTTATTGATCTTTTAAGTTATCATACATTTTAGATCGGTAGATGCTTTTGTTTGCCATCAGCTGTTTATATCTATTCATACATTTAAGGGTTGAAAACATTAACTTTGAATTACTTTCAGCCTTATAAACTGTCTCACATTTCTTCCTGCTCTTCATATTCATACCAAAACTGGGTCAAAGTTAATTTACTGGTACACCTTCAAGAAGCTGGATTGGTTAGGTTAATAAAAATTACACTGAATCTTGTCATGAACATTTTTTAATAAAGATAATTGAGAAGCACAAACCATAGTACCATAAGACAACAATCAATAAAGGCCTTATACATGTTTAGAAATACTGATATATATATAACTAAAATCTGACATGGAAAGTGAGTGCAGAGTGACTTACAGTAAATCCTGTTAAAGGAAATGTAATGCTGGTACAGTGTAAGATCTTTGACATTTTAAATACGTCATCATCCTCCATTCTCACAGTACGCTAAGAAAAAAACAACCTTTTCAAAAGTAACAGCCCCTGTTGTAGAGAAGATTTCATATTTTATTTTACAAAAAAGTAATAAAACATAATGGAAAGAAAAAGCCAAAGACGCCATTAAAACTTCACAGAATCGTGCCTAAAACACAACCAATATTCACTATTCTTCAAAGAGTATAACATAATTCAGCTTACTAAGATGTGAGGTACTGCAAAAATACCAGTCAGTTCAGTTTGAAAGGAAAAAATAACACACAAAAAAATAAAGACACAAAATTTAACATGAGAACATACTGATTGTTGAGCTGTGAAACTTTGCAGAATTCATAAAAAAATTACTCAGAATCACAAAATAAATAAATACATTACACCAGAATTATGTGGATGTGGCACTGCAACATTATTTATTGTTATTATGCAGTTCCTCTGTTATACTGTCTCCAGAATTGAATTACAACTAATAAGTGGAAGTTTTTTTCTGCAAAACTGATTTGTCTTTGTAGAAACACATTAGTTTATTTGATTTTTCTTCTTCCATAACACATTTGTAGCCCTAACTACATTTGAAAACGTAGTATCACGTTAGATTTTAATACTTTCTGCCAATTAAAGAGTCTGTTTTAGGAGGAAATGTGTATCCCTGTTATTTCAATCATCTCTGGTCGAATAGTAAATCAGTTATTGTAGATCATTCATTTATCAGACAGGGGTCATTATTTGTTTACCTGCTTTACTAATTTCAGCATCACAATGTCTTATAAGCTGCTCAGGTGGGTTGGCCAGACAACCGGGAGGGTTTACGCCCCCTGCTGCCTGACATCTTTTCCAGCACTGCCTCCCAGGTGTGCGACAAGGTGTATGTGCCGTCATCCCTGTTCATTGACTTTACCTGTGTTTCTGTACCTCAATGACCTCCCTGGGATGGCCATGGCTCAGTTGGTGGAGTGTATCATCCAGTAACCAAAGGGTTGGCGGTTCAAATCCTGCTCTATCCTAGTTAATCTGTGGGCAAAACACTTCACCCTCCTTGCCTCCAGTGCCACTTACACTGGTATATGGATGTTCAGTGGTCGTTGGAGGGGCCACGCTTCCGTCAGCCTGCAGCAGGGCACCTATGGCTATGAACATAGTTTACCACCACCAGAGGGGAAATGTGAGAGTGAATGGATCAATAATGTAAAGCACTTTGGGTGACTTGAAAAGCACTATAAAAATCTAATCCGGTATTATTATTATTATTGATCCAGTGATGGTATTCAGACGAAGGCTACAGGAAGTAGCTGAAACTAATAAAGCAGGTAAACAAACAACTACCCCTGTCTGATAAATGAATGATCTATAATAACTGTAAGTGGAAGACAGTATGAAACTCTACCAGACAAAATAGTAGATCAGTCGCATTAGGCAGATGTTCCATTCAACACACAAGTGAGAGGAATGGGCAGACGTTAAACTACAGTTATAGTTTTTGGGACTCATTGACTTCCTTGGATATCTCTGCTCCTGTTTTAGGGAACACAATGTATTCATAAATGAGACAATAAAAAGGCACAGTCCTTGGTCTGTTTGTCTTTAAAGTTGAAGATGATATTAAGCTAGAAACACCCTCAATACCCTGGTGTCGCTTTCACTTGAATGGTTGAATGAGTAATTCACAAATAAAATAGTGGGAACATTTTCTGGCCAGTGTTTGTCAGTTTACACCAGAGAGCTCGCCTGCCACACAGAAACATGGTGATGTGTTTTTCTACACGGCTGAGAGGTCGATACGATTTGCTGAGTTGGTGCTTTTGTCCCATGTGTTCATCTTAGTGGGAGTGACGCCTTCCTTGTTTCCATTCATCTGAAAATAAATAAATAAATAATTAAATAAAATGGAAAGACAGCATTAGACTGGGGTGGTTAATGAAATGATTAAGTACTTATTTTCACTTACAATGTCAGAGTTGAAGGGTTTCACATTGATATTACGGATGGAACTGCTGGTAAGTGACCACACTTTGGTTTTATGTTTGAAAGCAGCTCTGACCTGTAGAAACAAAAAAAGACCATTACAGGAACTAGTGATAGATGCCATATGACTTTTTTTTTTTTCACACATCCTGTCATCACGTTGTACCAGATATCTGGAGTCATAACAGTCCAGAGATCAGTCCCATCCAGATTATTTCCCTCCCATAAATCAAAACTATCATCTAAAAGACATTTTATAAATATTAGGACTTCACTATACCTCAGAGTTGAGAAGACAATGAAACAAGAAGACAAAGAACCCCTACAAAAAAAGGAAAAGCAAAACATTTTACCGGTAATTTTTAAATAACAGCAAATATTTCCCATAACGTTCTGTTGTGTGAAACTTACTTGTAATGAGTTGAATATAGCAAAGATATATAAGAATGCCAAAGAGTGTGTGTTGACTGCAAGAACGCCAAAAATCCAGGAAATGCCTAGAATAGGTAGGAGTACAGCCACTGCCTTTGCAGTCAGTCTTAAAATAAAGCAAGACACAAACCATATTTTACATTATTAACTTTGTTTGAGGGAAATTACTTCAGATTCAAATTCTTAACTTACTTGAACTTACTTGACTGCGTTTGCATCTCCATGAACCTTATAATTTTCTCCACTGATTCGAGAGATGATCCTCGTCACAGATATCAGAATTCCAATGTTTACCTGGAAATGAGAGACGAAATCTGTAAAATTAAGGGCCCTGGTTTGATTTTTCTATTGCTTTTCCAAGAACAAGCAGTAAATTACATTGCAGCACAATTTAGAAAGTGAATTGTGTGAAAAATGACAATCCTAATTGTTTTTCCTCACCACAATGACAAACAGAGCTGGTGCCACAAATGCCCAGATGGCTCCATTTTTCAGTGACAGCCAACAGCTGAGAAAGCAAGGATAGGGGCAAAAAAAAAATAAAAAAATTACTCAGTGTTCCCTTCCAAGAAAAATGCCATAATGCTGTAATGTAAATATGGAATAACATATGTTAACCTAAAAGCTTTTCAGTAACATTAAACGCAGATGAAGGTTCCAGTTTCTTTCCACAAGTGAAGTCATTCTTATGCAATGCCAGCAAGTAATGGCGGATTAAAATCAATCCTATCAAATTGTTGTTGTTTTTTCCACGTGTAGGTCATACTCACTTGTCAACTTCACCATAACTATCCAGAGCTGATGTCATGGACACTACGCAGATCAATAATGGAGATCCTGATGCACAAACAAACAAACTCAGCTGGTCCTTTGCACTAGTCTCTTTGCATTATGCAGTAATAGACTGAAGTCCAGGTTGGTAATGTCAACACACACTTTTTATACACTGCTCATTGCCTTTAGAAATCATGCTTCAGGTTTATTATATTATCTGCTATTCTTTTCCAAGTCATTTTCTTAAAGAAGAAAATGAAAAACAAAAGGTCAAAACCTTTGTCACAGCTAAGTGCAGAAGCAATTAATTACACAATTTACCTAATAACAGCTAAACTTCTTGCTTTCAGACAATTCTCTAGCACATAATTTGCAGCTGGCCACACAAAATGAAAAATTACTCTGGCCAGAAGAGAGGAAGTAATAAAAAAGGATGTTTTTTTCCACTAATGGGTTCAGCATGTGAAGGAGAGACCATGCATTCCCGAGCAGACAAAGATAGCATACGTATGTCCCAGATTCTTTTTATCTGTCCATCAACTCTAGTTCACTGAGATCAGGACAGACAGTTGTGACAGTAACATAACTCGAAGCAGATTTATTTAACAGGGTCAATGTTATTTACTTTAAAACTACCAGTTACGTGTATTAAAAAGCTGAAGTCACATTTACAGTAATGGTCTGGCACAAGGTTGCATCAGTCAGTAAAATAAAATAGCATGGTCTTGACAAAATCACCGTATTATGTATTGCAGCTCTAAAACAGGTACATCATTTTATTTGGAATAATGGCTCCTGAGAAAACCTACCCCAGCCAATGCCATAGTAGTAAAAGTGTTTGCTTCCCTCAGAGCCAAACACCTTAACAACCATACTGTAGAGATGGAGGCCCTCCACCAGCATCCAGGCGAAGGCGCTCAGAAAAAAGAAGTGAAGCAGAACAGCCATGATCTTGCAAGGCAGCTGGAAAAAGAGGACAAAAACACTGCATTTATCATCAAAATATTCTCATTCATATAATTTTTATTTAATTAAGCACAAATAAATGGACTCAGATTTTAATATAATGTTTACAAGTAACTCGACCATAAAAGCAAAGGTTTACTGTTGCTCTCTGTTGGATATATTTAACAGAACACTTGTATCATAAACTAAGGGAAGTGGACATTATAGCAACAGTGGGATGTTCAGTTGCATTGTGGGAAACATGAAGATCTTAAGTTTTTGGAGCTTGTTTCATAGCAAGGAACTAAAGTAAAAGACAATATTTTTCTAATAATTTGGTAATGAATGCCTGCAGGAATTTTTTTCAGGTCCTGCTTGATTGTCCTCTCTGAGTTCATTTGTCTCTGTCCTTGGAATACGTACTGTTCCTGGGTCAAAGCGAGCACTGATGAGCAGTAAGATCTCCGCCACCAGGATGGCGAATGACAGGTTGGCATGGATATGGTAGCGTTGGTTACGGATAGTACTTACTGACCTGAAGAGCAGCAAAGCAATGATTAGAATAACAGGTGCACACAGAATGAAAGCTGTTATTACAACGTTTTGATTACATTTAAGGGATTATATATATTTGAACATGAATAAAATACATATTATCATCTATTTATTCAGGACAAATGACTAATTTGTTGTCGGTACTTACGACAGGACTGCAAATGTAACCAGAGTAATGGCAAGACAGAAGATAGAAATGGAGCAGCCGACATAACCAATGGTTGAGAGTGCCACCCTGTGGCCAGTGGTGAGCTGTGGATAGAGACAAATCAACAGGACAAGACAATCAGCAATAGAGCGGGCATAGTTTAGTCTACTATACTATGCTGTCTGGACACAAATAAAACAGCCATGTCAAACCCTGTGGTTTGTGTTCAACTCGTCTGCATAACTACAACCTCACCCAAAGATTTCATGTGGACTTCATGTGGAGCCAATGATGATGAGCACATTTGTAACCTACAATAGTGTTTTCTTTGGCAGCTGCTTTAGTGGACTGAGCTAGACTATATAATAAATTAAAATAAAACAATGTCAAATGTGAAACTCAATATTTGCATTAGATATGTACACTGGACCTGTTTTTGTCATCTTAAAACATTATTATTTTTGCCTCAAATATACAGTAAAGCTTTGACAGTAACAAAAGGTTCACTATTCAATGTCACCTTCAATTGTGTTTCATATAATTCTATATCTGCATGCCGGTGATGTTGTTTAGGAGTTCAGGACATTTCAGGGGTTTGGGTTTGATTCTCCATTAACCGTCTTCACATGTGCCTTGTCATTATGGGGGCAGAGGAGTCTTAGACATCCAGAATAAGGATATGTGGGATGTTCCCTCGCAGCTGAGGGATGAAGCTACCCACTAATTAGAGACTGGTTGAAGGAAAAGTATAGCATCAAATAGACTTCTGCTCCTTAAATACAACACTGGCCCACTTAGCTGCAGTAAGAACTCCTCTTTTCTATTTAAAGGCAGCTTTGGGGATGCTGACCGTACTCCCATGGCACATATCCTTGGATAACAAATAGTCATTCTGTGGTTTCATTGTTCACAGAGTGGGTATTACCAAAAAATGCACATAATGTCGATATAAAAATATTGCGCAAGAGAGTGTTTAGGGAGTAAGGAAGGAGATGTGACATGTTGTTCAAACTGGACAAGTGCTATGTGTGAACAATGGTTGAAACGGACAGCCTGTGGTCTCTTGAGGGTCTATTGTCTTTAGCGGATGGACCACTGACCTTTGCAGTAAACCTCTAAGAGCCACATTTAATCATGGTTGTCCACAATACTTCATAAAAAACCACCAGTGAAACCAACTTTGTTTCTGTGAAAGTCTGCTTATAATTGACCTACAGGGAGGGTAAACTGTCCAAAAGGAGCAGCGAAATAGGAGGGGAAAGGGGGGGGCTTGCTTCTGGTCGGTGGATAACAGTGTGGTAAACCACCGTTTCCTGGCCAATTATACTATTACAGATCTACTTACAATGCGACAAAAGCACACAGGGATATGGGGAGAGGTGCACTTTTAAGGCCAAACAAGGGGGATAACTTCACTGTTTAAAAATTTGGGTGATTTAAACTAATAATAAAAATATTAAATGTACTAAAGTAAGAATATCAAAAGAAAGTGACCACACCATCAAAGACCCAGTGGGTATCCACAACTGAAGAAATATTTCTAATGGAAAAATTAACAGGCAGCCCGACACTGCAAGAACCACAACTTGATAAAAAGTGGAATAAATTTACTATATTTCCACATTTTTGCTACCGGGGACATTGTTTTCTATTGTACTCATTTGTTTTGTTTTTTCTCTTTTTTTTTGTTATTGTTATAATTGTTGTCCATAAAACTCAATAAAGATTTAAGTTCCAAAAAACAAACAAACAAACAAAAATATATATATATATGAAGAAGGTAAAAGCCGTACCTCTATAGGCACTACTTGCATAAGAATTGCAAAGTTTGTGAGGTGGTTGCACAAACACACGGAGTAAGTCATGTTTCCCTCTGAGCGAACACAACCTTCATTGGACCATACTCCTTCGTTTGAACTAAATAAAAAAGAAAAGAATATCAGGTACAATAACAGAGTACACTTTCAGAAAAGTACCAATATAAACATATCAGTGTGACACCTTATAGAGCAAAGAGAGAAAAAAAAAAATCACTCCAATAAGGTTCCTGGCAGAGATCATTCAACATGATCCATTGTGGGAGTCACACAGAGAATATTCTTCACTGAATATGAGAGGTTCATCTGACAGAGCAATCCAATTATACACATTTTTCTTGAGTTTCAGAGCAAAGGGGAGTCAAGGAGCAGATCCTTCGAATCCAACTAAAACACACTCCCTTTTAAAGTGATTTATGCTTTCTAAATAGTGTTTTGGCCTCACTTACCACATCAAAAATATTTTTTACTTTGTGCTGTTACTCACGATACACTGAGATGAAATAGTGGTGCATGAAGCATGGGATGTTTTTAATCTGAATGAGTAAAGGTACACCTATCCAAATAAACATTTATGCTCTTGAGTTGACAGACTTGAGCACCGAATATGCAAAGGCTCAACAATCAAGATAAAACTCTTTTGGCACCACGGGTGAATAAATAATTGAGACATGCTGTATCTAAATCATGACCACAGACCCACCTATAGTCCAAAAAGGCACAGTAGAGGAAGACTTTATTACTGTGATTTAAGACTTGATCCTGCTGTTCTTTAGTCTGAAAAAGAAAAGAAAAAGAAAACTGAGGTAATCCCATCTGTAATTTTCAGAGAGAATTATGTGATGTAGGAAAACATGTGCTTGGCTTGTACTGTCTAAACAATGTCCATTATATTCCAAACTTTGTTGTCCCATAACTCAGAAGAACCTATATGGAAAACACGCCTTCATGCAGAAGACGACATGCACAGACATCAATTACATAACTGCATACCTTCCCTAATGATCTGTGCTTTTCCTTTCTTTCATATTTTCAACAGAAACATCACATTTTAATGTAACCTTTGTCTCTGAGGAGAAATAGAGCTCTTTTTTTCACTTTATTCTTGAGATATAGAATAAGAGCACTTGGGTAGAGCCTAAATACCAATCAAAAAACAACCCATTTTATGTAATCTGAGCTCATAATAAAGTAGAGACAAGACACAGATCAGGACTCAGCAAAGGTGATTATTACACTGAGTGAAACTCCCTACTGTCTTCAACAATCTTATTTGATTATAACTCACTCTTTCCATGTCATTCCTTAATATGAGATTTGGAGTCCCCAGAGACAGTGAGCTAATGGCTGAAGTGCAAGAATGCAGTAATTGGGGTTTGGCCGTGTTTTCAGGTCAAACCACTACCCTCCTCAATCGGTCTTCTGAAGAAAACAACGCTTTCATTGGCTAGTTGGGTGTACATGGAGAGACTGCACACCTCTTCTTACTCTGAGCCTCGACTCTCAGACTGAATAAGTGTATGATTTGATGGACTGTGTCTGCACCATTTCCTTTGGAAAAACTGAGAGGGAGAGTGAAAGTGACAGTCAAGCTGTCTGTTTCCTGGCTATAGGCGCTGTGATTCATATTACAAAGGAATACGTTGACTTCATTGTGTAACCAAATCATTGCTCTCATTCTGTCTGATTTGTACATGCATCTCTTTAGTCAACATGTACTGTTACTCTCAACATGAACGCAAAAATAGATATCCGTGCAGTCCATTTAAGCAGGCAAGACAAAGGATCCGAAAAGGCCGTGAGGGAGCAGAAAATGCACCCATCATCAACAGGACATGGCCAGTTTTGAGAAGCTGCAAGCAACACTGTGGGTGAATTTACTGATCCCCTGTGAGCTGTTATAACTCTTATTTTTTGTTGGGTCTAAATGAAAGCAGACGGCAGGGAGTCAAACTGTAAATGAAGAAAGAGACCATTCACACACTGTAAGGCTTGTTTTATAATGTCATATTTGTGCTCCACAATCTTCATATTATGGTGTTGTGAAAAAGATGAATTATCCACCTTCAGCACCAAATGTAAACCCTTCATGAGAAACAGCCCATCATTACTGAACGCTGATATGTACCAGATACAGGCTTTAATATACACTGACTAACAGATCACCACACATGTGAAGAGTGCTGGTGCCATGCTTCCTGTCAAGCAGCTCTCTGTTTGTGCTAGTATATATATCCAGAGCATGTTCCTGACTGATATCTCAACAGAGGTGCAGGAACCTGGAAGTCACTGGTGAGTGTTAAAATGCACTTGGAGAGCTGGCTGTGCTCTGTGTGCACGTCGTTGTTCCCTGGTGCCCTGAGGCCTCAGCATCTACCAGCCAAGACTGCAGCTGGGGCTCCAGCTCTTTATTAACAACAGAAGGCCAGTAAAACCAGCCATAGAAATTACTTTGAGCCCCGTAAGAAGAATGGATGGTGAGGAGAAGAAATAAAAGAAGAGAGTGATAGCAAGTGACAGCAGAGTGACGCAGAGTGATATGATGATAGAAGAGAAGAATCAGTAAGAGAGAAACTGATGAATCATAGTTAGTCAAGGTATTTCTGGTGATAACATTTGGTGCAACTGTTAACTATAGTGCCATATGTTTACTTCAAGTTATTGACCATTTTTTGTTCTAAAACATAATGTTAAACATGATGCAAAACACACAACACAGATAAACTCTTTCCTCTGTAGCAGCAATAGCTTTTGAATCAAGAAAACAAATAGTATTTTATTTGGCGCCGCTTACTGAGGCAAAAGTGCTGTAGATTATGATGCAACTCTGGCAGAAAACAAAGGCTTTGTCGTTGCCATGTCATCATCATTGTCTGCTTTGTGAGAGAATTTGTTTGGCAATTTAACTTCGACTTTTGTTTCAGGTATGAGAAATGTATCTTGATGGCTTAATACAAACACATTCAGGCTTAAAAACCACCAAAACCACCTCATTGGTTGCCATAGTGAATGAAGGACCCTGAATATGAACATGAGACAGACTGGCTCTCTGGTGTGTATATCCCTCTTAACCAAAGTAACACTCGTCCTTCAGCTGTTTAATGACTGCGTTGAGCCTGCTGGGTAAAATGACGAGGAAAATAAACCCTCTCATGATCACATCTGCATAGACGTTTTAGATAGAAATACGGAGTCCAGTTATTTGTGTAAATGCAAACTTCTTTACCCTCTGCGGTGTATCTAAGACCTCCCATGACTGGCAGAGTTGGAAGCTGGAGCCTCACTGTGGTTGAACTAGCTTCACCAAACACAGACAGCATAAGCCTTCTCAAACCCCAAGACATCAGGCAACTCCAGGAGCATTTACATTTTAACTTTTGACAGCTGGTTTGAGGTATAAATGAAGAAAAGATGGAGAATCCAACACATCATTCATCATCCATATTTCAACACTTAAGTCAAAACAGACAGGCTATTGTTAGGAGAACAACTTAACATTTTGCAGCCAGAATTAGACTGTCGCTCATGTCATAATGCGCATAAACACACAGAGACCATTTTAATTCTACATTTCAAAAAATAATAGCATGGAAAAATTCAAGTCTTTTTGCATGTTTTAGCTATCATATTGCTTTAGGGATGACAGTGTTGGACATTAGTGTGTTTAGAATAAAGAGTGCTGAAGTTATAGATAGATATCAATGTATTGGATTATAGTCGTGGTTTAATCTTTTCCTGTCGGGCCCCCCTTTGGAGAATGGAAAATCTCCAGGCTCCCCTCAACCCCAACAACATTGTAACAGTCATGCAATTATAACTTTTATTGGAAGAAACATCAATGTCGTAACAACACTATTTGCTTTACTTTGAAAGACTTTGTGGTGAAAATTTAAAATAACTTAGATTTTTGCTTGAAAAATACAGATAAACTCAACAAGACTGAGTCAAATAAAAATACTAAATGTGCAATTATCTTATTACTATGACAATAAAGTAACTTTTTTTAGAACAACAAACAAATTTTGGTAACAAAGATGAACATTTTAACAATAGTGGTGTTTGCTCGTTTCCATTGCGCATCTCAGAACATGAAAGTGCAAACTGTGCAAAAACAGAAACATTGTACATGTTTCTTTTCCAATCAAATCCTTGTCCATTCTCCAAACCTAAAGTCTTTGTCTAGTCTAGTGAGAAATCACCATGGTAGCAGATTTGTGTGTTGTACGTCCCTAAAATGAGTCCAGGGTGCTCCAACGCTAAAACTAGTTTAATTAGTTTGACCTGCTATTTGTTGTAACCTGTAGGGGGAAAAAAACACTCATGCACTACACCCCCTGGAAATGTATTTACTCAGGGATTTATGTGACCACTAGGGGGAGTAGTGAAGTGAAAATTGACCCCACAGGGCCTTACACCAAAGTGTCAGGAAGTGATGAGATGGGATGAGACAACTTTTACAGGCAAAAAAAATAAAATAAAATGAGAAAAGTTAGAAGCATTTGTTTTCACCACTGGACACAGCTCTAAAGGAAGTGAATACAGTTCAGTGCTGAAAGTGCAGTGTTTCTTCAACATTGATTATGAAGCTAATGGATGTATAAAGGTATTGTATAAAGTTCTTTCCTAGATTTGCATTTTGCCAATCTAAAATTAAATTGTGGCAGCTATGACATTTTTTTTTTTTTTTTTTTTTAAATTATGATTGCAAACAGATCTTTAACATAAACTGCACAGAAAAATGGAAGTGATTTGTGGTTTTTGGCTAAGCTAACAGCTATAATGTAAACTATCAGCTGACGCAGCATGTGAACATGATAAGAAAGAGTGTTATTTTGACCAAATGTCAAGCAATTATGAGTTTTAGTTTGAAGAATCTGATGATTCAGTAATACAGACATGTATAAACAATGAGCTCCATGTTTTATCCACTGAATGATACAGTCTGTGGATACATGGTGTTGATTTTCTAGAGGTTCTGATCATCTTAAGTATATATGTACCCCTGCTGTTGAGAGAAGAATATCAATGCTACATATCACCACTTTAAGCAAATATTTTAATCTTTGGTAAAACATAAAAGAGAAAGAAAGAAAAAGCAGAAAAGATTTATTGTCTGTTTCTTCCCTTTTTTTCAGATCACTAACTGAATCATCATTTGCAGTTCTCACTGGATGTCATGAAATTTGTTATTTATATTCCCACCGATGGTGAGCCGTTTCACATAAAACTGTCACATAAAACTGAAACAATGTTAATTTTGGTATAATTTCACTGTGTGCAACAATCAGTTTGACAATCAGGGGCCAAATCGGACCCGCCAAAGGGTCCAGTCCGGTCCTTGTGATGACTTAGTGAAATGCTAAAATTAAACTAAGATATTAACAATCCTTTTAGTTCAGGGGCCATAGACAGAACAATTCAATTTCAAATGGGACAAACTGGTAAAATCCTACCATAATATCTAATAAATACTTGCAACTCTAAACATTTACATGTATTTACCCCAAAACAAAGTACAATTTCACAAAACACGTGAATAATGTGAGGAAATATGAACAACCTGAAATGTCTTAAGTGCAGTTTTAACAATATTATTATCTGTTATTGAATGTTTTGTATATTTGTAGATCCACTGTGATTTGTAAGTTATAAAGTACATGTGAAAATTATAAACTGAAGCATAATATTGTTAAAATTACACTTATTGTTTCAGTTTGTCCATATTATTCACATTGTTTAATAGTTTATAGATGTAAACATTTTCATAACATAACTTTACTTTTTTCACCATAAAATATAGAGAAAATTTTGGAGTTATTATACATTATTTATATATTATTATGTTATTATTTTTCTTGTGCCCATGAACTAAAATAAGTTTGACAGTTTCTGATCTAACACTAGATTTCAACAAAAGAAGTGAGCTGGGAGTCAAAAAAAATCTTTACATGTCAACTATTGAATGTAAAATGCAGACTTTTTACTCAACAAAAAAACATTTCACTTTAATACATGGATATTCCCCCCCCCCCCCCCAACCCCCTTTAGACATATTGTTCAAAATAGAACAATGGTTTCCTTTCTGGCGTCGTCCCATCAGTTTCACACTGATAAAAAACACTTCGAAGAATATAAATCAAGTCTTCCAATAAAAGTGAAACTGATTTGAACAATACATTTCACTTTAAGTTAGTAAGTCAATCAATTCTGATCTAAGATATGATCAAACAAAAACAGATGCATCTCTAAATAGATCCTACATGCACCCACTCATTCTCTCCAGCTCTGGCACAACAATATGCAGCCGCAAGTCAGGCAGTCAGGCATATTTTAGGGTAAAAAAAAAAGGGCTGAGTAAAGGCTTTGGTTGAGCTAAATTTAAAAAGCAGTGAAAAATTATACACCAGTGTGATTGAATATGCCAGCGATCCTCTGCTTTCACCTCAAATGGTCCAAATATTTGAGAGAACAGAGAGCCAGGGTGTAAATTTGGACTGCACTTTCTGCATTTAGTGTAGATATCATTTCATAACTATGCAGCTGCAAAAACCCAGAACAGCATTGAAGCATATCAATCACAAGTGATGAGATTAAAAAAAAAAGAAGTATGTAGAAAGAAGTATTTTTTCTTATTATTCAAAAGAAGACATCAATCTCTTTTTCTAGTAATGTCCAGTTGGTAGAAATTTTTGTGAAATGTATAAGTCAGTGAACGCGAGTATGTCTAAGGTGTAACCAGGGTTTAACAATAGTGAAATTGTTCTGGATAACAAAAGAGATACATGTATTTCCCAAAAGCCACACGGACTGCTGTTAAATTTAGTAAGGGAAGGAAAGGTTTTATTGCTGTATGTCTGGGAAAGACACAATAAGGTACGGTACAACACGACTCAACCCACCAGATGCTAAATAACAAAAAAATTAAATCAAGTTCAACATAGCTCAAAACCTGACTTGGGCTTTGAGGAAAATCGGATCATTCAGTCCCGTAAAGGTCAGTGTATTAGAGCAGAGGTGTCTTAACTCATTTTAGTTCAAGGGCCACATTTGATCTGATGTGGGCCGGACCAGTGAAATAATAACATAATAAAATATAAACAAATGTCAACACCAAACTTTCCTCCATGTTGTAGAGTGAAAAAAGTAAAATTATGTGATGAAAATGTTTACATCTACCAACTATCCTTTAAAACAATGTGAATAACATGAACAAACTGAAATTTCTTCAGAAAACTAAGTGCAATTTTAATAATATTGTGTCTCAGTTTATCATTTACATGTGTACATTTTTTTCCCCCCACTTTGTCTTTATTGGTTTTTAAAGATATTAAGAATCAAAAACAGGGAGGCAAAAACAAGAACCGACAAATACAAATACAAAAATAAATAAATAAATAATAATAAAAATAAAATCATGTGTACATTTTTAAAGTGGATCATAAAATACACAAAACATTTAATAACATGCAGAATATTGGTAAACTTGCACTTCAAAATGATCATATTCGTTAATTCGTTTTATGACATGAAACATGTTTACATTTACAAATGACCTATAAATACTTTAAACTCCAAATTTGGAGTTGTAAGTATTTATAGGTCACTATGATAGTATTTTACTGATCCAACCCACTTGACATTAAATTGATCTATATGTGAAACCTGAACTAAAATGATGAATTTTTGCATTTCACAAAGTCATGCCACGGGCCAGACTGGACCCTTTGGCGGGCCAGATTTGGCCCCCTGGACGCATGTGTGAGACCTTTGTATTAGAGCATCATGGCAAAACCAGCCCCTCTGACAGAGTACAGATCTTGTTCTAACAGAATTTTTCATTCTGAAGTTTGGTCGGTATACTGTACAGCATGTGGAGTAATAATCTGAATCCAAGCAAAAACACAACTGGCCTTGAGTGAGATCATTGTGTCAGGGGAAATGTAATAAGACATGCAGCTGTGGTCTCAACTCCGTCTCTGAGGTAGACACTCAAAACACCAGGACGTGCTGATAGGCATGAGAGTGTGAGGAAAACTGGACACAATTAAAAAAACAAAAAACAAAAAACAATTTACAGAGATGTTTTTGATAAAGGTGAGTGGTAGACGTTCACTGATTTGGGGAGGGGGGATATTACTTTGGTGACCTTCTTTTTGGAATTAAATCCACAACAACACTGTAGGAACTTCATTCGTGTGTGAAATCACATGGGACCGCTGCAGTCTGTCGTTGCATTTTTATGTTAAACGCTGCCCTACTTTTATTAACATTTTGAGTCTTTGCAGAGAAGCAGGAACACGGGAAACACTCACAGCGTGCACCAGGACTTATTAACTATCCTCCAGGTTTGTACTGGAGTTCTGTTTTGTTTAGCACGTAGCAAGAGGTGGTGGTCGTAAGGCTGGAGTGGTGATAGAAAGGGGGGGCACTAAATGGGAGGAGTGGCAAAGAAAAAGACTCCAAATCCAAAGCTTTTGGCAAGAGAAGAATAGCAATAGCCAGACTTCCATCTGTGATTGATCAGCATGTTGGCTCACATAGCCTGTGTTTGTATATGAGTTGCTCTGTGGGTGTGGGAGGTTGGGAGAGAGAAAGAGAGCGAGAAGGAGGAGAGTTTTCACCCACAAGGTTTAAGCTGGGCGTGTGCTGGGAGTTATAAAAAGCCTGGCAATGGAGAGTGGTTATTATTGTGGCAGAAAGGACTGATACCCACACCGGCTCACACGACTTAATGATTAAAGCGCGGGTATCAGAAAGTATTAAATAACCTTTGCGTGATTATTTTCAAAGTTGCTGAACAATTAATCTATTATTTTCTGCACGTATTAAGGAGCTCCAACAAGTCTAGACCTTTTTGTAAACAAAAACCACCCAGTTTCCCTTTCTCCTCTGACCTTTTTCCTTCCTTCCCAGCAAATTCACCCCTTTGTATTCTTTACGTGAGAGTGTACGAAACTATATGGAAATGTTAATCATATACACTTTCTCACGTCTTATTTGGCAGATTTCGTGCCAGTTTAGTAAAGTTCAGATATTGTTTTCAGTGATTTGCTCTCAGTCTAAAACCTTTTTTGGCTTGAGTACCCCCTGAGCCTTCTTGTCACTCCACGAGTACCCCTCACACATATGCGTCGATAATTCTCCAAAAATAGAGCATAACACAGTGGTTATTAGATGAAAATCATTGTATTTAATCTTCTTAAATTGAACATAAACTTGTCAGGCTTTCTCTCCTTTTTTTTTTTTTTTTTTAGCATCAACTTAATTAAACATAAGAATAAAGAATATGTTTTCTTGGAATAAAAATAATTGACCACAGCAGACATTCTATTGGCATATGACGAATATTACGAGTTTTTGGACTAGTTTTTGTAATGCCTTCGTTAAAAAAAAAAACAAAAAAACTCCCCATGTGCTATGTACCCCCTGCAGTACCTCTGCGTACCCCTAGGGGTACACGTACCCCTGGTTGGGAAACACTGGTCTAAAATATTTAATTTACTAAAGGCTAGCAGCGCTCCTCCCGTACTGCCACCCCATTCTATGATTTGCATTGGCTCTTCTTATGAAGTCACTAAACTAACACACTACTTTATAAGCCTGTAAACTCAGGCCCCCTCGTCCAAATCTGTTTTTTAAATCCTCCCAGTTTCAGCTCTGCTTATGAAATCAATCTTTCCATTCATTCCCTTCATACCATCAGTGTGATGCTCTGAAAGAGGAAGAGGGACAAGGAGGAGGTGTCACCCTTTTATGTATGTATTAATGTTTAACTAAAGACCCTGACGACTCCCACTGTCTTTTTTCTTTTCTTCTCTCCTTCGTACCTCTCAAACTAAACTGCAGGCAGACAGTGGTAATAAATCACGGATGGAGCCAGGGTCCAATCAACACGGCAGCCGAATGGCGTGAGAAAGCTTGTGGGTCTCCTGCAGTCGTGATAGCGCCTTGTCTGGATATCAAACTTAGTACACGCCACACAACTCGCAATGGCGGCACCTCAGCTCTGACCGAGTCAGCTGGGAATGGCATGACCTCAGCGGGCTGATTCAGTGAACTTAAAGGGTATCAATCAGCAGTGCAAGGTCATGGAGACACCAACTGCATGAATCTGACCTTCAGTGAGTGGCTACCTGCCATGACACAAGGTTTTTCACAGGATGGAGACTCCATCAATTCAGGGTACGATACGTTTTATCATGGCAGGTGTCAGATAAAGGAAATGGACGGCATTGGGTCTGAGCCATGGCAGTATGTAAGTGTTTGTACTGTACAACTGAGATTGCATAAAGGACTTGCTGTAACCATGACGCCATGAAAAGAAGCGAGACATATGGGGAAGGTGACAGATTTCTTCACATTCAGCCCCGCTGCTAGGTTTTAATGAAGTCAAACAGGCAGTGGATACTTGTCTTCTCTGTGTGGATAAACACAGAGGTCAGTAGCAAATCACTTTAGGACACTGAACTGGTGCCATTTAAGGACATTTTTAAATTTTAACTCGTGCAGACAGTAAAAAGCGACAAACAATGACCGCAAAAGTCTGCCACATACTGTACTATGAGTGCAGCCCTTCCTGCCTCCAAGTTAGGGAGGTGATAAGTATCCACCAGCTGCCAAAGACATTAAAATTCCAAAAATAGTCGCTTTTTGACTAAACCCAACAACAGGTCTGTAGAGCAAACCACTTATAAGAAAATAGACCTTTTTCTGGACATGTTCACAGCCAACTGTGCTGGGTGCCAAATAACCATGCGGCTCCTAAATATAAATCATAGTCAAAGTTCTGCAGCAAACTTAAGCAGAAATGTGCTGGCATGTGTTGTAGCCATCAGAACAGTATGCATTAGTAATACGTTTAACAGCCTATTTTTAATAGGTTAGAGAGGAAAGAATGTGAAAGAAGTCTGATTTATCATTTCATCAGAGGTAAAGGCAATCTGACTAAAATAGAAACACCTTGACCTAAAAGGCAGCAGAGCTTTTGAGCATCTCCAGTGCCTCCATAACAAAAAACATTATAAGCTCTCTCCCATGGTGTCGGTTAAAACAAACACAGTAATCACTGTCACGAGTACTGGGCCAAGTAATTACAGCATAAACATCTATTTCACCGGCAAACAAAATAACATTGCCATGGTTTCATGAAGTTGAATGGTTTTCATTTATGCTCTTATAATTGAGAGGAAATCAAATGTGTTTACAATAGAAAGTGAAAATCCTTGGAGCACTTGTAAATTTAACAGAACTACATTAGTGAGAATTTAGTCAGCTGGTTTTGTCAACAAACTTCTAATTACCATTGTCGGATACATTAATAAGCCATTAACACAGTGCATTCATAGAAGAATTGCTTCAGAATTATTTTATTGTACGAAGGATAAAAAAAAAATAAAAAAAAAAAACACATGGCTGTGAAGTGCACTGCCACATTTCTGACTTTATCCTGCACCAGGCAAATGCAGTACACATTTTACAGTTAATTTTGACTATGAGTTTCCAATGCATTTCACATGGAAAACTGGCACAGTCCCTGTCATAAAGCGGTGAAAAACTTTGCTGTTCATAAAAGCAAGTCATTGTTCTTTTCTAAGTACCCCAAGCCCACAGTTCAATGTCCATAATCAGTTCGCTTTCTGGAAGCCACATGCTCCATGAGGGAAAGTTTAGGCAGACTAATGAAAAGTAGGTTCGCTCTTTGTGCTGGTGAGTACCCAGCTGCACAATCCTCAATCACTGATAGACACTCATCTTCTTACATAAGAGAACACCAAAAATAGAGCTGATAGATTTCATATGGGGGGATACAAGTACTGCTGTGATTGGCAAACTGTGGCCTGCTTCCCTCTGATAAGGTGGGTGTCCCACACCCAAAAACTGCAGCTGACTGGAAAAGTTAACTACTCCATTTTCCCAATATTACTGACTCATACCACAGTCAGTAAAGATATCAGGCACTCTATGTGTCAGTTCTTACCAGGGCGTGGGTGAGAACAATTTTAATAAGCGGGGCCCCAGACAGGTTGACAGACAGGGCTGGGGAAGGCTCCACTTTCAGAGAAATTAAGCAGCTCGCCACCTGGATCTTATGGTCCTTGAAATCAGTAGCTTCATTAATCCTAAGAAAGAATGACAAAAAAATAAATAAATAAATAAATAAATAAATAAAATTGACTGAAGTAAGACACAAAGTTAAAAAGACACAGACGAAGGAACACAGATCCAGTGATGTGACCAAGAAAAAAACTAGTGTAATCTGGCACAGACGTCGACACATAAGTGTTACACATGAGCCCAGTGCTGTAGCGTTCATGTGGGACTTTGATTTTCTGTCAATATTATTAATCACCAGACAAAGAGCCACATGGCATTGATAGTTTTTCAGGGTCATCTGATATGTGACATGGGGATCATACAAGCATCACCTCTTTATCATGACAAGTCGGGCAGTAGACATGCTATATTAAAAGCCATCAGTCATTAACCTTTTAAGATGTACTTTCACATACTGGGAACTTTTACTTTAAGTTGCAAACAAGCAAAAAAGTGCAGAAAGTAGCTTGTTTAATCAGTACCATGTCAACTTTGCTAAGAATAAACATTGCAGTTTTGGTGGAACAAACTGCTCCGGTGATGAGACAATAAATGAGGGGGGGAGGATGGATGTGGAGGGCTAATAGCAGGGTGTATCAGTCAGTGGAGGTTGAGTGGTGAGATGATAGATATGAGAAAGGACAGATAAGACCCTGTCCCCAGGCATCAGCCGTACTGTGGTTCAGGAAGCAGGGCCGCCTTAGTGCCTCAGGACGTGATTTCCCATACAGGAAGTACAAACAGGAAAGCCCGATAGATGTTTTTTATCATTCCGTTAAATGTCTGGAAGTTAATTTTGGAGTTTTCTTTGATTTCCCTGGAAAACTGTGGTCACAAACAATCAGACTTTTGATGATAATGGGTTTTCTGTCAGCCTTTCTTACCTGGTTTTATACGGGCTGATTTCTTTGTAGTAGTTGTGCATGTTGTGGTAGTAGAGGCCAACAATGGTGGTTTGAGCTGAGCAAAAAAAGACAACATGTTTGGAGGTGAAATGAATGGAAAGAAGGCGAGGAATGTGATGTAGTTCTGCGAAAATGCTCACAAAGAAGGGAAGTTAATTAACGTCGCCTTGCCGCCTAATGCTGGCACCGGCAGACTAATAGAACAGCTATATTCTCACACAAAGGTGACAGAAAAAGGGCCACAAACCACATGGATGTTGGGAAGTCTTATTAAACTACTGTGACTTCACCGCTTTAGCAGGGGGTCTTATCCCCCTACTCTAATCTGACTTATCGTCCAGCCTGGTCCCACTTCAGTACTGTAAGATAAACAATGAAACTGGAGAAAATCCATAATTGCCATGTTCCTCTTTTCAAAGGCTTTCTACTCTGAGCTGCTGCTTCTGACGTCAGAGGCAAATATGTACCGCGAGAGTGTTTCAGTGTTCCAAAAAAAATTATTTCACCACATTGCCCCCTGTCAAGCCTCACAGGAGAACACTTTGTGACCGTTTTTGTACGTTCAAGTATCCAAATAAGAGGGAATAAAAATAAAATGCAGTAAAATATCATAGCACGCCAAGCTGTAGCCCTGCCTCTGTACCTAACCAACATAATAAAACCACCAGCCAGGTATTCACACAAGTTTATTTGGTCCTGGCTCAAATGTGTCAGCAGTAACATATTTCTGATAAAAGTACTTTAATGAATTATAAAAACAGTTTACTCAAGTGTTTGTATAGTAACACAGTAGAGCAGTGGCCAGGGGAGCCAAGAATCTGACCTGAACGCTAAGAGTTTTAAAGTCGACGATAATTACTCTTTTCAATTCTTTTTAATGACACAGGAAAGTGGAGAAAAAGTGCTCTCTCTTTTTTCTTTTTGTTTTGAATAAAAGAGTAACTGCCAACATTAAAGTCATAGCTGGATTTCTACAGTGCACCATAAAGTCACACAAAAGCTCTCATGGCACTCCTGTTCTACACTGTATGCTATGTTAGTAGTCTTAAATCTAAGCATAATAAATTACGGGCTAATAATAAGAGCCTCCCGGCTGGACAATTTTCTCTTGGCAGAATGAGTGCAGGGCTAATGCACAGTGTTCACACTTAGCCTAGAAAAGCTACCAGAGAATACTCAAGACAGGAAAAGTCTGTTTTTTACATCAGAAGTTACTGAACATCTTTAATTTGTTATATTTACGCTCACACTGCATGGTAAAAGCTTCTCCAGGCACTGAGATGTAGTTCTTTCCTTCTGTGGGGAAGCGGTAATGCGGCAGGTTGTAGTTCTGTGGGAATTTCATCAGAGAGTAATCTGCAGGGGTAGAGGTTAGAAAAAAGGTGAAATCCTGAGGAAAAACATAGAAGAGAAACAAACCAAAAGCCAATCACTAGGCCAATCTGCATTGTCAGGGGTGGATCATAGATGTGAGGAGACCTCAGGGAGAAAGAGACAACAAAAGCTGCCGGCAAACAAAATATTATGCAAAGAAATGAGAAAAAAAAAAGATGGAGGGAGTCAATCTCTCCTTATCTGACCTGCATTTGTCCTCCCAATAAGAAAACTAATGATGTCAGAGCCCCATTCTCTCATTTTTCTGATTTCTTAACTGTGTCTACACAAACTACAAACAGTGAGTAACCTTGTAGGCCGCTGACACCACACTGACCTGCAACAAAAGATGTTCCACCCAGGGAGATGAGAGTGTTCGGGCTGGGCTCCAGGTTAGTCACCATGTGTTCCATCACTCTGTCCACGGTCTCAATCAGCCCACTGACCACAGGGCTCGAATGCTGCTTAACAATGACCCAAAAGAAATAAACAAGAACACTGTAGTCACATTCGCTGCCATTACAGTCCAACATTGTGTCATAAAATGTACCACATCAGAAGAATAATTTTTGCTGAGTTAAAATTTAATCAAATATTCTTAATTAAGTGGAGACTAAAAAACGCCAGCATGACAAACTAACAAATGACTTTAATTTGTTTTAATGTTGTACACAACTTTGTGAAATGATCTTGATCTAGTTTCACAAAGACAGATTTTTGCTTTGGCTCAGTTATAAAATTGAACACCAGCCCAAAACTTTTGCCTCTGGAAGTATTTAACAGTAATAAAGGATGATATGAGGTAGAGTAAAACAATAAAAGGTGATGTTGGAAAATGGAAATATAACAAATGAATCACCACGTGTGCTAACTTCCTATTCAGACTCAGAGTTAATATTTATGGTAATTTCCTCACTGGTTGATGTTGCTATTTATTATACTTTTAAGGGTTCCTATATTGGTTCTCTTTGATGGCTCTACATCAGCAAAAATATAAACAATATAATCATCTTTTTTTATATCACTACTTAAAAGAGTGAAATTTGCTCCTTTTTTTTAAAAAAAAAAATGGAATTATACATTTTATAACATTTCCCTGTTGTCTACAAACACTGTAAATGTTCTGCTTGGGTCTGAATTGTTCATTAATTCAACTCCACAGGTCCATTTTCAACTCTATTTCTGACTAATGACACCAGAAAGATCATTTTGAGCACTGGCCCTTTAAATGCACATGAGCCACCTCATGCCCCGCCCCCTCCAGGTTGTTGGTTGTGCTGCTCTGTCCCATTCAACCACTTGTCTTCAGCTAAAAGTTTGTACATATTTTCAGTACAGACTACAACCACTGCTGCTGATAAACGATTATGGCATACTCTGAGAAATGTTTGTTGGAAGTCTTGACCTTATATGTGCCAGAACTAGTCTATAATTAGTTATAGACGTAGCAAATCAAGAAAGAATTAAAACAGGTTGTAAAAAGCCACTCGATTTTTACCAAAATGAATATAAAGATAGCTTTGCAGCACATTGAGGGTTCAAATACAAACTTTTGGAATCATTAGGGTCCACATACACAAATACATGTAACAAATAATAAAAATGGGTTCAGTAAAATATGACCCCTTTAATATTTGCTGCTGATTGTTACTTTAATCAATTTTTTTTTATTAACAGTCGAGTATGTCATACTCATTTCAGTTCCAAATTCCAGCCATATCATTGGAGAGCCACTGAGCTCTACATATAACACACATGTATAAATGATAAATTGAGGCACAATATTGTGAAAATTGTTCTAACTTTTTTCACCCATAAAGACTCCCAAGTGAATTTTCCTCTATATCTAATATTTCTTAAGTGATTGATTATCATTTATTGTAATATTATCCACTTTATTTTGTGTTTTTTCAATGAAAATCGTGTATTTTTCCTATATTTAATTTACGTATCATGAAAATATTCTAGAAAAGCTCAGAGTAAATCCAACAGTTATCTGATATTATCAGAAACAGAGAAAACTGAAAAAAAGCTGACTTTTTCAACAAAATGTATCATTAATTGAACATAAACCAAGTGTCTTGATCCAACTCCATGGGTTTTACTGGTGAATCAATGTTGTAAAAGATGATGGTGTTTCCATGGTAACTATAGATGGGTCATATCTGATGACCATGAAAAGATGACAAACTGTGTTGAAAGGATTAATGGATCAGCAGGTATGAAACATTTTAGATCAGGAGATGCTTTTGTTCGACGGTGGATATTTGGGTCTTTATGTGTTAAGAGAAGATTTTACCATCTTACCTCATCAAAATTTTACCAAGTGTATTTTTGTCATTTCTAGGCAAAATATCTCATCACACTTAAAATAAGAAATAATCACCTAAAGAGTAACTTTTCAGTGAGATATAAAAACTTACTTTTGAACAATAGATCTTGAAAATATTATTTCAAGAAAATTTACTTCGATTGGCAGATTTTATTATTATTATTATTTTTTTTTTTTTTTTTTTTTGCCTGAATTAAGCAAAAAATAAATAAATAAATAAATAAATAAAATAAAATTGGCAATCATTGAAAAAAAAGTTACTCTTTTGGTGATTATGTCTTATTTTTATTTTAAGTGTGATGCGATTTGTAGAAATGACAAAAAATACACTAAGATTTTAATTTTTTCCAGTGTATTTATGCTACTTTTGCTGGTCTGGCCCGCTTGAGATTAAATAAATTGTGCTGAATGTGGCCCCTGAACTAAAGTGAGTTTAACACCGCTGGTCTAGACTAATTAAAGCAGACAGTATAATTAGTATGGATCAGTCCTGAATCGTCTTGGTTTAAGGTCTACACTGACCTGTGTGTCTACATAATAGACAGTACTAATTTCTGACGCAGCAGTCTGAACAGTGAGGGTAATCTTTACTAAACATTGCACTGTCCAAGTCATGTGTTCTCCTACAAGGACATCTGTTTCAGCTCGCTCCTAAAACAACATCCATGCCGGTTCTGAGAACTCAGTGTATTGAAACCACACACTTACTCAGATGTCTTTCTTATGGCAACAATGTGTTTGTATATGAGAGCAGAGCTTTGGCTGGGATTAGTGTACAGTACAGGAAACTGAAAATTTAGACTCAAAAGGCTTTTACACTTCATACTCTTGAACACTTTATAGCCAAATTTACACCACTATGGTTTACGTTCTCATGCATGTAAAGAGCCTGTATGATTAGTGCCAGGTAATGTTACATTTACTTTGGTTGAAAATATGCAGTGTCTGAATCTGATACTCGTAACTCTGTTAAGTTCCTGGGGTTTAAGTCTTTACATTGCATATGTTGTATTATGTCATCATGTTAGACGTTGCACAACAAAAGTGTGAACTCATTTACCTCCGGCAACCCTGGAGAGGAAAGCACTTCTTCCACACTTTTGAGAAAAGCCTGAGTGGAAGAAAACGGACATCACGGAACTGTTGCATCATATGCACATGGGTGGGCATTGTGTCTGTGTGTGAACTGGTTCTGTAAGTGTGCGTGTATCTGAATGTGCTCCAAAACCTGTGTGAGGTTGTTGGCGGTGTTGTGAGGAATGGTCCTATTGGGCAGTGCCTGTAGAAAGCCCAACACTGGCACAGAGCCCGGGCCCTGGGAGCTTTGCACCTCCTCGCGCTGACTGCTGACGACAGGAGGACTCACTTCAGTGGCTCTCTGGGGAGTCAACACAACAGGCATCAAATGAAGTTTATGATCAGGAGGCTGTTTCTGAAAGAGCACGGAGTTCCAACATACACAGGATGTTTAATGTGACTGATAGCCTGTGTTTGGGGAATTCTCTTTGGACAAATGATTCAGTGTTGCTCGATTTTAGTCTCATGTCCTAAAGGGAGCCATTTAGCGTGGTGCTGAGCAGCTGTCTCCACTTTCTTCCATTTCTTTATCTACCTCCAAAGCCCTTTAATAAACAGACTGGATCTATTCACATGTGTTCTCAATATGCATTTTGTTCTCATTGTCTTTAACTTCAAAACAAAGCAACGGTTTAATAACAAATGAATTGTTCATTCTGATCCATATTATTTGGTTTCTTCTTTTTATGTCTTATTTCTGACACATTTTGCACACATTTCAACATGAACTCTGTATATGTAAAGAAAATTTTGATTATTTATGTATAATATTTAGGAACTAGAAAAGCACTCAGAGAGCGCAAACCTCCACCAAGCAGCACAGTTCCCCCACATATTGTGACTGACACCCC
>JAPSES010000219.1:13899332-13911641 GCA_029822895.1 Maxillicosta whitleyi
ATTTGAATTTTTAATCAATGTGAAGCACTTTGGGCTACAGTTTTTGTATGAAAGGTGCTATACAAATAAAGTTTATTTTTATTATTATTATTATTATTATTATTATTATTAAATTAGTCTGCACAAAACCATAGTATGTCTGAGTCTCACTTAAGTTACGGACAATAAACCAAAGTACTGGACTAATGCAAACCTGATTCTGATTTTTCAAGGTCTAAACCTTTAATTTTTCACTTACATTGTGAATCTTCTGAAGCTATCACCACTTGAGTCTCTTCTTCACCCTATCATCCTCTCATTTCTTCTATTGTAATGTATCTTTTTATTTCTTTTAGTAAATGGTGACTGCTGCACATGCACTACCACTACCACTACCTGCAATGAGTACCATATGGTCATATAACAAACTGCGTTATTCCCCCACACGAATAAAACACATAAACTTTTACACTCTTATTTTATTAAAATCTGCAGACATGTTTGTATGCATTGTGTAAAATCCTTATCCATATCCTTTATTGACCCTGAAAGCTTTTCCTTATAGTATCAGGAAGAGACAGTTCTGGCATATTTACAGATTATGTCCCAAAACTTTGACATGCTACACCATATGAAAACCAGATGATGAGTAATTCTCTGTAACTGAACACACATTTAAATTGAGTTATGACGCTCAAACCTGAGTGACTGAACCCAAAAACAGAGATGACAGAAGTCATTTGAGAAGACAACACTGAACTCTAAGTGTTTGACTTCACTCCCCGTATGATTTATTCTATTTTGTCAAACATGTTAACAAAACATTTCATTTAGTTGGAAAACAAAGTTTATGTCTGTAACTTTATCTGTCACATTCTAACCTTTGTTAAAGTTTAGCATTTCATACAGGTTGACCTGTAATAATTACAAAAACTGCTCAAAAATCTTATTTAAGACTAGAAATGAGAAAAGATAGGAAAAAAATGTTAACCCATAAAGATCCAGTGGTACATTTGGGGCAGTTCCCAAGTGAATTTCTCTATATATTTAACCTTTCTTAAGTGACATATCAGCATTTACTGTAATATTATCCTCTTGATTTTGAGTTTTTTCAGTGTAAATCATGTGTTTTACTATATTTAATTCACTGATCATATAAATGTTCATAAAAGTTCAGAGTAAATTCAAAGGTTATTGTATCTAAACTGAGAAAACTAAACTTTTTTTTTTTTTTTTTTTTAATAAAATCTATCATTAAATAAACCAAGTGTGACCATCCACTGTCATTGATCCAACTCTATGGGTTTTACTAATGAATCAATGTTGTAGAAGATGACGATGTTTCCATGTTGACTACAGAGTCTCTGAACGTCCAAATGGGTCAAATCTGATGACCATGAAAAGATGATAAACTGCATTTTACACCAGTTAATTACATGTATTGATAGGATTAATGGATCAACAGGTATTAAACAGTTTAGATAAGTGGATGGTTTTGGTCATGAGTGGCTTTTTGGGTCATTATGGGTTAAATGAATCACGACAGATCTGCGGTTACAAATGGCACTAGTTAACTACACCGTTAATGTACAGTCAAAAACTAAATTATTGATACAAAGAAGATCATTTTGTAAAGCAAAAATCATTTTCTCATCAAAGCAACGCTATGTATAGATGTGAATGTGAATTTACGGTACCTGGAACGCTGATGTTGGCCTTCCATCTGTGGTTGTTGCCTCGCGTGTAAAATTCCACATATCCTCCATAGGGATTGGTGAAAACAGAAAATCCATTGGAGATAACTTTCCCTCCAGAGGCCACGGCAAAGCGTGACTCTCCTTCATGGTTTTTCCAAAAGAAGGAGAAGGTAATCCCTACAGAATGATGGTTGGATCATTAGTATCCATCAGTGCAAGAGCTTAGAATCATCATGTGCTTTAACTGCACTGACTGTGGGCTCAGTAACATGGTTTAGTGCCAATTATGGAGCAGGACTCACCCTCAGGACCGCACAGAGTAGGATCACTGATGCAAGTGTTCTGGTAGTTCCCAAAGTGGAGAAATGTCCCACCGTTATCTCCATTCAGAAAGATGCCCTTGTTGACCATTCCTTCAACAATATCTGAGGCAAAGTAAAAACCAAGGGAATCATTTGGCTTGAAATTCACAGGCAGTGTCTTCTAGCCGGGAGGGCTGCACAGTGCCAAAAAAAATCTGGATGTTTAGTTCTCTACTCATTCATTAAATCTAATTATCCAATCTGCCTTAATAGTGAGGTAATTGTGAATTAATTTGAGTGTGAGGATTTTACAGCTTTCTCGGTATCTCATAAAACTGCACCGAAGACTAAACAGATGAATTAACCTCGTGTTTGACTGGAGCTAACAGAACATGGATAAACATTAGGACTATACAAACTAACATAATAACTACATGAAATAAAGTCAATGCAAATGAATCAAGAGTCAGACGGTGAGTTCAAGGTGTATGAATGTGAAAAAGAAGACAACAAAGGGATGGTGGATAATGCAAAAGTGAATTTCAGTGAGCAGAAATGATTGATTCTCACCTACTGTTGCAGAAATGTTAGTGTAGGCAGAGTCATTGGTATACACATAGGAAGAGTTATGGGAGGAAGGGAGCACAGTGTGGTTGTGGATTCTGAGTGCTGGACAAAGACAATGGAGAAAAACAGTGATTCATACCTACAGACACATAACACAAGACACAAGTGAACAGTGAAAGAAGACAATGGAGGGACATGGTGCGCAGGTATGAGACAGAGTGATGCCGAAGTGCAAAAAGTGGCATCGAAAGACATTCAGCTTTTCCTCCCCTGCAACGGAGGAATTCCCAAAACTCAGAATGACTCCACACATCAGACTCAAGTCATACCCGATCCCTCTAAAACTTTGATCTATTCTATAAACTTCATTTAATTGTATTGATTGTGTGGCTGGAAGGTGGATGGTGAAAATAGTTGGAGACAATGTAGCAGGCATTAAGTGGTGTGTTCTCATGAGTATGTGCAGTGGTTTTATGTATGAACATACTTATGTTACTGCCGTTAACATAACCTGGTCTCTTTCCAATCCGGTCCCACAATTCATGGATTCCATTCACATCATCGAGAGGCCAGTAATGTGAGGCCGTGGCCAACACCTGCAGGCCTGGATGAAGAGTTCACGGGTAAACAAGGATCCAAAAAGGGCTTTGCCCCAATCAAGCGCTGTCTCATTACTCAAAATCTATTTTCCTGGCACTCCACTTTGGATTTTAGGGGATTAAAAGGTAGATATTAATGAACCAAACAGCTGTATTGCAGACAAATCTGATTAATTACAGGAATAAAAGACAAATCCACATCCTCTGGTCTGTTAGTCAGTGATTAAAAAAAAGAAAAACGAAGAAAAAAGTCTTCACAGTTCACATCATAGTTCTGATATGTTATGTATAAGCATCACAATGACATATAAATAAACTACACAACTCAGAACAGTATGGAAACATAAAAATAATGTCACTAGTTTTCCAAAAAAAATTACCTGGATGCTTCACAGGTTGCACCACTTGGGCATATACCTGTAAATAAATAAATAATTAATTTAAAAAAAAATCATTTTTAAAAAGGTGCTATATCCCACATGTACAGAGTTTATAATTTATTACATTACCTATAACTGTGAAAGGTTCTCTTTAAAAGTCTTACCTTAATACAGGAGACAAAAGCTGAGAAAAGATGAAAACGTAAAGGAAGCTCCATAGCGTTTGGAAACTGTACCATATACAGTCTGTCATAGAGCTGTTAAATCCCCAAATAAAATTTAATCCAAGTGGGATGAATCATTATTCCAAGATGAGATGAGGAAAACTGTTGATCAGTCCATGTGCCCAAAATTAAAAATGTATAAAATATATATTTAAAAAAAAAAAAAAAAAAAACACCAGCAGAAAAATCAGAATTAATTTACTGTTGTAGCATCAAGCTCAAAATACCTGAAGTTTTGCTTTCATGGTAAAGTTAAAAGTCCATCTTCCACACAAACAATAACCAATCCGGAATTTCAACTTCTACATTAAACTAGGACTCCTTTCTTTGACAACGCTTTCTCAAGCAGGAGAGAAAATCTTTGAAGGCGAACTGAGTTGTTGGTCCAAACGTGGGAATTGCAAAACGTGATGTCATATTTGGATCTTCTGAGGAGGGGCGTTAGAGCTGTGCGTAAATGGCATTATTTGTGCGTAATTGGAGATTGCGCGGGGTCCGAATGAGATCAGGATGTGCATTGTGTTTTCCAAACACTGTTTTGATTAAAAATGCGCGTTAACACTTCGTCTTGTGACGAGTTCGAGTTTGATTAAATGACAACACCCCTTTTTTTACCGGAGCTACATAAAATTATTGGGGCAGTGGGTTCAAATTTTTAATCGTGTGTTTGTTTCAGACAAACACTCAGGACTGTGATTTTTTTTTTTTTTTTTTTTTTATTTGTCTGATGAATTTTTAATTACTAAACAAATACGAAAGTACACATAAGTGAAGAAGGAATCAAGCCACGAAGTAACAATAATGAAGGGAACCTAGAAATATGGAACAAACAGTTGATGTTTTCATGCGTAATGTTGTGTTTGTGAAGTAAAAGTTGTGGATGATGCGTACAGGTGTTGGATACTTTTAGTCACGTCCCGTTCTCACAATTTCATTTATATTTTAAAGCAAATAGCGCCACCGTGAGGCCAGGTGATCAATCGTTTCATAACCTCTACGAATCCTTGCTTATGTATTATTTAGAACACCTTCTCCTATGACTGCCCTGCGTCCGTTGTTTACCGTAAAACATAAAGGCAATTCAATACAGAATCAGTAGCTATTTTGCGTAAAATAAAACCACAAAATTGCTGGATTATAAGGTAATGGGATTGATGTTTAATTAAAATTAAAGTTGCATATTTTCCCAGCAGTGTTCATTGGATAAAATAGATGTTAACATTAATTCAGCTGCTTTTCTTGATGTCCGTGTTGAATTTAACTATCGGTTTTAGTCCCTAGAGGTGCGCGTAAAGAAGGAAAGAGGGAGAGAGGAAAGAGAAAGAGGCGTATCCCGGTGAAAGCGACAATGAGCTCTGTTACGGACCATCTATTCTCGTTTGTTAGGTGAGAAAAGTCTCAAAGTAGAGCTGAAACCTGCGCTTGTCTGACTTTCAACTCTGTTTTATTTGGTTTTCGTTCCAGTTTTGTCATATTTTTTGTATATACTCGTCTTTAACCTGTTTTTTTTTTTTTTAATGCAGGCCTTGTCTGCTTGTAAACTCATTCTAATCCTCATTCCGGCCTGACCTCAGTCCAATGATCCGCCACATACGGAGCCTTTCAAGTATGATCCAATGATTGTTTTATTAGAATTATCTGGACAGGAGACGTTCTGATCGGTGTGATGAAGGATCGACTTGCTGAGCTTTCTGCTGTAAGTGTGTTTTTCTTATTTTATTTGAATAGTCCTCTTGGATTGGAATAACAAAGATGGCACAGCTGCTAAATAAGTGGCTCAAATACAGTTTTCACCTGTACAGAGCAGGACGCAAGGAGAGGAGGATGTTGTGGTCTCAGTGGACAGAGATGGCTTTATGGAGGGGTTTTTCAGAAGGGTAGGTACCACCACTGTAACGTCCAGTGCGTAAAGTAATGGTTTGGATAATGTTGATGGATTATTTGATTGATATAGGTTGAGGAAGTACGAGGGCTTATTGATAAGATCTCCTACCAAGTGGAGGAGGTGAGGAAGATACACAGCATGATCCTGTCTGCACCAAACCCAGATGACAGTAAGTAAAGACTATGTGTTTATTAGACACTAGGAATTACAAGTCTGGTTCCCAAGTTCAACAATGTGTAATGAAAGAAAAAAAAAAAAGTTAACACTGCAACAGATGTGTCACTTCCTGTTCATTGTAAATAAATGGCTGGTCAGAAACCTGTGTAGGAAATGAAAATGTTCTGTGTGGAACAGTATCAACTCCAGTCATTTTTAACAACTATAAAGAACTAAACTAAAGCATGTGGAGCCAAATAACATCCTTCAAGATAATGGCCTCATTGTGTGTGTGAAAGTGGTTTTTGTTGAATGTAACATGCAGTGTTTTAAGACTGATGACGTGGAAATGGTCCCCAGAGAAAGAAACAATAGTTGTGTGCTTTGTGCAGTGTGACCCTGCAGTTTTGATCAAATGGGTGTTGCTAAGTTACATCATGAAACTGACAATAAATCCAATATTTGCCGGGGGAGAGCCACAGTGATTAGATGCATGACATTATTTTTCCTCAAACAAAAGCTGATGTGCTTCCTGTTTATGTGTGTGAAGGAACAAAGGATCAATTGGATGCACTGACCAATGACATCAAAGGGAATGCCAATGTTGTGCGAACAAAACTAAAATGTGAGTCGAACCATAAAGTTGCTGAATATTTTCTGTTTGAGTTACTTCACACTAATAATGCAGATGCTGGTCTTACTCTGTTTTTCTGTCATGTGTCTTATCTCTGTCTTTGAAGCTATGGAGCAAAGTATGCCCAAAGATGATGTTGCTAACAGGTCATCTGTGGACTTCAGGATCCAGAAAACACAGGTAAGGACTCGTCAACACTTCCTCATGTGTGTTGTTCATGGATAATCATTGACACACAAGTGTTATTTGTGCACATGTGTCAGTGTGAGATGTATTCCTCAATTATACGACACTTTTTAAACCTTTCATAGTCATAGAACTCATTTCCCAGTGCCTTGTTAGATAGGCGTCCTTTCCTGTCATTTCATTTTTTTGTTTTTTTTTGTTTATATGAGAGAGGGAGGGTCCTGAAATAACTGTGTAACATTGTGTTGTGGCTTATCCTCAGCACACTGTGCTGTCCAGGAAGTTTGTGGAGGTCATGACCCAGTACAACGAGACACAAGTGTCGTTTCGGGAAAGAAGCAAAGGAAGGATCCAGAGACAGCTGGAGATAAGTGAGTGATAAATAAAGGGCGGCATGGACCTTCATGAGGTCAGAATTAAAGGAGATGCTTTTGTAAACATCACACTTTTCAGTTAGTTAAAAAAAAAAAAAATAAAAATTCACCAGGGCAAAACAATCATCTTTTATAATGACAAGTGTATCGCTTCAATGTGGTGTTTGAGAACTGAAGTGTGAGGTTGTAAGTCTGGACATAAAAGCCTGGCAAATAAAACCCAGAAGTTGTGTTAGGACGGGATCCAGGAAACAGATTTTACCGGTTTCCTCTAAGTGTGGATAAACAGACAAAAGCAGGGACAATTCATTCAAAAAAATATAATTCAGGTTCAAACACTCACTGAGTACATTTAACCAATCATTTATTTGCAACTAAACAGGAAAAAAAAAACAGTAAATCATGTCTTGCTGCATCAATGAATTAATAAACATGGTGGCGAATAAGATGCAGCTATGCAAATTTACTTAGCATAATAGTTACCATAATGAAATCTACATGTAGCGGTCTAAAGCATGTATCAGGTGTGTTGTAATATGTACATAATAAGTAACAGGAGACAATAGTGAAAGGTACAATAAATAAATAAATAAATAAATAAAAAAACACTGTATCCCAGTCCCTGCGGCCGGCATTAATGAGAGGCTGTAGTTCTCCACACTGCAGACGGAAGAGCCTGATACTAGAGATGTGTGAGACTAGGTGTGTTTGTGTTGCCGGGGAAACGGGCAGAGGGCTCAGCTGCCTGTGTAACAGTAGTTCACCTGTCTTTGACACTGCCATGTGATCCTCGGCCGCTGCTGCATTAATTTACATTGAGAAGTGGTTGTTTTTTTATTTTTTTTTTATTTGAAGTGTATTATCTGTCACTGCCGTTGATCTGTTATGTCAGAGTGTTTTGCTCTATTTGCTTGGATCTCTCCGAGGAATAGCCGACGTGAAAGGCATGTGACATACAGTTAGCACCTGCACAGATCTGTCTCCTCAGGGAAAGTTGTGTACAGCAGGGGGGTATGGCTTCAGGCAGAGAAAGCTTTCTGTTTATAGAGTTTCACCAGCTATTTCTTTACGAGGACTGTTTTCCTTTGCGCCTCAGACAGTTCTAATCTTAGTCACAAAAACAGTCTTCGTCCATGAATAAACCAAACACCACAAGAACAGCTGACAGTCAAGAAAAAACAAAACAACAAAGCAAACTTCTATAAAAATGTATAGTGAACAATGGTTGCACTAGTTATAAGACAATAAAAGCCGTTTTTATATTTAAAAAATGTAACAATAATATTTTTTGCTGTCAGTGCTGAGAATATTTTACTCATTTCTAGAAATCATTTGGTCAAATACTTTCCATGATGTCATAAAAAATATCAGACAAAAAGAGAAAAGGGGGAAATGCAGAATTTCTTTTCCCCATATTTAAATCCCAAAAGTCATTTTTCTGCACCACCAGCATAAAATACACCAGTGAAGTGTGTGAATTATATCTTATTTGGTTAAATATCTGGATGCTGTGAGTCAAATACATGACAAATAGCAACTTTTAATCTGAAATTCAATTTTCTCTTTAATATTATGAATGTGATTGTTCTGAATCACCACAGAGGTTTCAGTTTTCTACCCTCACATTGTAAATGCATTTATTGTTTTTGGGGCAAAGTAACCCGAGATAGGTATGTAGTATACAGATATAGATACAACAAATCAATTTGATGCTGCATAAATACATTTGATGATTCATTTAATGAGTGTTTATACATTGTTATAATTATTTTAGCTGGAAGAATGACCACCAATGAGGAGCTGGAAGACATGTTAGAAAGTGGGAATCCGTCTATCTTCACCTCTGATGTGAGTTTTCTACACCTCCACTGTACCGTATACTTTTATCATAGATATTACTGCCATCTAGTGGTGAACGAGAGTAACTGATTGGATGTGGGTTAGACGTTGGATAACTTCGTCTTTCTCTTTCTTCTCACCTCCTTCCTCAGATCATATCAGATTCACAGATCACACGTCAGGCCTTAAATGAGATTGAATCCCGACATCAGGACATCATGCGTCTGGAGACGAGCATTCGAGAGCTTCATGCAATGTTCATGGACATGGCGATGCTGGTGGAGACTCAGGTAAGTCTCACCTGGAGATAAGATAGGCACAAGAGTGAGGGAACTGGTTTTTTTTTTCAGCACCAAGACAAAGCCACTCACTTTTAACCCATAAAAACCCAAACATCCACCGGTGACCAAGAGCATCTACTGACCTAAACTGTTTAATACCCGTCAATCCACTAATCCTATCAATCCATGTCAATAATTAGTGTAAAATGCAGTTTGTCGTCTTTTCATGGTCTTCAGATATGACCCATTTGGATGTTCAGAGGCTCCTTAGAGCATTTAAAACAGGGGTCTCAAACTCAGTTTTTCCGGGGGCCACATTCAGCCCAATTTGATCTCAAGGGGGCTGGACCAGTAAAATAATAACATATAAAAATAATTGCATAATAATGTATAAATAATGACAACTCAAAATCTGTTTTTGTTTTAGTGAAGACAAACCCATTAAATTATGAAAATACACAGTTTTCTAATCTACACAAATGAAAAAGATACGAATGACCTGAAAAAAAACTGACATTTCTCCTGAAAAATAAGTGCAATTTTAACAATAATGTGCCTCAAATTATTATTTATACACGTTCATTATGGATCGGATCTACAAACACGCTTAATAACAGGCAGAAAAGTGTTCAAATTGTGCTTAATTTTCTGTGGACATTTCAGGATAGTTTGCAAATGTAAAAAAATTCGTAATTTAATGTTATGTTTTGCACTAAAACAAGGACAAAAATATGAAGTTGTCAATATTTGTAGACATAATGTAATTTTTTTCCCCACATCAAACCAAGAATAAAAAATATAGTAATTTCTCTAAAATTATTATCCTGTTATTATTTTACTGTAGATCATATTGGTCTGTATGTGGAATAAAAATGAGACAGGCTTGACTGTGGATTTTTTACACTTTACAAATTCATCCTACGGGCCGCATTAGAACCTATGGTGGGCCACATTTGGCCCCCGGGCCGCATGTTTGAGAACCCTGATTTAAAAGGTTATTATTTAATCAGTGAGCTAAGCAACACACATAAAATTGTTAAAAAGTTGTCCTCTGCGTTTCATTCACATCATTCATATGAACAGATGAAAAGCACCTTCTGGATCTACTGGTACTTGGGAGTGGCCCAAACTCTATATACTTGTTAAAGCTGATGAATAAAGGATTTGTCAATATCTTTTTCATAGGGTGATATGGTCAACAACATTGAGAAGAATGTGTCCAATGCGGCTGAATACATTTGTCGTGCGAAAGAAGAGACCAAAAAAGCAGTGAGATACCAGAAAAAGTCCAGGAGGGTATGTACTCTTGCTTAACATGACCATTTCCTCTTACTTTGAACACCTAAAAATGTAAAATAAATAAATAAATAAATAAAATTCAATGGACTATTACACATTTAAATAAGACAGAAATGAGGATGTTCATTTTCTGTTAATCATTTTTCAGCCAAAGTTCAAATAACAACCTCTTCTTTACTCGGCAGAAATATATTATCCTTGCCTTTGCTCTGTTGATCCTGCTCGCTGTCATTGCATTAATTGTTGGCCTGTCTGTTGGACTTACTAAACCTCCTGAATGAGACCCACTGCGATGACTGTCAAGGTAACAACACTTTATCTACACTAAACACAACATTCAGTCATACATCTGCTCATTAACCCCTAAAGACCCAAATATCTACAACTGACCAAAATCATTTATTGATATAGAAAGGTCAATAATTGGTGTAAAGTGCAGTTTGTCATCTTTTCATGTTCATCGGATATGACCCATTTGGATGTTCACATACATTCACCATCAAAACCCATGGAGTTTTATCAATGACACTTAGGTTATGCCCAGTTAATGATATACTTTACTAAAAAGTCACTTTTTCTTAAGTCTTCTCTTTTTGGTATGATAACCCTCAAATGTCATCTCAGCAAGGTTATTATTGTTATTGAGAATTAACGAAATGACACAAACTAGAATTGAAAAAATATGTTTGTTAACTGAAATAAAGAAAAATTATGATTAAATGAAAAAAGAATAACTGTATTGTGTGCTCAAAACTAAACAAAACTTCGAAAAATGAAAATAAAAATTCCCTTTTTTTCATCTTTGTCAGTGTTGGATTGATATGAAATGTTTTAATTTTGCTCTAGGCTTTTTCAGTGGCAGTGTCATACAACACTTCACGGTTCATCACTTCGCGCCGCCTGTCATTTAGAGTCGGCTTCTCATCCGCACTCTACCTGGCAACGTGGAGAATAAACTTGGGCGAAAGCAGCAGAGTCTTTTATGGGATTTATTTGAATACAACAGCAAGGAAGATAAAAGATGTGGAAAAAAAAAATACTACTAAAACTAAGCATTTAGAGAAAACACAAACTCATAAAAACTAGCAAACCTGCCCTAAAAACGTATTAAAATTCACAGAATTAGAGAAAAAAAAGTCTAAACTAAATAAAACTAAACTAGAATAAAAATTCAAAACTAGTATAACCTTGCATCTCAGCATGATCAGTAAATTAAATAATGCAAAATAGATGATTTTTACTGGAAAAAAAATGAATAGAGAGGTTAATATATGAAAAATCTATCTATCTATCATTTTAGGGGAAAAAGAATTGTTCATGATTAGCTGTGGTGTAGTTGTGAGATCTCACACAACAGGGGTGTCCAACTCATTTTAGTTCCATGTCCACATATGATCCAGTATGAGCTCAAGTGGGCCGGACTAAAAAAATAATAACATAATAAACTCTGAATAATGTTAACTCCAACTTTTCTCTATATTTTAGTGTGAAAAAAGGTAAATTACATTATCAAAATATTTACATCTATAAACTATCCTTTAAATGAGTGATATTCTGCTTTTTAAATGCAATTCTATATTTTCAAACATTTCCCTGCAGTCTACTTAAACTGTAAATGCTCTGCTTGGGTCTGAATTCTTCATTAATTCAACTCCATGAAAGGTAATGACAAGGGCGGAGTCTTTGAACCCAGAAGTAGACCAGACCAGGAGTACTTATCACTACTCCAGTACAAAAACAGTCCACACAGTTCAAAGAACCACCGATGCGGTTACAGATCTGACGGGGTTGGGCCGAAGCAAAGTCCGTTTCCAGGTGGGGGTCGAAGTTGGGGGCGAGCAGGCAGACGTGGTCACAAGCGGGGTCAAAACCAGGGGCGAATCCAAAAACGTAGTCGGGCAAAGCAA
>JAPSES010000219.1:13922203-13935380 GCA_029822895.1 Maxillicosta whitleyi
GGGGGGCTGTGTGTTGTGCCAATAGCTTCAGAGCATTAGTACACTCTGTGATGACACTAGAGCCTATAGATGGCAGTCATGAGAGAGGAGGTGGCAGTGGGAATGCCTCTGTGTGATTTCCAGTCAGAAAATGCGAGTTTTGTGAATGTGCGTAGGTGTGTGTGTATGTTCATATTTCTGTTGCTTCCCAAGGTCACTCATTTGAGGAGCTTCCATAATTAGGGCTGTCAGTCTCAATGCACACCACTGATATGAGAGAGAGTACAAGCTCCATTCATACCCTGGCTCCCTCCTGCCCACCTTGACAAGCAGGCATGGCCATTCATCATTTCACTGGTTAACCCTGAGCTAGAAGCAAGTCACTTTTATCTTCACTATGCACCGGGGACATGAATTCATATCTCTAACTTACATTTACTTGCTTCTTGATAGCAAGAGATATTGTGAATCTTGTATCTCCCTGATTTTAAGGACTAGTGGAAAGTGCACTCATGTCTGTGTCATATAGTTTGGATTAAATTCTTAGTGTTTGTTAATTTCGTGATACCAAAACAAGTATGTACTTTACATACATGTGTCAATGTTTTTACACTGATTTTAGACCATCTTGAAGCCAGCCAATATTTGTCCATATTGTGGCGCCAAATAATATTTTTCTTTAAACATGTATTTTGAATACTTTACAGCCAATATTTTCAGCAGATGTGATATTTAAAACCAGCATTAACAGAATATGTGTCCACCTGGGGGCAGCACAGCTGAATATAAACACAACACTGACATATTTTTACACATTTGGGAAATTTGCTAGCAAGCAGCTGCCGTTTACACATTCTGCAGGTAGTGAGAAACATTGGCATTTGTTTTAAATTGTGTCTCTTCCAACTAATTAACAAATGAAGTCTAATATTTACTCTTTTTTAGCATGAGCAAAAATATGTTCTCATCATAGTGCTCATGAAGTGTATTATGAATGCAGCAACGATGGGAATGACAGTCTCCAGACAGTGAGGTGGATAAGCTGCTGAGGTGCTGAACATGGCCGCTCAGTGTAGAATGAAGCAGTGTGAGAGTAGCATGGCTCAGCATGGTCCTGAGTGATGGAAGCGAGGTTGTAGTAACAGCTGGAACACTGCTGCTGTTGGCGCCTGGATGTGGCCTGGATAACGCACGTGACCCCTGCCACAGTGTGAGGCATTAGTGATATGAACAGCAGGATCCATGGCTGATGTTACATAACACCATCTTCACTGGGAAATCTCTGCAAAGATGGCTCCAGGAAACTCTGTGACAGAAGCCTGAAAGTGCATTATCATTGTCAGAGAATACATCACTTGGTGTCCTGTGCATGACAAAGCAAGTATCAGGTTTGCCCCCACTCTCTTTATGGGATCTGAGGGTGTTTAATGTAAGGGCAGATTTACGTAGATTTCCTGCTTTATAAGCTCTGCTTTGTACTATAAATCTTCTTTGATATCATCTACGCATTTGTGTAAATATTCCTGTGAGTGTAATCTCTACTTGTGTGTGCCCTTGACCACTATGTGTGTTATCTTAGTCGTTATGTTTCCATATTTACATGCAGCATATGTTTCTGTTATACCATAGCTCCTGCAAAGCACATGTAATGTAAATAGATATGTTGTTCCAGCTGTCGTCATGTTGGCAGTTTGACTGACTGCTGTAGTTAGACTCAGCCGTCTAGGAGAGACTGACTGCTGACGGAGCAGGAGGTCAGAGGAGAGTAGCCAGTAATCACCTCAGGGATCTGACTGCATTCATAATTGATTGTTCTTGGAGTTGATCAGTGCTGTCTACTCAGTCCGATGGACAACACTGATTTGGTGTAAATAGCATGAGATCAGAGGAGCCCCCAAAAGTTCTCATGTTTTATGTAGTTGTTTTGCTTTATTTTACTCTAGTTTACAGGTGTGTCACAGTACCTGACATGGACACAGTTGCTAGCAGCATGAAAAGCATTGGTTTTGCTAAGTATAAGGATTGTAATGTTATGTTATAGTGTTACAATTTTTAGGTTATATTCGTGAATTTGTAAAATTCAGTGTAGATGATCAGCTTGTGTGTTGCCTCAGAATTATTAATATCAGTATGGACAATGCAACTATTGAAATCACTGAAATTTCCCTGATACAGGATCAATTTCATCAGGCATTACAGCTACAAGAAATTATATGCAAAACAATATCACAAAATTCAAGGTTGAAATGACTAGAATTTCATAATTACTGATATTAAGTGAGCTGTAGAATATTTTTGAAGCTTTATTTTACAAATTTACTGAAGGCCATGCTGCATTTGTTGGTCTCTTCAGTGCTTTTAACAGTGTGGACTTTTCTAAGCTTTGTCTTTTTTTCAGACAAAACATAGTAGTGGCAGTATCTTTCAGGAGTTCTCTCTTAAATTTAGCTTATTATCCCAAATGTGGATGACAGATTGTGTGAACCAGTGGATCTTACAGAATTATTAAATATTATTTCAGGCTGTGTTTGTGGTTAGCTCAGAAAGGTAAAGTACTGTTTGGATCTGCTCTGAAAGGTGGACATTCACATCTGGGGGAGGGAGGTGATTATGTGGATCTTGCCAAAATCCACAGCCAGTGATGATTATTTGTCAGGATTTGCTTTGTAATAAAAAAGCTTATCTCTCGAGGTTCAATCCTGGTCTTTGTGGCTATGCCTCTCTATTCTTACTGTCTGCTCTCTTTATTCTGTATTCACAGTTTTTTTTTTTTTTAACCTCAATCATATCATGGGTTACAACATAATTCACTACAACATGTTTAGTTTCAATTATTTTAATTGAACTCTAAACCCAGGACTTGATCCTTTTGACACATTTTGTTTACTTATCATGACACACAATTGTGCAACAATCAACAATAGGAGAAGAGAAGTTGCTGAACACCGTGTCCAGTGATCATGTCCTTTATGTGGACAAGCTCTGATGTGTGTATTGTCCACCTCATCGGAGGTTAATTGCACACCCTTTGATAACATGTTATTGGCAGGCAGTGCTACAGGAGCACTCTGCCAGTCAGTTCAAGGCACACTTGCTGTTTCTACACCACTTTTACTGTTCAGAATAATTAATGGCATGCTAATGTGCTCTGGAGTTAATGCTTTGTGTTTACGTGGGATTGTAATTGATTCTAATGTCCTGATCAAGTGGAATTTCACAGCAGATTAGTAGGAAAAAAAAACTCTGCTGTACAGTGGGTGCTGTAGCACAATGATTCTTCTTTTTTTTGTGCAGTGATTCATCTTTGTTAACTCTTTGATAGGACACACCACATTGTTTTAGTTTTATGTTATAGATCTCTGTGGAGATGGTAAGTCTCCTGATCTCCTATCCTATCTGTCTTTCCATGCTGGTCTATCAATGAACAGGGGCACAGGGTAATTGCACAAAGAACCTGTAATAAGGTGGATTGAATTAGCTTTGCCCTGACTAAAATGAATTAAAGAGACAGTCATGACATATAGACTCCTAAACTGACTCATTATACCTGCTCAGCCAAATATATCATAATATATGATTGTTAGTGTAGCTAGTCAAGGAATACAACCAACCATGAGATTATGCACATGCCTGAACAGTCAAGTGACAAACACTGTCGAATGCTGTTTAATTAGAATTGCCTGCATGGGTATTTGTTCTAATTTGGATGAAAACAGAAAGCGAACACCCAGTGCTGGCAATTGAAAGAAATAATGAGCTCATATTGTTCTCAAATGCCATTCACTCAGATCCTATCGGAGTGCCTACGCAGTTACTTATATTAAGAAGAAATTTTTGGCACCTGAAGTGTAATCATAAATAACTGCATGCAGGATTATTATAATTAACGGACCATTTGAAATGTTTTTGGGATTAGCACGGCGTCACTTTTTGCTTAGAATTAAGCCCTGACTGAAGAAGAATTATCATGAGCTGAGGTGATAGGTGAATGTGTAAGGATGTAAATAAGTTGCCACAGTGCTGGTCAGCAGAAGATCTTAAAGAACCGCTGATGGCTGAGGTGGATGGAGGGACTACATGGCTTTAGGGGTCGTGCCCTGTGGCAGGGATACAGGGCAGGACGGAGACAGCCTGTGTCCAGATGTCTGCTTGCATTAGGGAGGTTACGGCACTGCCTCCTGCTATGAGAAACAAACACTAATTGCCCACTGGCCCCGGGTTGGAGATGTGCAGCTGGGGACATGCAGCTAAAAATAGCATGGCTTGTTCCCATGAGTGGCGGGCACACAGCACCAGAGCATTAGTATTCTGCATTAAAGCATGGCATGGACAAAAAAGGTCATCTTCTGGCCACGGCCACAAATGTCAGGGTGGGGGTACAAAGCGACACCAACACAGGGTGGGTGAACTGCAAGCAGCACCTCAGGGGTTGCCCTCATGTGGACCAACCTACTGAACCATCGTCCTCCGAATACTTGCAGGAAAATGTCACATGGAAACAGCCGGGCCAGTGTCATGACATCCCTTTTTTGTTTGTAGCTCAGCAGTCTCCGAGCTTGTTCCATGAAGCTTTTACCTCCATGCTGAAATGGGCTTCCATGCTTGAGTCGAGTTACAGCTCTGCCTCTATGACACAAAAGCAGCATCTGGTTCCACCTGACTGGAGCCATGAATAATTTAAAAGGGGGGCATTATTATTTCTAGCCAGCTCCACTAGCTTGGCAATAACAAGCAGTTTAGGTAGTGCTATCAGCATTGCTTGCTAAGTGGTTGAACATGGAGAGAGGATGTTATTTTACCTCGTTGGCATCTTATACTTGTGTGGGTTTGTAAGTATCTGGTTGAATGAGTGCTTAAGTGTTATTTTTCATTGATACACTAGGTCAACATGTTCCTAGGTTGTTTGTAGATTTATGTGAGAGAACAAAAGCTTGTGAAACATGTTGGTGACCCGCATAATACAATTAACTTTGGAAAATTATGGCCAAACAAATCTGTTAATGTCTTGTGACATGCGAACGCTGCCAAGCACAACACACACAGACTTTGAATCTTACTGCTCATCCATAAAACATAATTTCTTTTTTCTTTTTATTACAATTGAATAGGTCCATACAGTTGAAGCTTTCTGGATCACTGTGTTTATTTATTTAATGTGTGTTTTACTGTGTGTTTAACAGGTGGTCCAGTATACTGTAGATACTTAATTTTTTCCTGCTGTTGAACCAAACAAGTAAAGATCAATAAAGGGAAAACACACAGACATACACACACCGTCTGAGCTGCATGAGTGTAGCAAATAGCTGTGTCTCCACTTTGACCACCTGCTAGCTCTGAATGGCCACTTACCTCCACTTACAGGAAAAGTACAAGCAGATTTCATAACCAGGGACAGACGGTAATGTTTGTTTTTATTTTCATAGAATAATGGCTGCACAATCAAATAGCTGAGTTGGTTTCAAGATACTGATGACCATTTAATAAGCAAACACAGTAGTAGTAGTAGTAGTGATGGGTAAAAAATGATATATGCTGGCTTTAATTTCCTGTGCCATATTATTTTTCATACAACTATAACATTTCAATAAGCATCTTTGGGATGCACGCTTATACTGCCCAAACATCTGTGTATCAGGCTTATTGAATGACACTGGTAAGAGGCAACCAGGTGACATGTCACAGATGACAGTGATTTATTAAAAGTGGTTTGATAAGGTTAGTTTAAGGTTATGTTTCTGTGTCTGAGTCCATGGTTGTTTGTAAATAGTAGTTGATGAAAGCCTCCAAGCTTGTTATATCCTCCATAGTTTGAGTTGGTCCGTCTTGTGTATGTGGTGGAAATGAATAGTTGACTAGGTAATCTGTAAATGGTTTTGATTTGTTGACATCTCTTTTTACTGCATTTGTCAACAGTAGGACGCCACCATTTTCAAATCTCACCTCTCTTTGGCTCTCGCGATACTCACGCATGCATCGGCACTCACGCAAGCATTCCAAAAAATGTTGACGCGAGCAGAAAAGGTTGGTTCTATGTGTTGCCCTTGGTTGCGCCTATGCCGCCTCCTCGCCACAACAACTGCAGCCAAACTGGCTGAATGTCGTTTGCCCACTCAGAAATAGTACAATGACTGTCAGAATGACTTCGAAACAAATAAGTTATTTTTGGCATGAAAAGGGGAAGAAATAACAAAAACAAAACAAACAGAAAATAACCGTTACATTGGCATAAGCGGTATTTTAAACAACTCTACTCATCTGTAATATGAAATAATAGAGAATTTTTGGCTTGATGTCATTATTGTTTGAAAACCTTGCAATTTTTAAAAATAATTTTATTCATGTATATTTTCATGCTGAACCAACATTCTGTCATAATTGTGTTTCTGAAATGTTGCGGTGTGAGGCAAGTGTTTGTCTAACCATAAAATGGCATAAAACCACAAAGGACAGGTTCAAACAAAATTCAGTCTTCGAAGTTGATCGAAGCTAATATGTACATTTTTATCACAGCAACTTTTTTGGCTATTGCCTCTCAGTGAGAATGTACTGGGATTGAACCTAGTTTTGGCTGGTAGGGCCTTACTCCTTACTGTGTGGATTTTTTATTTTCTCCCCTGTGTACTCCAACCACCCAAAGACAAGGACATTAATAGGTTAATTCATCTAAAGAGCCATGTCCACATGAAACCACATCTTTTCCTATCTTATGTTTTTCTTTGTGTTTTTTTTTTTTTTTTAAGTGCTCCGTAAACATGGAGTCATTTCAGAAAATATCTGCATCCACATGAAACCACTGAAAACAATGTAGTACAAATGCCAGGCCTGTATGTGGTGTTGTAATGCTCTCGCAAAAAAACAGAGAAGAAGACTTGGAGCATGCGTATAAAGGTTTGCTTGGTTCTGATCCAAATTTCCTTGTGGTTGCTCCTCTCTGCAACAGATCCAAGACCATGGAGTAAATATTGTAGCTATGGTTGTTTGTAGCTCATTGTAATGAAAGAGGAGCCGAAGATTTGAATCCAGTATTTCGAATAAGCTCAATAGCTGTTGTAGCATGAGCTCTACTCTGTAGTCCACTATTGTTGTTGTTGTGAAGTGGCGTCTTGCTTCCAGGGTGAAAGGTTAGAGAGGTGGGGCTATGACATCATCGTTTTAGAAAAGTTGCTGTTTGGTCATACAGACAAAGACACAAAACTGGTCTTTGCAAATGTATCCACTCTGGGACCTGGTTTCAAAAAGTTGTGGTTCCAGTGACTGAAAACAGCAGTTTCATGTGGACAAAAGCCTTATTTGATACAAAACTTTGGCAGGTATGACCTAAACCGTTTTCGAATGGACAGGGTGGCTGTTCATCTGTATTTTTCCTGTGATGAACTGAACTGGTGACACATCCAGGGTATACTCCACCTCTGTCTATTGGTAGTTGAAGGGTAGAGGGCCACGAAACCCTGCCAGTGGATTTCTGAAGACTGTGTGTGTAACTGTTGTTTGTGCTTTATGCAGAGGTGTGTTTTTTTTTCCCTTCATAAATTACACCCTGTAGAGTTACATTATAGAGTGGAATTTGTCTTTTTTTTTTTCTCCTCAATTCCCTCATGTTTGTTCATCTTCATTCTGCATAAACGAGGCGCTGGTGACAGCTATGGACGTCAGTTCAACTGTATCTGTATTCACATGTTTGTCTGTGTTTAATGTATCTTGATCAGTTGTAATTGGAATGTAAATTGCTCAGAAATTAGATAAATAAAAATACAATCAATCAATCAAGAAGGTATTGTGGACAGGTGAATCCAAATTTTAAATCTTTTCATCCCGCAGGATTTTTATATACCATTGAGTAGGTGAAAGGACGGTTCCTCAGTGTGTGACATCAAACATGTCAAACATGGAGGAGGAAGTGTGATGATCTGGGGCTGTTTTGCTGGATCCAGGGTCGGTGACTTGTACAAAGTGAAAGGCACCTGAACCCAAACAGCCCCCACAGCATTCTACAGCACCGTGCTGTACCCTCTGGGATGGGCCTAGTTGTCCAAGTTCTGCCAGAACTATCTTAAGAAAAAAGAACAAGATGGTAAGCTTGAAAACATGGAGTGTCCAGCACAGTGTCCAGACTTAAACCCCATGGACCTGGTTTGGGCTGAACTGGACAGAAGAGTGAAAGTAAAGACACCTACAAGTGTTACACATTTATGGGAACTTCTGCACCAGAGTTGGAGGAACTTTATGAACAATATTTGACTTCCATTGTAGAAAAAATGAGTGTGTTCAACTGTTTTTTCTGCCAAAGGTGCATGATGAGTCAAAAGTTTAGAACACATTTTGCTTTCTAAATTGATTCCATGATTTCTTCTTTAACTTCAGATGTTTTTTGTTTTTTTGTGAATTTGGGATATCAAAGGGAAATATTAACTGTGGGGTAAAAGCCAGTCATTGTATATTTTATCAGACATTACATGATGAGTTTTTTTTTTTTCTTTGCTCTGGTCTGGATAACATTTTTCTATAAGCATCAAGTTATGGTATAAAAAAGTAATGCACTGTGAAGAAAGAAATTCAAATAGTCATACAAAAAGTTGTAGCATTAATGCCAGTGTTAATTTGGATTTAACACTTTAACTGACTGCCACTTCTGCTGTCTTCTGTTTCCCCTCCACAGTTGAGAAATGAAGTTTTACCCCTCCAGCTTCCAGACGTAGAGCATCTGGACGGCGTTCGCCTCCTCCAGGACAGCGGCAGAGCTGTGAAACCCAACTCTGATATCCTGAGCCACCAACGGCAAAAGCAGAAGTTACTGGTGAGTTTTCTGTGTGGAATGGAGATAAAGGCTTGTTGATGCTGGACTGGGCTATGGACCATTAGGAGCAGTTGAAGACTGCTTTGGAGGCTTTTGCTATCAGCAGCCTCTCTGCCTGCTTGGTGCTGTGAACTTGCCGACCGTGAATTATTTTTCCACCAGTTGTTGGTTTAATTTTAAAATGAGCCGAGCTTGCTTGTGCCCTTGCTTGTGCGGAGTCGTCGTTGGGATTAATTGGGGTCAAAGTGGCAGTTTGCTCAGTATTTCATGTGGACTGGTTATGTCAGGGAAAGGGCAGAAGACAATGAGTCTGGACTTTGGCCTGTTTATTGTTCTCACCCCTCACAGGGCAGGTCTAAAGGAAGGAGACTTTTAGTTACAAAACAGTATTAAATATTAAATTAGCAGCATTTTATGCATAAAAATACTAGTAAATATACTGGTGTCTTAGCGTCTATGTGTCTGCTTCTAGAAGAAACCAATCTACTGGTGACATGGGCTGTCTATGGGTATATTGTTACTGTTAAATGTTATGCATATCATAGCAAATTGTTGTGGATAATGTGATTTGAGCTCTGTCATACCTGCTCAGTTCATTTCCTGTGACACCAGTAACCATGTAATTGTGATGCCATAGACGCAAACAATGGGTTTCCAGAGCGAAGCTGGCTCCATCTTCCTCCATCTTTTTTCCAGGCTACGATCTCACAGCGGAGACTGCTTGTGAGTCCCCCGGCTTCCCCTGACGTCTGTGGTTCAATATGAATGAGCTGCATTGATTAGACCTCAGTGTGATGCTTGTGCGGGGATGAGTTGTGTGTGTCTGTAGAGGGGATGCTGGCTGTCTCTCCTGTGTTCAGCACTTAGCAGACTGTTGTTTTCACAGAGGGTGATGCTGCGGGTGACATGTTTTTTTGTTGAACCAGAAACTGAAACTTTGTTATTAGCAGCTTACTATCAGTTACTGTAGCAGATACTGTATTTCCTACTGATATGACATAACAAAGACATTTTTATTGACCGCACTGGTAACATAAGAAACTAACATCAAGGTGTTGTTTGTATCAACGCTCCTTATTCTTCCCCTGGTTTTTGCATGTGATACAGTTTAAACATGTCCTGATATTCTCACATGTGTTTTCGCAACTCTAAAACATTCATGCGTCTCACACTTAGGAGCGTGACCTTCTTGTGTTAAAGTGTGCCAGCTGTAATCTATAGGGGTGTGAGGATAGCACTACTGACTGTGATTCTTTGTTAATGAGGGTGGTGTGAGGTTTATTTTTATACTCTGCCTCCTTGTGACAGGGCTACTTGATAATTAGCTTGTCATCATTTTTAAAAGGCTCACTTGCCTTTTCTGTCATGGGCAGCAGCATGTGTCAAAGCAAACAAATGCTATAAGTTACATATGCTTTACAAAATGACTGTAAATTGATGAGCGGATATTGGATATTAGAAAAATATTGGAAAGAATAATATGTTTATCATTCCGGAAATGACTCAGAATTAAGTGTTTGGTTTTTACCCTGCACATGGTTTCTACTTGTGGCCACCCTGCTTCCCGAGTTTTTGCGTTCTTCACATAGACTAGTTCAGTACACCTCTGTATTGTATCGAAGGTCCCTAATGTAAATTGTTCGGTACAAACGAGTGCACCGTTACACCCCTGCTGTTTTAAAAGTCTAAGGCAGGGGTGTTAAATGTGCAGCCCATGGGCCAAATCTGGCCCACGGGATGAATTTGCAAAGTGCAATTAACGGTTAAGGGTGTTCAGAGGCTGCATACAACTCAATGTGATCTCACCTAAAATAATAACAATAACCTATAAATAATGACAACTCCAAATGTTATTCTTAGTCGAATGTGAACAAAGTAAAATAACGTTGTGCAAATATTTCCATTTCCATACTATCCTTTCACAATAAAATGTGAATAACCTGAACAAATGTGAACAAACTGAAATGTCTTAAGAAAAATAAGTGCAATTTTCATAATATTATGCCTGTTAATAAATGTTATTTTCCACTGTGTTAACAATGATCTGAGACATAATATTATTGAAAAACAATAATATATTTCACATGGTTTTTGAGGCTATTCGCATTTTTCTAATATATTTTAGCGAAAATAAAGACAAATATTTAGACTGTTATTTAGAGATTATTATTATTTTAGTGGTCCGGCCCTCTTGAGATAACATTGGGCCGAATGTGGCCCCTGGAGTAAAATGAGTTTGACACCACTGCTCTAAGGCCACTACATGTTGTTGCGTTCAATATACATGAATTTATATTTGCGAGCCTCTTTATTGGGATGTAAGATAATGTAGAGGATGTGTGCAAACATTAACTAAATCAGAAGTAAAAGGCTTCTACAGATAAAACCAGTGTTTTTAGATTTAGTACATTTTCACTCTTTCAGCTCAGCTCTCTTAGTCTTAAAAATTAAACCAAGCTTCATGCAGAATATCCTGGAGTTTTTTGTTATAGTCTTTTATAATGTCTGATTGTCTAGATGATCCCATATAACTTCTGTATAGTTATGCTTTTTTTTTTTTTTCTAAATGTGTCTGTGTTTTAGATGCTGTTTAGATAATATTTTATGTATTTTTTGCAGCTGATATATTGATGCAGATAAATCTTTATATGTGAACATTATAACTTTTGCTACTTCTGTATGCTAAATGTATGTCTATTGGTCGTTGGCAGTTATGATTCAATTTTCACATTTTTGCAATTATCACTCTCAAATGCTCTCATTTGTCTTTGTCCCACCCACACCACTATATAATTGGTTGCATATCACGACTAAAAGCCTATCCACACTGAAAAGGAAAAGGGCCATTTATTTTAATTTTTTTTATTAAAAATTCCTCCAGTTCAATGTGAAAGCATAAAATAGTGTTGAAATATTATTGAAATTAACATTATTTGATTTAACAGCCAACTTAACCCTCAAAGATCTAAACTCTTGAAGAAAAATATCTTCTTTGTAAATGTGTTTTCATCTAAACTTCTAAATCACTAATCTTATCAATACATTGAAATAACTCAGTCAAAATACATCAGCTTTTCATCATCATCAGATATGACATATTCAGACTTCCAGTGGCTCCATAGTGAACGTGGAAATGCTGTTATCCTTTGCAACATTAATTCACCAATAAATCCCATGGAATTTGACAAATAACAGTGATTGACAAGTTACAGTTAATTATATATTTTGCTTTAAAAGTCCCCTTTATTGTGCTAAATTTTTTTGTTCTGATATATATATATATATAATTTATTTTTTACAGAGTTATTAAATCCAGAGTATCTCCTCCATACATGTGTAAACGCACGGCTCAGACATGTTTTTTGTTTTATTTATTTGTTTGTCCTAATGTTCTTTTATCAATTTTAAGAGTGACCACTAATCTCCACTTAAAATTATCAGGCTCCGTCCATGCATCTTGTGGAGTGTATGGGCTTCGGTCCCCTCTCTCTCTCGAGTACCCCTTAACCAAGAAGGGGTCCGACTAATGCTGGGTCAAACAGGGAGGGGTCAACTGAACATGGTACCGTGACTTACCAGACAGACAGGTGATGAGGTGAAAATGAAGAAACTTCACCTGTAGGCAGGGGTTACGTTTATATATATATATATAAATCTAAATCACAAAATATCTTAAAATCTCCACACAAAAAAAATCTCCTCCTTAACATACTTATACCCTTTGTTACTCCCTTGACGCTCCCATTATCCAGTTTACATAAGTTCATTACACACATATCATAATACTCTGTTGTTGGGCAGATACATAGAACACATAATATATCAAAAACCAATCATACATAAGACCCCACATGGGGATGAACAGTTGCACCTGTGATCAAGCACGTAAACAGGAGGTTTGAGTTAAGCTCAAGTTCAGCTCAAGCTCTACACCCTGGTTCTGCATCTTCACCACAGAAAGTCCCCAAAACTTTCCATGAGCTCTTGAACTTAGTGCACAGAGGCCACAAGCACATATTATTTTATGTTAAAGGTCAACACATTCAATCAATAACACAACAAACGTCATGATTTCTTTTTAAAATCAAGAGTTAATTTCCAATTCCTTCATTAACCATTTTAAAGATAGAACCTTAACCTGGTGTTAACCACTTCGTCACAGATCATGTATCATTTGGGACAGGCGCCCAGCACATGGATGGGCTGTTTGTGATTATAAACAGACTTTGCCATTGTGATTTCATTGTGATTAACTATGCAACTCCAGGTACATATTAGTATCAGCCCTGAGAAAATTGCATTTGCTTATTTGCACATAGTAGATGGTTTTTTTTGGCAGCCCTGTCTTCTCCTACCTTCACTCAGGCAGTCTTATAATTACAATCTTTTTTGTGAATAAGATCT
>JAPSES010000219.1:13935480-13953263 GCA_029822895.1 Maxillicosta whitleyi
AACTTAGTGCACAGAGGCCACAAGCACATATTATTTTATGTTAAAGGTCAACACATTCAATCAATAACACAACAAACATCATGATTTCTTTTTAAAATCAAGAGTTAATTTCCAATTCCTTTATTAACCATTTTAAAGATAGAACCTTAACCTGGTGTTAACCACTTCGTCACAGATCATGTATCATTGGGGACAGGCGCCCAGCACATGGATGGGCTGTTTGTGATTATAAACAGACTTTGCCATGGTGATTTCATTGTGATTAACTATGCAACTCCAGGTACATATTAGTATCAGTCCTGAGAAAATTGCATTTGCTTATTTGCACATAGTAGATGGGTTTTTTTGGCAGCCCTGTCTTCTCCTACCTTCACTCAGGCAGTCTTATAATTACAATCTTTTTTGTGAATAAGATCTCGTCACATAAAGGCTCTTCTCTCATACCTATGATGGTTGCTGGGAAACAAGTACTTTTGAAGTCAACATGCATCTTGTCATGTCATTAAGCTGGTATTTTGCACCGTTCAGTCAACAGAGAAATGGACTGGGAGAAGCAGGGGTACTGCCGAGGGGGTGGGTGGGCTGTTAGTTCCTTGAAGTGGAAAAACAGCCGATTATGGATCCTGAAAGATTGGCATAGCATCAGTAATTACCAGTACAGCACGGCCTTATGTAAAACTGAGTGAAGTGGTAATAAAAAACTGACAGAGCATGAGGCACTACTTCAGCAAGCTCCATTAGCCTGAAGCTCTGTTATCTTATGATGGAGATGCAATCAACAGCAGACGCGCCCCGGTAAAGGTATCTGCCTCCCGTACACGGATGTCGACAGCCCTTACATCTTTCCATCTTACGCAGCATGTTTGTATTTGTAAAAAAAAAAAAAAAAAAAACGACATTTTTGCTTTGCCCTAGAGAGTTTTGTGCATCCCCTTTATCTTTGTTATCTTTTAGCGATGCACATTTGTGCAGATACTGACTTCTAGTTGCTATTCTGCAAAAGTCAACATTTGCTAAACATTTCCCTCCATTACAGGGCTTTTTATTGTATGAGTGCAAGGGTTTTCATGTTGAAGGAAAGTGGTAGTGAAGCATGTCTTAGTCCTCAGTCACTTCACTGCTTATCCTGTTTCTGTATATGTCATGTTTAACCCATAAAGGCCCGCTGTTACATCTCTGACAGTTCCCAAATGAATTTTTCTCTATTCTCTATTCTTCTGAAATAATTGATCACCATTTATATTATCCTCTGTATTTTGTAGTTTTTGAGTGCAATCATGTATTTCATTTAGCCTACTGATCATGTCGATGTTCATGAACGTTCAGATTAAAGTGGAGGGTTATTATATTAAAGAACAGAGAAAACTGAAGAAAAATTTACTTTTTAAGCACAGATACTAGCATATCTATAACTGAGCATAAAACCAAGTATCTCCGTCCACTGTCATGTATCAAACTCCATGGTGAATCAGTGTTATAGAAAATGATGAATGGTGTTTCCATGTTCACTCTGGAGCCTCTGAACATCGAAATGGGTCATATCTGTTGACCATGAAAAATGGCAAACTGTATTTTACTCCAATTATTTACATGTTTTGAAAGCTTTAGAGTACAGAAGTTATGAAACATTTTAGATCAGTAGATGATTATTGTCACCAGTTATTGTTTAGGTCTTTATGGGTTTAAAAAAAAAAAAACTAATTTATAAATACATAAGTAATGCTTTGTTCTTTATTTGAATTTATTTTTTTTAAAAGGGACTGTGCATATTAATAAAGACAATATGTGCCAATATGCAGGATTATAGCCAATGCTAATTTCCAACTTTAGTCCCTATAAAACAACACAGTTCATATAATATAGTACAATCCAGTGTACTCATTCAACAGACAAGTAAAACACCTTATACATTTATGCTACATTGTACATAACATGCATACATACAACTTCAGAGTGCCAGATGACTTTATATGAGATTATGGAGGCAGTATTGATTATCCAATAACCATGATTTTAGATGTTTAGTGAATGAGCTGAGGGTGGGCAGGTAACAGGAGATAACAATTGGTCATGTGTTCCAAGTTTGAGAGGCACGGTATGAAAACACAGTGTGTCCAAAGGCACTTTTTCTAGATGGAATTATACAGTCACCTCAGCAACTAGCCCTGGTTGATCCGTTTTGGGCTATTTGTACAAATTCCTGTAATGGGGCAGCTGCTAATCCATGAAGGACTTAAAAGACCAAGATACAGTCTGCATATGTTTTCACATTTTCTCAGCTTAATGAGTTAGCTTATTTTTTTACGATACTGCAGTGATGAGTCTTTTTTTTTTTTTTTTTTTGTTCAGAGCTTGTTTGTATTCGTATCCTGCTTTTATTTCAGTATTATTACTATTTCAATTCAACACACTGTTTTATATTTTCAGCGTTGACCTGCTCTTAGTGTTAGTGATGCAATCTGCCTTCAATCTGTGATTCCAAGCTGATTCCCACTCACATTACGGACAATAATGATCTAATTAATTCATTAGTTTGGTTTATTTGAACTGTGGTTAATGCCTGCTATTGGCATCTTACATAATACAACACAGCAGGAGTCATCATAACATGCACCCTCTTTATATGGATGTTTCTGCACCTGAAGTCTCTCTCTTCACCCATGTTTTCATCCTCTTCTGCTGTGGGCGTAAACTTTGGTTAAATTGGCAGACTGACCAGTCTGTCAGAAAATAAAACAGCCGCATCCATCAAAGACCGGTCGAAGTGAAGCATTTTTCCAGCAGTGTGTCTTTTGTATAGATGTGAGTTGCATGTGCTGATATGCTGTCTAAAGTAGACACAATTTGCTTATTTATAGCCTGATGCAGTATTGTGATGTGTGATGTTTTGGCAAGATAGTTCTGTTAGTCCCTTTGTAGCAGACGGCTTCTTGTTTCCATATCCTTGGTTTTTCTGAGTGGGCTCTGTGGGCTCAGCAGCATATTAATAAGCTGTGGATGTGACCCATTGCCCATCTGTCTCTGGGAGCGTCTCATTGTCACAGATGTGATAGCAAGGGCCAAGACTTATTAGGAATGTGAACATTTCTATCTTGGTTAACTTCAGCCTCATGACTATTTATGACCAGAGAGAGGCCCATAGTCAGACCTACAGGTTTTTTTGATGGTCAAGTGACTCATCAAACCAAGACGTACACTGATCATAAATATGCATCACTCAGACTGGAACACCACAGTTACTTACCCAGTGGAGAAGTCATTGACTGGAGCATAGTCATCATGTTCCTCTTAACAAACCAGACTAAAAATATTCGCAACTTTATGTTGCACGTACTCCTCCTACACCTCCATTACAGCCCAGATTCATCATTTATTTCTAATTTTTTTTTTTTATATTCAGTGTTTCGGGGGAGAATACACAAACACTTCATCAAGGAAAGACCGAGGCTGAGAATCGATTTCCTTCTCGCTGTGAGATGACAGTGTTAACCTGTGAGCCACTGTGCAGCAGATTTAATGACACTTTGAATACTTCACTATTATTGAAGAAGCTGTTTGAACACTGTGGGTTTTTTTTATTCTCATACCACAGATTTATTCTTCTCTTTCTGTGATATACCTGTATTACCTCATCAGTGAAACACACTTATATAAGTCGTTGCATGATAGGACAGGTTGTTACATGGGATAAATGCTTTTGGTGTTGTATATTAGGTGTGTATACATGTTTGTTTGTGCATGTATTGATGTGGGAGGCTGCTGTGCTGGGGGCCAACCTCATGTTTACATCACTTGTAATGAAATTAGAGCTGTGTGGCGCCCACACTACAGGCCTCCACTGATCCTCTAATTCAATTACCCCCCTTATTAACGCTCAGATGCTGCTGGCTGACCCGGGACTGCACACTACTTTTGCTACACACCATTCATGCTGCAGCTCTGTGTGTCTCTCCAATGGACTGACTAGTTAGTCATCATAAAGCATAAGGAGTTGTCCAACAATGATATGTGTTTTTTTTTTTTTTTTTTATAATAGGCCAAGCCTGAGTTCAGTGCAAGCATCCAGTAATACAAATCTACTATTAGTAACCATTTAGCAATATTTATCAGTTCCGAGGATGTCAGAAGTCCTCATACCTGTTTCTTCAGAACATAATCAATGTCATATGACCTTATGTGACCAGCTGGGAAGTTTCATTTACTAAAGTGTTGGTCTTTTTGATTAAAATGTACAGGGGCCTGCTTACTAATGGAGGAGGTAGTAAAAGTGACAGCACTGTATTGTAAAAAATACTTTGCTTAAAGTAAATTATCTGCATTAAAAAGCTGACTTAAAGGAGTGGTATGTACCATTTTCAAATGGGATTATGCATTTTAAAAAATTCCCCTGTGGTCTACATAAACTGCAAATGCTCTGTTTGGGTCTGAATTCTTCTTAAATTAATTTATTTTATTGGTTTTGTTTAATATGGACCATGCACATTTATGAACATTGCTGTATAAAAAAATACACCCATGTCAATATGACAGAATTAGTAAAAACTACTTTTTATTTGTGGTTCCTAGGCAGGTGACAGAACAAGACATAAAACAGCCAACATTGATACAGCACTCCACAATTAAACACACAAACACACAATTTGTTTGTTTCTGACCACTGGCCCTTTAAATACACAGGCGCCACTTTATGCCCCACCCCCTCCAGGTTGTTGGCTGTGCTGCTCAGTTCCATTCAACCAACAACTGAATTTTCAGTTTTTACTGCAACCGCTGCTGCTGACAAACAATTGTGTCGTACTTGGAGAAAGGTTCATTGGAAGTCTTGACCTTATATGTGCAAATGTCATGACATAACTAGACATAAATTAAAACGGGCTGTTTAAATCCACTCAATTTTTACCAAAATGAATGTAAAGACAACTTTGCAGTCACTGGAGGGTTCAAATTCAAACTTTTGGAACTATTAGTGTCCCCACATATACAAATAAATGGATCAAAGTTGAATAAATGTTGGTTTATCAAAATGACCCCTTTAAAGGTCGACTTGAACACAGTCATGATACCTTTTAACCAGAAAGTTCAGAACAGACAAACCTAACACTGGCTGACATAAAGGCCTTTCACGTTGACGGTGGAAGTAGTTTTCAGTACAGGCACAAAGCTATTAGTATAAAAAAAAAACTCTGGATTTAACAAAACAAATACGTTAGAGCCTTCCACTAGATAATTGCACTGCAGTGGTTAATTTATTTCAACTGCAGAAGTTGGTTTAATCCAAAACAATGCAGTGAGTTGCTTTTTATTCCTTAAACAACTACTATTTCACCGGGGAACTTAAAAACTGGACAATGCTTGGATTCATCTTGCTAATTGGGCTTATGAAAGAGTGGTTCAGGGAGCACGAGACATTCTATTCACACATGGATTGGCCACCACAGAGTCCAGACCTGAACCCCATTGAGAATCTTCTGGATGGAGAAGATGTAACGCAGCAGTCTGACTCATCATCAATACAAGGCCTTGGCCAAAAAAGAATGCAAGTCTGTTTGGAAATACATTTTGTGACATTTATTGTGCTATTGTGCTGTCGCATAAGCATTGTGTGGCATAAATGATGCCAGGGGGAATCTGTCCTGCCGTCAAAGCCAAAGATGTTCCATTGAAATGATATTTGTGGGGTGGTGTGTGTGTATGTATGTATATATGTATATATATATGATGACAAAAAGAAAATGAGGATAATGTGTCTCACTGGATTACAATTGCTGATCCATTAATCTCATTATAAACTCGAATATTACAACTACTAATGGAGGGGAGTGAAAAGTATAATATTTTCCTTCAAATAGTTGTGTACTTTAGTACAAGTCCGACCTACAATCAGACTTTTAGGGATTTACTGTAGGATTTCTTCTTCTATAATTATTGAATTAATTTTTACAGTACAACAATACAGTAGAGGGGTTTACTGTCCTTTATTTTGGTTAATGCCTATAACATACATATACAGTCAAAAAGGATCCACATTAAACCATTATTACCCTGCCCCTCAAAGGGGAGTTAAGGGGTATTGTTTTTGGTTTGTTTTTTTTTTGTTTCTTTCTTTGTTAATGCTCTAGCAGCAAAACTATGGGTTGAATTAATACAAAATTGAGTTTATAGATTGCATTGACCCAGAATACATGTGATTACATTTGGGAAAAGTAGGTTAAAGACAAAAACAAAAAAATTCAGTTTATAAAATCATTAATTTATTTTCAATTTACTTGAAATTTAGCACATATATTAAAGGCAAATGACAAGCTGACATCAGCTGGATCGATGCCAAGTTACAATACATGTGAGGGGCGGGGTTTGTTGTGCCTGGCACCACTTGTTAAGTTTTATTCTTTAATGTTTGTTAGCAAGTTATCCTGACCGGTAGTGAAAATGCAAATATTAAACTATCTATACGTATGTAGTAAATTAACTATTAAAGCACAACTTTTACAAGTACAGTATTGTGCTTTTACCATCGATTTACAGGTAATGCGCGCTCTGATTTTACTGTCATTGTGTAGAAGTGCTACTTAAACTTGGGCAGGATCAGTGTGGTGTGAATGCAAACAATACAGGATGTGGAGAAACAATGTTCACATGACTTCTACCACCGGCTGATAGGAAAATGCTCTCAGAGACAACACAGAGTTGCTGGATTCTCATATCAAAGAGCATTTACTTGCAGCAAGGACTAAGAACTACATGCACTGAATGAAAAGAGCTTTATAAATGTTATAATTATTATTCAACAGTTGGCTGATTTTATTTATATATATATATATATATATATATATATGCGTGTGTGTGTGTAGTGCTAATGTTGTGACCTCGTCTTATAGATACAATTCCTGCTCGGTTCTCAGATGCTTCTTGAGACAGATCATGATGTTCTCACACCAGCGAGGAGTCATTATAAGCATAAGACACATACACAGAAATAGTCTGACCCACTATTCATATAGAATTTTTCCATCACCGGTCGAATGGATAAAGCTGATAATGAATGCAATCTGTTTTAGCCAATTTCTGCAGCCATTTCCAGTGTATGCTCAGTGTTTCTGTGAGGTACGAGCTGAATGTAAACTGTTAGGCTATGTTGCTGTTGGAACAGTTCCATTTGCCTCTCTGTTGTAACAGGTTTGTGAGGAGCTGGTTGGATCTACGGCATGATTGAACACGCTGACTGTCTGATGCCAGCATGAACACAGACAAGGGCACGTACACACAATCATATAAACACACAGCACTGTATGTAGCCAGCCTTACGAGATTACGGTACACTTACGATGCTGAGATAACGTTTATCACAGCTTTATCAGAGATAACGGAGTGAAGCCCAGAGTCCTTTGCAGTCTCCTCCAGGGTCAGGTGTTTCTGAGCCTGCTGACACCAGCCACCTTCATCCTCAGTCTGGCTTGTCATGGTGGCTGTGGGCTTCAGTGTCACAGAGTCTTTTTTGTATTCATTCAGCAGCAGTGTGCAGTGGTGTACAGGGAAAAAAAAGTCACTGTTGCTGAAAAATGGCTGAGTTGAGATAATAACTTGCCAGTGCATTAATGTTGAGTAAATATATGCAGCCCAACCATCTGCAGTCAATCTTTTAATGGTAAACTAAAAGTGACGACATTAAAACAGTGCTTCCCATCACAGATTAAATGCTGGGGGATGTGCCTGATGTTAAGCTGGTTAATGGGTTTATCACATGTTTGCCGAATCCACTGTCTTTTGACCTGTTTGAGTGCATGCATGATACAATGAGGCTAAATCATCACATGACCACATTCAGGATTTCACAGCTAAATCTCTGCCAAATTTCTCAATCTAGCTACTGCATTGAGCTTATTAAAATTTCAATCTGCCACAGGCTCTCTTTCGCGCCTCGCAGGATGAATGTGCCCTTTTAATAATGTAACTGGTTTTAACAAGATCGTAAAATGTTCATCTAACTTTCATAAGCCCTGTTAGCATAGTGACAAATTCATACGATGGCAGGAATCACTTTGGCAGTGCAGCCGTTTTAGAAATAAGAACACACAGTGACTTTTTTTTTTTTTTTTGGAGGCCAGCAGAGAGTTGCGCCTGAGTTTACAGCAGCCTGCAGGGAACGTTGAGCTTGATGCTGTCTTACCCCCGTGGCTCTGAAATAGAGGTTAGTCATGACGGGGGAGATTTAAATTGGCCTTCTGGTAACTGATAGTGCTCCAGTGAACACTCCCCTTCTCCACTGCCTCATCTATAATGTACATGAGTTACACAGGGCTAAACCATGAAAGCCCAACCTTTACAGGTGCAGCTAAATCGTGGTGCATTATAATCCATTTACGGCTGCTGGGCTGTCTGTTTTTACACTCTTTAAGGCTGTATGTAGTAACATTACTTGAACTAGGACAGGGTCAGGGTGGTGTGAACGCAAACGCTGCAGGCTGATTCAGTTGAGCATGTGTCTGCTTCACCATTTCAGGCACTGTTGGAGTAATGTGACCTTCATGGGGAGATTAAAATATGTAGCAGGCGAGCATTGATTTCTAGACTGGCCACTGATATTTATGGGCTCAGCCAGTGCATAAATATTGATAGTTTCTTTCCTAAAGAAAGATCTGGCTTTGTGTGTGTTTGCATTTATACACTCATGCAACGGCTAAGACGAGTAAAAACAAAGCAAAACTATCATGAAAGGATGGTACCTGATTTACCTGATGTTAAAGAATAATTGGAAGCACATGTGTTTTGGCAATCTAAATCTGCTTTTGACCCAGTAGCAGCTTAATAAGGTCATTCCCATTATGGGGTGGTTAATTACAAAGCTTGTCATTGAAGTCCCCAAGCTGCACTGTCAAGTTAAAGAGCAGTTTAAAGGGATAGTTCACTCCTAAACACAAAATAACCATTTCCCCCCTCAGCCAAGACTGGGCCACAATCAGTTTCAGCAATACAAAGCATAAACAGGGTTGGGTTTTTTTTAAATCCTTTAATACTTAATCTTGTGTTAAAGTATTCATATTTGATGAACACATTACTGGTTTATTTTGAAATACTTCTGTTATGGTAAATCATTAGTAGGTGGGTGACTGTGCTCAGTCTAGTGCCCCTTAATTAGACCAGTGCTTGTGTGGAATTAAAGGCCAACAATGGCTGCCGGCGTTTCTCATGCCGACCAAGGAGCTGACTGATAAGCCGGCCACTCAGAGTGTCAGAAGGGTAACAACGAGCTGTGTCTGGAGTGTTGTTATTGTATCCTGCTATAACCCATCTCTAGCTTCCCCGGAATTGTTCCTCTGTCTCATTCAGGGACACTTGTTCATCAGAGCATTTTATTCTGACTTAGTGCTGAGGCTTTTTTTTTTTTTTTTTTTTTTCTGAGCTTGTTGTTGACCTTTAAGCTCAGTCTCTTGCTCCTCGCTACATTTGAGCTGTCCGCGGTGTGGTTTTGTTCTCTGTAGGTACTTTAGGACGAGTGTGAGGTCCGAGTGATCCTGACAGGCCGACTTGATCCTCGCAGTGCTGACTTGACTTTTATCCAACGAGTTCACCAGAAAAGGCTTGTTTTCTGGGTCATTTGCTTAGATTGCATCTCACTCCCTCTCTTTCCTTCTCCTTTTGTCTCTTTCTCTGTTTTTTTCAGTAGATATCTTGGGTATCACACACCCTTTCATTGAAATGAGAGTCAGCTCAGCATCCCTTCTGCATAAACGGGAAAGTCCAGCATCCTGTAAAGATAGCAACAAGCCAATATCCAACTCCCAGAGCTACATCTACAATGTCTACAAACATAGACTGACAAAAGTCTATGGCACTGAGCCACTTACTGGAGTCTGAATATTTAACTTGCACTACCTTACACAGCAGAGAGTCTAGATAATGGCTGGGAACACACTCAGAATACAGGTTTTCTGAGCACTTTAAATAAACAGACTGTCCTTCACCACATGCAGTTGTTTTGTAGACTTTATGATTATGTTAATGTCCTTTTCAGGCACACTGGTTATTGGTTAGAGTCAGTGATGCTGTATTACTGGACAACAGGAGCTCTGGCAGCATGCAGTAATTTAATCATCAGGCTTGGATAGCACCATGGACTTCAGCTGAACTTCAGGATCAGGTTGCAGACTTATGCTGCGGTTTCAGAATTCTACGAACAGAGGTCCGTCTATCTCGCTATCTCGCTGCTGTTCGGCCAGGCTTCTGGAGACTGAAACCTGCTTTTTTTGTTAACTGCTGCTGGTCTGGATATGAGGGAACTAGTCTTTCAGACCTGCACTGTCTCTGTCTGGGAGAAGGTAAGGACAAGCCAGGTAGTGTGTTTAAGGGGGGGACTAACCTTTGCAAACAGTGGTGTGAGAAAATTCAGAGGGTCGGGGAAAGTTGCAGGCGAGTGAATTGGATTGTGTCTGTTTGATGTTTACACAATGGTACAAGTAGCCAGTCTTTGTCAGTGTCAGACATTGTCTTTCACTTTTTTTTTATCATTCACTCCCTCTTTGTAGTCACACAAAAAGAACTGCCGGCATCCTACTCTTCTAAGACTAAAACAGACCTTGTTTTGGACTTCCATCTTCATTTGTTGTGGAATTTACACTTCATTCATACAGACTATTCATTCATTTTTTTCCCCTTTCACAGTCAGAAGGGTATTAATTGAGAAATGACAGTGTAGCTAAGTGTAAAATCCAAATAGCTGATGATGCTTTTTTCTTTTTTCTAAAACCTGTCACAACATACCATTATAAATAAATGAATGAAGCATGGTGGTGTGACAAAGATGCCTAGGCCTACAGATCATATTCTCCAGACGTAAGGGAATATGCTTGTTTGCTACTAGCAAGTCACATCATATTTTTCCAGAATAAATGAAATACAAAAATTACCATTCGCACTAAAAGTGTGATTCATATTTTGAATCTGTCAAAATATTCACAACATGATTTTTATTTTTTCAGACTAAGCCTTTTTCTTTTTAAACAGGTTATCTGAAAAAGTATAGTGCAAATGCTGTCTAAAAGTCTTACATTTTAAGGGTTGTGAGAGAGCTCCTCTCTTCAATTACAGTCCTTCAGGACTTCTCCAACCTCCCTGATATTAGCATCGTTGGTGTAAAACGCAAAGGAGACAATCTGTGTTTGCTCTGTGTAGCTGCTAATTAACCTTTGAAAATGTGATGTTATTGACCTTGTAGTAAACCATATTATGCATTTACAATACACTCTGCTCATATTCTTTTCTTATACATTAGTGTGCAGGGTTTCCACACAGTAATATGAACAAACATTAAGCTCGAGCCTCAGCCCAACCCAAAAGTGTCTGACACCCTGATTTGTGGTTGCATAACATTTTATTTGTGTGTATTTTCTACCCACTAGGAGTCCTTTAACTGCTGGTGTTGATTTTTGGGAAGGGTTTTAACCCTCTTAATCTGTTTAGAGATAGGGCGTATGGCATTTCCTTGCTGCATTGCTGCCATAAGCACTGTCTTTGACTTAAAGAATGCCTCTCCCCTCTTTTTCTCTCTGCACTGATGATGACTCACACTCCAACACACCCTGCAGAAATTTCCTCTCATGCACCGGAGATGGAGAGAGAAAGAGAGAGAGAGAGAGAGAGAAAGAGAGAGAGTAGAGTAAAAGGATGCTTTAACTCACACAATACCTGTTCGTGTGTCCTGCACTACCTGCTCTGTGCTTCTCTGTCTACAGAAATACCTGTACTCATTGGTATTCCCTATAGTTCCTTGCAGGGTGAAAATGCAGCTGGTGTTTTTTGCACTGCTAAACCCTTGAGTGTATTTTATAATTTTTTTTCCTAGTAACCGATTCCCTTATCTGCAGCTGAGCAGTGAATATATTTCCATTCAACATTTTAATTCCTCTAAAAATATGAAGTCAAACCCCGAATTACAAAAAGCATACATTTGAGGTATTAATTTTAATGGAGGAAATCAAGTGTTAAATTTAAAGAATTACCAGTCATTTCATCCATAAAGAACTGGGTACAAAGGTGCCATTTATAGGTTGTCCTCGTGATCATCTCACCGTAGGCTGCTTTACAGTGAGCAAGCTAACATTGTGTGACATTTGCAGTGATGCTGAAGTCCAGCGCACGTGCTGCAGTGCTGTAGGTCCGCTGCCTTCAGGCTTCAGCTTCTCTAGAAATAGAAAAAGAGCAAAGAGTCCGAGCGTGATTAATGGCCATATATGTGTAGCAGAAAACACAACAGGCCTGTCTGCTGCCATTTCCTAACACTTGGCCCCACAGGCTCAGAATTACATAACAGATCTGCAAAGTTGCTCATGCTGATTCTTAATTGCTTTGGTTTGTTTATTGTATGTGGTTGCGGTTGTTTGGCCTTGTGTGAAGCTAGTGGGATGCAGCAGAAGTGAGAACTGAGCAGTTTGCTCTCCAAGTAGTCGCTATCCTCTGAATTTGCCACACCCCGTAGTTCAGCTCTTAGGACCATCTTCAGAAGAAATGTTTTATCTCACCCCCTCGTGCCAGTCTGGATTTGACTGGCACTCTGTTTTTTTCTATTAAGATTCTGCTATTTTTAGCACACTGTGTCAAAACACGGCTGTCTCATCCTGTGTATGTGTGCGCACGCTGAAATAACTTCCCTTCCCCAGAAGGCTTGAGTGGTCTCTTCAGCTACATGTGCTGAAGCCCTGTTTGCTGTGCTTCACCCTGTATGCAGACCCATTACGCAACTCTGTGCATCAGCCGCAGGGCCGCTGGGCCAGAATGGCAGCCAGCTACCAATCACTTTCTTTCTTGTCCCTTCGTTTTCTCTGGTTTCTGTCTCTTTTTCCACCGCTCTGTTTTGTCCGAATCCCTGACCCCTCTTTGTTCCCTTCCATCTCATATTTCTTAAGGCAGATGAAGTGCACTGATTTATTTGCATACCAAATTCCAGCAGCTTATGTTTTTAGGGAGTCAGTAAAAGCTGTGGATTGCCGTTGGCATGCGGTGTGGTTCTCTCTCTCTGCGTACTGAAGTGTGAAGGCAGGTCAGCGGAGGCCAACATAAGAAGAGGGGATGATCTGTCCTTTGTTGTCAGTGGGCTTCCTATGCCTCTTCTTAAGGCAAACTGGAACACTGTGTTTTCAGAGGTTCCGAAACTCTGGGACATTTTGAACTGTTTGATCTACCATATTGCACAAGATAGAGCTGAAATAATTGAATCGTAATCGCAGTGTCAGTCTGTGCAGTGATATAATCATAAAAGGCTGCAATTTAGTTAAAAATAAAACATGCGGATGTTGTAACATCTCTTCTATTTGTGGGTAGTGTCCTTATCTACGCCTTTGATAAAGACATATCCAATCAGTCAATGCTTAGACAGTGAATCTGGTGCAGTACATGGTTACATTACTGTCCAAGTACAGACTAAGTGAAGTAGTTGTCAGTGAACAGGTGAGTACTGAACTTGTGACTAACAAAGTTAACACAACCGCCGTTGTAATGGTGATATTTTGGATTCACTGATCTTTATCAGAATTGAAAACCACCAGCTTATGACTTCTTCAACTAATTGAACAGCCTTAATTTCAGTTTATTATATATGCATAAAGCTGAGTTTTTTGGCATTTAATTTAATCCTCCAAACACAGTTTTAGTAGAATAACACATACTGATCTTTTCCTTGAGCTCACAGAGCAATGAAAAAGTATATAGAAATACAGGCATATTAGAAGAGTGTCCTTGAAAACGCAGCAGTAGAATACACGAGTGCAAACTCTAGAAGTATAATATTTAGTACACTTCAGCTTTTTATCCGCATCCAAGGATTCATTGTACAACAGTTTGTGGAGATGAACAGACCGGCTCTCAACTACTTATCACTGTGGACAGTAGCTACTTATCTGAAGTTGTACAACATTTTGCTACAGCATCCCTTCAGGTTGAAACAGACTTTTGCCTTGCCAGCACAAATGCCATGGTAACTGCAACAGCTGAGAGTAGGGCAGCCTTTACTTACATATTCTCACTGGAGTGATATCCAATGTAGCACAAAGAGAAGGGTAAGCCTGTATACTAACTGTGGAGGACTACAATTTGACACGTTTGTTGTTTACTACATGTTAGCTATACAAATGTTTATCAAAACTATTATATAAAGACTTCCAAATCCATTCTGTGCAGGTATGAGCATTCTTACACATGAGAAATATATTTGTAATGAATTCCTATGAGTCTGACACTGCTTGGGTCTCCACAAATGTTGGCTTTTTTCCCTCCACACTAGCATCCAGGAACCCATGCTGAGAGGAAGCAGAAGAAATTAATTGTTATAGAACCAAACACTAATACGACCATGTCCACTCTCACTGAGTCTCCAAAACACAAAAACTAAGTAGTTCTTGTCAAAGTCAAATTCCCCTGAACTGAGATGTGACTTTTTCCTTTAGTACTTTGTTTAATAAAGATTAATACGTTTCATCATTAAACCTCACCGCTTGTGAAAATTCAGTACAGCAGAATGAATTGGTTCTGGGAAAACAGAAAAGCCCGTTACGACAGTTATTACAGCAATTAGACGCTCATCCCACAACTCTGTTTCCCCACTGCCGCGGTTCAACTATTTGTCTGTTCTGGATCCATCTTAGTCCAATTTTCTCCAAGCAAAGGCAATATTTGAGTTTTGTTTATGCTGCTGAAGGTGTAAATTGGACTTCATAGTGATAGAAATGCAGTATATGCAGTGATTGGCAGGTTGGAGTGCTGTTTTTCTGCTGTTTATCCTCTCCCCTGTGTGCAGGAATCAAAGTCCTGACAGCCCCTCTCTGATCCCTGGATGAGGACCAGCGAACATATTGACAATTGAGCCTTGTGTAGCAGCAGCAGCAGCAGCTGATACTTCAGTCTGTTGTTTATATGCTAATGCTGGACTCTGTCACTCCTGCACGACTGACTTACTTTCTCTTTGGGCAGACTTGAGCTCTCCTTATTAATCTCAGCCACTATTCAGTTTGAAAAAAAAAGTGCTTCCTGTGACATATTATGTCAGCGAGACCAAGTTTAGTTTACCTGTAAAGGTCTGTTGATTACAAAATGCGCTCAGCTGTGGTCTTTGGGAAGCAACGGGCTGAGACAGAGTTAGTTTAACATTTTTAGTTCTCATTTACCCTTAAGTTATAGATTTCTTTGCAATAAAAATTTGTCATTTGTTTTCAGTTTAGCTCCAAAATGCTCTGACTTGCTACTTACTGTATGTCTGTATATCTGCAATATGTGTGCGTGAACATTTATAGTCTACTGATATTCATCCATGTATGCTTTGCTCAGTTAACTAACTTTCCAAAGCATGTTTGCGTGTCTAAAATACACACACGCACACACACCAGCTGGGGTACTATTATAAATGTCTGATGTACTTTCTGTCTCTTGTCTTTTTATTTGGATTCTTGTCTGCAGTGCTTTCTTTTGTTTTGTATACATATTTTGGTATAATCATGGTGACATAAATAGAGCAGAATTGAATTAGCAGCGTTTGTTATTAGTGGCTTTATTTAGTTTTTCCATCTGACTATGTACACTATTTGGCACTTTGACGTCGTATGCAGCAGGTCGTCTCCTCATTGCTCAGGTAATGACCAGTAATTGAGTGCCCTGTAAATTGGCAGTGATGGTTGGAGAGTGTCCCCAGATGGGAGGCAAAGGCGTCTGTTTCTGCGTTGATTGTGCCAGACTCCTGTGGGGTAAAAGCCTCACTCTTTATCTCCTCCTGGGCACCACCTGTCTCCCATTACTGGACATGGGATCTCCTCACCCACGACTTAATGTGAAAATGTCTTACATCAGAGTCTGTCAGGTTTTTTTTCTGAGGCCGAACACCACTTAAGGATAATCATTTCAAAGTGATCATGTCGTTTTCACACAACCAAACCTTCCTCTTTCCTTAACTTTAAGGAACCATAAATCGACTCTTCTGCAGCTGTTGGCATATATTAAAGATGGCACTGAAGAAGGAATGTCATAGCCTGGTGCTGAGACTCAATTAAACTAGAAGTGCAGTCCAATTTAACTAGTGAGCGCAGACCTCCGCTCTGTTTCTGTTCCTGTACGACAGATTATAAAACCATTAAACACCTGAGTGGTAAGAAAAGTCTGAGTTATAAGATAAGATATAACTTTATTTATACCATTGTGGGGAAATTTCACAGTTAACAGGAGCAGCAAGCAAGTGCAGAGAAAAAGACGGGTAGGAAAAAACGCAAAGGTGTGAGAAATTAAATATAAGAAAAATAAGGAGTTTGTTATTTATATGAATATTTTAGTGCTGTCAAATAATTAACATTTCACTTAGATTAATCACATGGTCGCTGTGGAGTAATTTAGATTAATAATGATTAAATATCATTCATTTTTAATCTATATTAATCTTGTTTCATTTTCAGCAAACTGATTCAAGAAAGAAGGGAATACATAGACACTGGGTTTAACATGTTAGTTTACATTAGCCGAAGTACTAACAGAATCCCAGACTGACATATTCTTCATGTTAATGTGGTATTTGAAGTTGGAAGTGCTTCAGTGAAAAGAACATGCTTTCCTGCAGTGTGTATAAAACTTTATGTCAGTCGAGTGTTCTGTCTTGTTTTTGTTTTTTTTTCACATTTCCATTTAGAGGGCAGAATAATCATAACAATGGATTAATCTGCATTAATGCATTAATTTTGATAGCCCTACAATATTTATATGCATAAAGAATTAGAACCTAAAACAAGTAGTACCAGGCACAACAGACTCCGCCCCTCGCATGTATTGTAGCTTATTTTGGCATAGATCCAGCTGATGTCATCAGGTTTATGTGTGTGCTGATATCAGCATATCAATTGCAATTACAGTTGTTTGTACGTGGCTCCTTGTACTATTTACAGTTGTGTGTGTTGATCATTCTACAGATTGAACAGGGATCCAGTTTATTGCAGTTTATTGAGTTATTTGGAGCAGTTTTTGTTGTGGAGCCTGACCACTGCATGAAGGAAAGACCTGCCATACCTCTCCTTCACACACTTGGGTGTCTCATCCTGTCACTAATGGAGCTCCTTAGTGCAGTGAGTGTGTGTTGGAGGGGGTGGGAGTCTTTGTCCATCATGGAGGACAGCTTAACTGTCAACCTCCTCTCCCCCACCTCCTCCACCTGTTCCAGAGGACATCCCAGAACAGAGCTGGCCTTCTTAATCAGTTTGTCCAGCCTCTTGCTGTCAGCTGCTGTGATGCTGCTCCTCAGCAGACCACACCATAGAAGATGGCACAGGCCACACAGTGGAGAAGATTCAGTAGAAGGATAGGACTTTTCGGCTTCCAGATGGATAAAGGGAAAAACTGTTCAAGGTTGTTAGAAACAAATAAATATTGCCTTTTTTGTTCTATTACAGATATTTTTCTAAATGAATATTTTTCTCTGTAAATTGTGTTTTAAGTTGCAAAAAGTGCTTTGAGGGAAGAAGAAAAATGCTAGAGTGAAGATTTTTAAAATCTCTGGTTTATGCATGTGGAGAAGGAAAATGAAGGGATTAGAAAATATAGGTTTCACACCTCAGTACCCACCTGAAACTGCAAATATAGGTCATGTTGTTGTGTAAGTTAGAGCATTAGCTACAGTAGATCAAGATGAACTCAGACACAAACCAGTGTTGTGGCAAAATCTACTTATTACACCAGTGCCCATAACGGTGGAATAAAATATTTTTAACTCCTCACATGAAATGATTATGATAACATGATTTATTGTGGATTAATAAAGTGTAATT
>JAPSES010000219.1:13962933-13985822 GCA_029822895.1 Maxillicosta whitleyi
TGGCGCTCTGCACGCTCACGTGTTCCGCCATCTTGGAAAACTAGGTCACGATGAATACTCTGCAATTTCCGTGAGGTACTCGATCAAAACAAACGCGTGAAGCTCTGATCTGCGAATTTAGCGCACTGTCATCACCAAAAGTTGGTTCAACTGTTGAAAATGATCAGATTGATAATAGTCTTTCTATAGAAATTGATACGAAGGCTTTAAAATTATGACATTTTGAATTTAATACCTTATGTATCACTTTAAATAAAGAGGGGGTTTGCTTCAGCCAGCCATTTTCATGCAGTACATTAGTTTTTAAAACTTGTATCCTGCTTTATTTACTAACAGCTGCTTGTATTTATTTGCTAAGCATTAATTCACCCCCATATCAGTTTTTGACATGTGGGCTGTACAAATAAAAATAACGTGACAACATCAGCTCAGTATTAAACTGTAAATCATTGCAGTTTCTGGGGTGTTTACTTCCTGCAATATTGTGGTCTGGCTGTGCTTATTTTTATTCTGTCCAACAATTACTGGCTTTGTAAAGGGCTACTCAAAAAAAAATCAAGATGTAATTTGCATCCTTTTGTTTTGTCAGAGAGTGATTCTGGTAATTAACTGCAACACTGTGGGGAAAGAGGCCGACTGTTTTGATGTTGTAACAGTGAGAAGTCAAATCCAAAAACCGGAGGACTGATTACATAGGTTGAATTGAATCACAGTTGTTTTTATTTATGTTCTTCATTCAATGTGTGTTAAATGTTACTATAATTACAAAATGTCAGAGTACCTGGTATAAATATTTAAAGGGAACTGGGCACTGAGGCTGCTGGCGTGTTTTATTTCTAATATTAGTGCATTCAGCTGCTGTGTATAACTGTGCCAGTAACATGGATCTCCACACTATTCTCTCTTCAAGCAGCATGTGCTACAATTCTAATAAAAAATGACTAACACAGGAATAACCACACAGCATTTCATCTTTTGAGGTGTAGGGGGAGTCAATCTCCAAAGTTTATAGTCCACATAAAGAAAATAACTTCCTGCCCACACATATCACAAATGCTTTGTAGTATATACTTGAGGTTTTGAGTTTTCTCTAGGCAACAATCACAATAAAAGCTGCAGAGGTGATTCGTTTTTACGGGAACCGTCTTTTGTCATAAGGTGTTTACTGCTCTGGTATGACGGATGAAGGTTGCCATGTGAACTCGGTGACAGTCTGTAGAAGCTCGGCCAGTTATTCCAGCTGGGAATGAGTAAGCCTCCATGTCTGAGTGGGCAACAGCAGTGGGTTTCCAGCATTTGCTTGGTTGCAGCAGTAATCATCAGATGTTCTCTATGGAACTTTAGTCAGCGTAATGGTTTCAGCTGCCAAAACATAAAAATAAAACCTGTTTATTCTCTGGCCACGCTGTAGGTTCTCTGTTGAATGGTGCATTATTGAATCCACTACTGTCAAAACAAACGCATGGGCAAATTAATGAAAAAACATGGCAGTGCACTGCACCCTCTGTCTTCTCTGTAGGAGTTTGTTGTGGCTGTTTAGTTTCCATTAAGTTAAAAGTCTCCTCTGACATCTTTGTGTTCATGTAGTGGGATTATCAGATTTACAGTCTTCTCTCTTGAGACTGCACTTTCAAATTAGCTCTCATACCGAACACAATCGCATTTTACTATAGCTCCTAGTTTATCCCCTTTTTTCTTCTTCCATCACTGTCATTTCTTCAAACATTTCATTACAGAGAACAGGGACAGTAAGAGTTGTTTTGATGTTTACACTTTCTGTTTTTCTCTCTGTCATTCATTAGCATTGTAGTATCTTCTTTCTCTCATTTCATGCCTTGTTTACAGTGTCTCTTTCATCTCCAGTTCTTCTTCTTTGTCCCTGTGTGCTCTTCAGTAGTGGCGTGTCATACGTCTAAGACATCGGCAGGCAGGTAGTGTAGTAGCCAGTGGCTCAGAGAGGTCAGACCGCGGTGATAGTAGCAGCTTCATTTAGGATTCTGCAGCATGCAGAGGCTTCTGTGGTTACTGGTGGGGAGATAGAAACAGTGAGAAAGGGAAAGAAAAGCTGGAATCCAGACTGCTACTCCTTTTGCCAGTGCTGCATGATGTTTAATATGCCTGATAGAGGACGCCTCGCTGAGGTCTTATACCGGGGACAAAATGCTGCAGAGCAGAGGAGCTTAGATGGTAAATCCTGCCTCCATCCCATTTTTCATTTTGCCTTTTTCTCCCATCTATTTCATTTGCATTCATATCTAGGCCTCCCTGCCTTTACGTATCTCTGCCATGACCATACAGTCATTTACTGTCCTTCTTTTTTTCTCTCATCTCTTTACCTTTTTCTCCCTGCTATCCGTGCCATGCATTTTGTCCCGTGTGTGTGTGTGTGCGTGCGTGCGTGCGTGCGTGTGCGTGTGCGTGTGGGGGGGTGTAAGGGTGGTGGGAAGAGATACTCACTGACCTCTGAGAGCTACACTTGTTTTTCCTTTAAATCTGTGATTCAGCACTCAGTCTTCATGTTGCTGTGCATAAACATGCATGCACACACGTGCACCGATACACACTTGCAGGCGGCAGACGAGTACAGTATTAGTGGAGTGCAAGCATCTGTGCTTGCGCACACAGACCTAAGCTGCAGGGGTTATGTAACTTACTCTGCCATTTCAGATGATTTGAAATCACAAGTACTTGCTGTGCAGTGCTAGATTACTGTGTGCCTTGTCTAGCAGTGTATGCAGTATAGCCAACTACTGCATGTTCCTGTGTTGTGCAGAGCGGAAGCGAGGCTTACGTATTGAATAACGGAGGGGAATCCTTTTTTAAAGACCCTGACTGTGGTGGTTCCTGAATACTCAATACCAGTAACCTTTTCTGTTTCCTCTTTTATGACCCTTCCACCCAGCTGCGTTGTGGCTGGAGAAATGAAACACAAACATAATAACAAGCAGAATGTGTCTCTGGACAATATATATATCTTGTGGAACAACACTGACATTTGTAGAGGCAACAAATTGCCTGTAAAGCTACAGTATCTGCAACAGACTTAGTTGATCTATTGGTTGTTTCTAAGAATAACTACTCTCACTAAAGTCTCAATTGCTTTTTTCTTCAAGGGTGGTTGTCAAATTGGTTTTAATGTAGCTCAGCCTGTAGCAGGCAGCTTCTTTTTCATTCCATGTCATAATTAGATGTAAAATGAACCTGAAATTTTTTGCAAGGAGATGAGGGACCTCCTATCCTAGAGGAAGTCTTACCCCTTATGCTTGTCTGTCAATATTGAATATCTCAATCTAATCTGTTTGCATAAGTGCCCCCTGGAACAAACGTTTGCGGATTTTTTATTTATTTATTTATTTATTTTTGCAAAGCCATAGGCAGGATTATTACCCATCATTATGCATCATGCATATTCAACACAACAAGGGATGAAAGAAAGAACGAGAATATGGGGGAGAAAGAGAGAGTAATGAGGTTACCCCTGCTCGCCAGAGATTATGCACAGAGCTTTCCCAGCTACAAAAGATCAGAAGACTGAACGCTGAGGATAGGATGGGGAAAGCCTCCTGTGTTAATTAGTCACTTCTGAAATAAAAGCTTCTGAACCTCATTTCATTAACAGTTTGTGGTGTATTGAACTCACAGTTGGAAGTGAGTACCAGTGAAAATATGTGGAGTTGCTCTTGTACTCTGTACAATGGGAAACAGGATCTGTCCATGGTGCTGAACTACACCACTATCCACAGCTCAGTGCTAGGGTTCAGTTGGTTGTTACTGATGGAACATGCAAACATTGTGAACTAGAGTTGTATTTTTTACCATATAAATGAAGATAAGTTGTCAAGACTAAATTTGATTCTTTATGGTAGTTTTGTGATTGTATTTGATGCATTATCAACACAGAACAAATCAACATCATTTGTACCACTAAGCATCTGTGTTGTTGTTTTGGTGATTTTATGATTTTTAATGATGAATCTAGAATAGAATGAAGAATTAAGGCAGAAAGTAATGAAAAAAATATTCACAAGTTCCAAGCTTAAAACCCAAATATAGTTGAAGTTAACTAATCCATTAATAAATTTAAAATTTAGTCAACTAGAAAGTGATTATCTTAATTGGCCTATTTGTTTCATTTGATTGCATATGTGCCTTGGTTTGTAATTTTGGCTCTTTGTTATCATGACTGCTAATGGGGATGCAATGACTACAAAATTTTGGATGTCAAGACACAAAGACCTCAGTTCAACAATGAAGCCAAAAAGATGTAATATCACTGACAGATGCTGGGTTGGTTCCAAGAAACACTGGTCCACATAGAATTACACTAAATTCCTTTCAGGGGAACTTCTTCAATTAATCAGTGAATTATTTTTGAATCTCTAGTAAGTGATCTGGTGGTCCATCTTTAGGGTTTTCACCAGTAATTAGATCTCAGGTTAAACAAAATGCTGGGTTTTGGGTATAGCTTTTGACTTAGTTGGACTTTCCAGGCTGTAAAATGACTTTGTTTGGCAATGTTTGGTTAAGTTTACTGTTGTGCTAAGCATTAGCTCACCTCTGACCTCTCAGGCTTCTGCAGTTCTGCCCCTTTTGTTGAAGTATGGTCACTCTCAGCTCCAAAAATGGTGAGGACCAAATATAAATTAAAGGCAGAAAACAATGGCAGATGCCACAGTTCTAAGTGTATACTGTATATGACAAATACTAACAGTGATGTTTAAAATGACACTTTCCCTGACATTGTTTCATGTTTGTTTATGTTTTTGTTGTTTTACCAGGGAAATCTTCATTCTCCATGTATAAATAAAGTACCTGAGCTAACGCTTCTTATTGCATCCTTTCATATACATTTCTGAAAAGCAAACAAACTAACAAAAAAAAACAAAACAATGTAATATATCATATAGATGTCCACTACTGCCATCAGTGAAATGATGTCTTCAGTGTCAATATTGGATGATATCGGCAAATATTCGACACAATACAAATTGTCTCCACTGTCTATACAAGACACACACAGAGTCATTATCACTAGAAGCACCTCTGTTGTGCATGCATTTGCGTTAGTGCTACTGAAGCAAGAATCTTAGATCCACCCTAAGGGGATGGGCTTTCTCATCTGTCTTCATCTGCCGTGCAGTAAACGCCTCTTCACTTATACAGGAGCTCATTACTCACAATGGCAGCCATTTGAATCTTTTATCAGAGGGGTTTTTAATTGAACATTGGCGAATGTGTTTCAGACAAATGGGTCTCGGCAAGGATGGGATTTGTGTGTATCTGTGTGTGAGTAGGTGAAATATTCATCGTGCATGTTGCAGCCGTCTGGTTCCGCAAACTATACACATTAGATACCAGCCCACATGGGAGATGGCAAGCTGTCTGTGGAGGCTCTGTGTGATTCACTCACAGGAAGTCGTTTAGATTTTTCATGGGAGTACATTGTACATTTTACTTTTTTGATGTCCTTTTTCACAAAATCAGTCTCTTTAAATTCTCTGCTATCCTCTCTGTGTTCTTTTGGACAGCAGTTGGGATTCACTCTGTTAATATTTCAACTTACAAATATTTCTCTCACTAGTTAAATCTTTCTTCAATTGTGACACATGACCGTAGTTTCTGGATAACTACACATCCACACATCCCTCAATTTCTTCCTGCCTTTGTTCTTCTAATTGACTCTAGTTGAATAGTTCATGATGTTCGGTTACGGTCAGGTACAGGTTTTGTTTTGCATTAGGGGATTAGAGATAATGCAGTTTTCGTTTTGTTTGCAATGATAACAGGATAATACGACAAAGCTGGAAATTCTGTCCATTTGAGAAAAATGAACGAAGAAAAGCAGGTGATGTTACAGAGTAGTGCTAGTGAAAGGTGCCAAAATAACACATTTAGCAAACCACCTGAAGGACAAACACCAAATGGAAAAGTTTGAAGTAAGTGTTCCAACACCACTGAGGCTTTAAACAAGCCGGTCCTGTTAAGAAATGTGTTGTCCTGTTGGGCAAAAGCCATTTGTAATTCTCAAAGCTAAGTTAATCTGTCTCGTAGTAATCAAGCCTGACAAAATCTGAGACAGCAGATGAAGCGTCAGACCATACGAAAATTAATTTAATTCTTTTGTGGTAAATATGTAAAACTGTTATGCCCTCTATCAACGTGTATAGAACATGTTGTCAAACCTTGATATTGTAATAGATTTTTTGTGTTAGAAATTCCAGTAACGTGATGACTATATCTCATACTTTTGTTTGTTAGTGTTGTAGTCCTCAAAAGGATAGAAATACAAGGACACATGCATATGTATAAGTTGAGCAGGATCTGTAGTGGTCCAACTACCATAGATAAAGGGTGAAAGATTTAATCATGCCAACTGTCACTTGCCTCGGGTGAAAAACCACAAGGTTACAGATCATGAAAGGGTCAAAGCTTGTCCCTTCTCCTTCTGCTAGTCCTGTTCTCTGACCTTATTGCTCACTGTTTTATTAAAAATTGTTGGCACTTGAGGGTCAAGAGCAGCAGATGTAGCAAAGTAAAATGCCTTCTATTTGAATGAATTCTAGTAAGTCAAACCCAGCTGTGGGCACCGCTGCAGTCAAGTGCATATTCATGCATCCTCACATGCAGGATGTATTGTAAGCTGAGGGCTTCAGGTGGCTCTACTGGTACTTATTATAGGGTAGTCCTGCTGGAGGACACGAAGAGCCGCAATGCCATAATGTGTGTATCAGTAAAACACACTGACACAGATAAAATCCTGTTTAATTCTTTACACTAATCTTGGAACATCCATCTGCATTTTCACTCCTATCTATAGCAAGGATGTTCCTCATCACTGATAGGAAACTCAGTCTGCTGATGAACAGAGGATCTAGATGGTGATGTAACACTTTCATATATCTACTGCTGTAAGAACAGTGCAATAGTGGGCTATGTGTTACATTAATATTCATACAGAAGGTGTGTGCTACCAGATTAAAAAGCTATATGATGCATTGGTGGATGTATCTTACCTTCTAATTAGAGTAGAGACACAAAGAGATCTGACATCTACAGAACAGGGTCGCACGCACAAGCAGCTTTGTTTGGGGGGGTCCCATGTGTAGCTGTCTGCATTTAGTGTGAAGAGGAGCTCTGTGAAGAATACTGACAGACTAACCTCACCTGTACGAAGTCTGCCAAACTGAAGTCAGACTGTGGCTCTAATTATGAAAAATGAAACTTTTTCAGTGTTACTTCATTAAAGGCAGAATTGATCGGTCAGTTCAGTGACAGAGAAGTACTGATGATAAACCATGAGGCATACTGTACATGTGGAAACAGACTGAAATCTTCAATATGTTTCACAGCAGAAAAACAGATTTAATTAGAACCACTCTGCTTCATAGAGTAGGTGCCTGCTATTGTTCATGGAGTTCCTCACTTGAGTCACTAACTTGCAACTCATTAGTATTGGGCATTTCCTAAAATGATGGGTAACTATGTCTGCTTCGAGTAACAGTAAATGTAAAAAGAGGTAACAAGTTGTATGAAAAGGTTTTTGTTAATAGATGAATATATAAGAGATAAATACTCAAGTTGTAATGTCATTAATACTGAGTGAAACGTGTCATAATTTATTTAGAAGCTTTTGGTGCTTTGTTGACATTATTCATAACCTGTAGACATTACATGATGTTGGTGAAATCCATTAATTTCATTTAATATAGGTCTGTAGGTTTATTTGTTGTGTACATCATCCTGTATTTAGAAGAATTTTTGTGATGTATCACTTAATAATGAAAACTTTACCCACTTTTAGAAAATATTGAGATTGCTGTTAAACCAAAATACAAATTGAGACTTTTATTTTTTTAAAATGTATGCTGCCCAACCATAGTTTAGGTAGAAATGACATCTGCAACAAGACATACTTTAGTTAAAGCTTTTTTCCTTGAGGACAATACATTCTGAAGACTGAAATATCTTTTCAGAAATTTATCTATCTATACACAAATATTCTGCGATGTGTACTCCATTACATTATCTCTAAGTATCTGTTGCACACACGTAAATGCACATGCTGTACACTCACACACATAGATACTGCTGAATAATGAAACACTGCTGCTCCCGCTCCCTTTCTCTTTGTCTAGTCTCACTCAATTCTCTCAAGAAGCCTCTTTTCCTGACAAACCATCGCAGTCATCCTCTGCTTTTTTTTTTCACTTCCCAGGAGACTGAGATCAGCACCAGAAGGAAGGAGTGTGAAGCACTTGAGGCAGAGGTGAAGAAAAAGAATCAAACATGTCAGACTTTGGTAAGTGCTCCAAAAATATACCTTGGCCTCTAAGTGAAAAGACGGAGGCTAAAATTGATTTGTACCTGAGAGCCGCGTTCGCTATCATCACACACAAATGCCCCCTGAGAATACGTGTGGCGGTGTCTTGTAATGATAGCCTGGTTCTCGGGCGGTGATTATTGAAATTGAAAAATGTGAGCAATTAACTGCAAGTTGCTGTATTTGTGAGTTGGGTTTTGTTCGTGCAGGGAATACATTTGAGAATGAGAGCTACATTGTGAGCGGTAATTATATTTTACTGTGTGTGATCATGCACAAACAAAGTTTACTGTGCTATGTACAGTATCAACAATGCACTATCCTCAGGCTGTGACTTGTATATTAGTTTCTTTTGCAAATACATCTTTTCTTAAAGCACCTTACAGCCTTGTAGAACTTTTATGAGTAATGTGACCATTGTAGAAGGCCAGACATACAGTATGTTACAAAACCCTTTTATTATCGTACTGTATGTTTTCCCTGGCGCCTCATTTTTTCACAGTGCTCCAGAACTGTCAGTCTGCCTTCTGGGGTGGCCTTGACTCTGGTCACACGCAAGGAAAAGGAAAAGGAGCCAAGAACTTAAAATACAGAGGGAAAAAAAATGCATACTACATGTTTTCACGCTCCTATTTTAGCATTTAGATTATTACAAAGAACACTTAATAAAACCCCTTTGTGATATTTTACACTTTTTTGCCTGTTATTTTCAATAATACCCTTAATACTTACATAGTAGTTGGGTCAAATTTGACCCCTTTTGACATTCAACAGTAGTAAAAATACCCTAAACATCATTCTTTTATCCTGAATTCAAAATTTTGCCAAAATACACAAAATAAAAATATTTAAAAACTTATACTTTTGTACAGATGCTACAGATTTTTGGACACTGAGGCTGGTTCAGGTCAATTTTATATATAAATCATAATGTTTTTTTATGTTTTGATGTGTTATGTAAAACAATAGCAACTGGGTAGCTCAGTGGTTAATGGCACTGACTTTGGTGCAAAAGGAAACGCTAAACATCCCAATGTGGCCATAAGGGGGCGCAAGCCTCATTGTGCCAGTTCCAAGCCTGGTTGTGTCAGGAAGGGCATCGGACGTAAAAAAAAAAAAAAAAACTTCTACCAAATAAACATGCGAAGGTAATTCACTGTGGCAACCCCCAAAAGGGAAAAAGCTGAAAGAAATCATCATCATGTGTTTTGTAAAACTGGACACGATACTGTGTGATTGTAGATGTTTTTTTCCAAAAATTAGTTTGTAAAAACTTAAAAAAAAAAAAAAAAAAGAAAACATACTACTCTGAAACATTATATTTAAATATTACATATATTTATTATGTGGGATCGTCTATTTAGACATTTTAAATAAATTTGTAGTTCAAAATTTGGTGTAGACACTTACTATAAGGGAATTCTTGCTCTGGGTCAAATTTGAACCGAACTTAACTGTGAATGTTTAAGAAATGACCAGTTTGTAAAGGATATGAACCAGAATTCATATAAAATGAATTACACACAATACAGTGTGAGTTTTGATGAACAGGTCCCTGTATTATTTGTGTTTTGTGCATGTGAACAGTATGCATGCAGTAAACAGTGGTTATGTTTTATGGAGGAAAGTGGATGTAAACAGTACAGGATTAAAAACAAACAGGGCTGGAAATGAGAGAAAATGAATTTCATACTCATTGCAAAGAAACTGTGTGAACACTGTGGTTAAATGGAAGCATCTGATACATGACTAGCATTATAAACCTGTGTCCTCTGGCCATCATTAATATTATTTGTAATAACAGTGGCTGTAGTAGTGGCCCTGCTTGCCTTAAAAAAGGAGTGTTATTCCCCTAAAGTGATATAAAAGAGTCAAACCTCTGGTCTTCTGGGTTGTATACACACATTAACATTTCTGTTGGATCCTTTTCAAGCAGTGGGTAGATAGTTTAGCTTTGATAGTCAGGTGGTTTTATAGTTGGAGTCAGCCTTTGCCAAGTAGGCTCAATAAACCACTGTCTAAAATACTGTACAAGACACAAAGCAGTAATTACTGTCTACACTTTTCACACAGCAGGGCAAATTCAGAGTAAAGCTTAAGTAAATAACTTGGATCACAGGAGTGTTACTACTAGAATTATAAGCCCCTATTACACTGCACTTCTATTCTGGGAATGTTTCAGCTTTATTCCAGATCCAGAATGACGTCTGTGTAAACGACATGGTGGATCATTTGGTCCCACCTTTGTCACGGCTTCGTAACGCCTCTGAAGGTATTAACAGAGCTGCGATAAAGGAGAAATCTTGATTCTGGAACGCTATGTTAAAGGAACACTTATACTTCCGCAACCAAGGTGTGGCGTTTTGATGACATATTTTGTGTGCGATCTCCACACTGGAACAATTTAAAAGGAGTGTGGGCCGTGTACTGTAAACCCACATATCAATGCGACCAGAAAGAACTGGGGAGACAACGATATCCACCAACTGTTGTTGTTTCAGACAGAGGACTCTATCCATGCTAACAATAATAATTTGATGTTGTTTTGAGGACCAACACCACTATGCTGGGGGTATTTCCAAGTTATACGTCACACTACTGTATACGCTGCGCTGTGTCACTGCCCCATTGATTACGGAACGCAAATCCACTGTGCAAAAGTCCAGCACATCTCACCTGTTACTCCTTTGGCTTAGCTGTGTTTATCGGTCACTGGTGGCAAAAAGATGGGATCACCATCTCACCTTTTTTCTGGGATCTCTGTGTAAAAGTAGCTATAGTGATACTGATAATGAATGCAGCCCCTTTTCTTTAAAATAATGAATGTACAAGCAGAATGATTTTCTATTTTCTTACAGTGCAACAGAGACATTACCTCTGATATGATAGAATGGCACATCACAGTCGGGCTCTGCAACAAGGTTTGTGCTTTAGATTCTAAAGTATTTTACTTGATCTCTGGAGAGAATCGAAATTCAGATATTTCTACAAGGCTTCTGGTTCAGAAGTTGTGCAGGCTGTTTTATGATTGACATACAAACTTGTTTTTAGAGGTTAAGAAGAAGATGTAGTGCTGATGGCCTGGGGAGAGGTTTTTCCTTTGAAAGGCAGGAGCTGAATGGATTCAACAGTATTTAAATGGCACTGTTTGGTCCGAGACTATTTGAATACATTCCCTCGTGCCCTCAAGGCCTCTACTTTAGATGAGCTGTCTTTGTGTGTGGTTCTCTGCCCCAAATAAACACTCCATTAGGACTGTTTTCTTTGCTGCCCTCCTCTCACGTTCTCTGCCCACAGCAGCACTTCCCTCCTCAGCCATTGTCAGCCTGCTGAGTCCGGGGGAAGCTACCCAAAGGACAAACTGTCCCCAAATGGCGTGCAGAAATGGCAGGCTGGTCTCCACAGACTGCAGCACAGCTCTTATCTCCTCCTGCACTGAGCTCTGAGAACAGAGACATAAACACAGACAAGACCAATGAGCGCTTTTGTGAGGGGATAGCGAGTTGACAGTAATGTCACTCCCTGTTTGGTCCAAGCTAGCTTACCTCTCTCGCTGTTTTTCTCCTTCTTAGTCCTTTTCAGGTCAAAGTAAAGACTTCACTTACACCATAAGATGTAGCTGTTAGCGACCCAGTGCAGCTGCTCTGCTGGTAGACTTTTAAAAATCTATTTACCGCTGAGAGCTTAGACAGTGACATAAACTGATTTCACTTACCAAGAATTAATGCCATGTCTCCTCTTCCTGAGTTTACAGTAGCTGTCGTGTATGTAAACACATAGGCTGAGACACTGACTGAGTGACAGTAAACACTGGTTTAGCCATCTGGCACCTCCACCTTCCTGGGTATTGACTGTATAAGTACAGACCATCAGCAGGCTATGCCTCCACTAGCATTTAAGGTCTGTTACCATGGTGACAAGCTGTGCCAGTATTGCTCAAATATGTATCAGGGCTAATCGGAGATCAATACCAAGGCAGACAGCAGACAAACTCAACAAGTTCAAGGACTGTACTGTAGTGTGTTGATGTGCTCTCAAATTTAGATCAATAACTTCTGAAAAATGAGTCATTATGAGCTGTTTGTAAACATAAACCCCTTCTGTCAAAAGTGTAATTGGCAGCCATGATTGTTTGGGCTTATGGCATGCATGTGATTTGCAAAAGCAAAATGTGAGAATTCCATTTCAAGATGGACTTTTGGATCTCACACAATGAGTCTTTTAAGACTGTGAATTTTTTTTTTTTTTTTTTATACTTCTTTGAGTTGGCTTTGTTGTGGTTTCTACGGCTCTGGCTCTCTGTGTGTGTGTGTGTGTGTGTGTGTACTGAAAGCTAATGTTTATATCAGAATCCATATAAACCATGCGTCTCTGGTCTGTCTCAATTTAGTCATGCATTTGAGTACTAGTAAATTACATTGTACGCAATTTGTCATCCGCAAATTCACTCAGTGAGTCTATCCGGCTATCATTTATTATATTTCTGTTTAAAGGTCTTTGATGTTCTATGCAGCTAGTCATCAGGAGAACATGGTTCACAGGTTGCAGGCATAATGTCTGTAATCGACATGCATTTAGCCCCTCATTCAGGTGGTCTGTTTCAAGATGGTTATTGCAGTAATGGCTAGATACCTGTCAGTCTTTTACAGTAAATGAAACCAAATAATGCTGCTTGGTGAGTCTTAAGTCCAGTTGAAGTGAGTGAAATGTCTGCCTGTGTTTTAAATGGCACAGTTGGATCATCTGTCGGGCATGCAGCAATTAAACACACAGCTTTTGCACACAAGGCTGAGTCATGTCTGGAGAAAACAAATGACTGCATTTGCAGTTACTCAGGTATAGAGCCATCATTATGTTTCATAGTTTATTCATTTAGAAAAAATCTCCCAGCTCATTAAAAGAGAAATACAGTGCAAAACCCAGGCTACAGAGCATACAGCGCTGAATTCTCCTTGTCAATGGGCTCAGAGCCTCTTTATGAAAATGTGTTTTGCCAAGGGATTATGACGGAGACGGATCTGTTTAGAGTGTCTCGACAAGACAAAGAAACAGCTGATTCTGTGTTCAAGACAATTTGCTGCACATCACCACATGTGTGCTGTCAAATCCAAATTTCCAAAAAGGATTTTCAATGAGTACGACAGTCATGTAGAGATACTTAAATCCGCAACAAGCTTGAATTCCAAAGGCTTAAGCTCATCGTCTTCATGAGGGTGTAAAATGTGAGGACTCTTTATTTTTTTTATTTATTTTTTTTCTGTTGAAATTTGTCCTTCAGAGTGAACACCTGGAGGCTCAGCCAGCACACATTAGCTGTGAATTGAGGAATCGATGGATATGAATAGGCATGCCGATGCAATCTACTGCTTCTACGGGAAACATTAAAATTGACTGGGTGCAATTGATGCAGGTTGAAATGCCAATATTTTTTGGGATGTGACAGAAATTAAATTAGTGGATAAGTGGCAGATGTGACTTTGGTTCTATCTTCAGGCTATTGTTTACTTATCACTGTTTGTCCTTCACAGTATGTCTCCATTTTGGTGGAAATTATGTGTATTATTATTACTGTATGGTGTAGTTTGCACACTCTTCTAATAAAATGACAAAGAGATACAGATCATTTTTCTTCACATTGTTTTTTCAACCTGCTTTATGAATCCAGTGCAGTTTTATTTTTGCACAATGTCTACAGTTACATCAGCCTCATCCTACCCCCTTTTTTTATACAGTTTGACATGAGATCAGGTAAATTGTCATTACATACATTGTCATAAATGTCATACATTGCCTCTAAAAGCTACATCTAAGAAAACTACGCTTTTACATGTCTATTTACATGTATGTACGCACATTTACAGGCATGTTCCCTCCCTATACCTGCCTCCATTTGTCCTCTGTAACACCCCTCATAAGTAAAACATAAGGAAGAAGCAGCATACCTACTGTCACTAGCCATTAAGAAGGCTTGTATTTACCGTAAATGTATCATGCATGAGCCAGTGTTTTTTTTTTTTTTTTCTTTGCTCCTGACTGGAACAACACTTGGCCTACATGCTGTTGTAGCTGCAGTGAAATGCCTATCTCAGAGAACTCTCCGGTTGACACTATAAATTGCCACCCTGGAACGCCTCTTGACTGTTGATTGAATGTAATTATGTTTTCACCGTCTGCAATGAGTGTTTTTTGTTGTCCTCATACATTGTAGAAGAGAATGTGAAAAGAAAGCTGCTTGAATGTTCTGGATCTTCATCGAACCAGACAGAGCGCTACAAACGACTTCACTTTTAGCTTGTATTATAATATTGTGTTGGTGGACTATCATGCTGCTGAAACAGCAGCTTCTTTTAGTCATGCTTTCTGGAACATGCAAGAGAACCTCGGGCAGTCTTATGGGTTGAATAATGCATGAACTATCATGAACAACATGCTGGGTTTAGTGCTGTGTTATGGTCTAAACATGACTTCTTGGGTTTAAACACTGTTTACTTTTTGTATCCTTTGTATAGGAGAATGAGCTTCAAGATTTTCTCCAAGAAAACAAGCACTTGAACCTACAGTTGTTCAACAGTAGCTACAAGACATCTGAGTATGACAAGGTAAGTGCTGACAACAATATTGTGTATCAGTGCAAGTTGTGTTTGTATCTGTTCTGTCTGTTTTCATTATAGACCTTTGTCTTTTTAGTCTAGCACTGAGTACATTTACATCCATAGTCCGACTCCAGAGGTACTCTGACTATGACAATATTGTGAATTATTATGAGTATTCCATTTCGAGCATTTTCCAAACACATATAAGATATGTTGATTTTTATTCCAGTCTTGGAGAGTTTTTTTTTTTTTTTTCTGCATCTATAGAGTGCATTTCCACATTTCTTTTGCCAGAAGGAGATGCATACCTTCTATTAAACACCATAAAAGCATATAGAAACAGGTTTTAGGATATGGGCAAATGGCAAAAACCTGAAATTTTCAACTGTCACGGTAAAACACACTCCTATTTCATACGTGTACTTACCCATTGATTATTTTCTCCAACTTAACCTATTTTACTTGCATGCCACAGGGCTGCACAATACATCGCAAAAAATATCGTTATTGTGATAATGGAATGCACAATGTTCATATCACAAAAACGTGCAATAATTTGTCATTTTATTTTTTATTAACTTTCTGTTTTACACACCATGGGGTCCCAGACTGTTTTTTTTTTGTTTTTTTTATCACTCTATAATGCTAGTTATTCTGGTAAAAAACAAAACAAAAAACTTTATAAATAATAATAATAATAATACTTACCAGTACTACTGCTCCTGATTGAATGTAACTTCACATGTTATTAATGTTGAAAAGATGTGTATATTTTCAGGGCAATTTTGGGCAAGACCTGAACAATTATATTTAAAGATTTTATTTTTGTATGCAGTATTTGCCAAACCAGGCAAACAATGGAATATTGTTTTATTAAAGCTCCTGCGTGGTGTTACCCTGCTATTTTAGTTATTATGAAATACATCCATATCATTTACACATTATTATATGCGAATAAAATGACAAAATATTTGACTATATTTGTGTCTGTGTCACCAGGTTCTTGGACAGAATTATGTAACTGATTGTAGTAGTTCAGTATTTTGTCTTAAATTATGAATAATTGAGTCAGCATACAAACAACTGGCAAGTAAATGAAATGGGTATTTCTTTTTAGGTAAACAAGAAGTATCCCAATTTTATCATTATTGCAATGCTATACCATATTGCATATCGCAAGTTTTGCCAATATCATGCAGCCCTAGCGTGCCATTTAAACTGCAGATGTGTTGAAGATTTCCATTTTTCCAGCTGCTGATTCTATTAAAATATTTTCACCTTCCTTTTGGCCCAAAGACCTGAGAGGCCTTCTGAGCTGATAACACAAAGGTAGAGTAGATCAACAAACAAAGAAGAGAAGGCCTCCCTTTATAGACAGGAAGGTAATTTCCTGATGGAGCTGATTGTCAGGCAGTTGTCATGGGGTTGAAAAAAAAAAAAGTGGGTTTGTGGTTATGGATGTCTTATCAGACGTCGTTTGGCTCCTGAAGCAGCTTTCATGAACTGTTATCACAGTGACGGATATGAGAGCAGTACTCTGCAGGGCAATGCGGATATTAGCCCTCGCTGCCACCCCCGTGTTCAGATCCCTATCGTCTGGGAATGAACTAGGAGGGGTTACAAACAGCACCTCCCTCTATCTGTAATAGTCTATTGACCTGCTTGTGCTGAGTCCAGGACAGTTTTTGTTTAATCGGTCTACATTAGGTCTTGACAGCGGCTCCTATTCACATGGGTAGTTTTAAGTATGTGAAGTCGGACTGCTCAGACGCTGGTTTCTGTTTGTGTTGTGCTTTACCGGTGCTCTCTGTTGAAACGCCCCTCTCAAAGCATCATTAGTCATTGATGGCATCTCTGAGGAAGGGAACTTACTACATTACAGCCGCAGGAACCCGTTAACCTTTTTGTTGATTAGGGGCATTTTAAAAGCTGATGAAACTACACTGCCTTTTAAACAACAATACAACTGGTCTGTAGGGAGACAGAATATGAAGAATACGCAGAAATAGAAATGGCCATGTTTTCAGATGCTATTCACAGTGGCAGTTTAAGCCTCATTGGTGTTGAAATGCTGTACAATCTTAGTACAATGCCCAAATGTTGCATTCAATTGAATGCTTATTTAACAATGAACCATGAATAATGCATAAATGTTTTGGTCTGCAGCCATGGGAATGAGTGAATTATGTTACTCTTGTATTATTTTAATATTTGAAAAGTCTTTATCACCAAAACCAGCCAGTTCTGAAGTCTGGCCTATTACAATTTCTGGCTGTTTCAAAACACTTGGAATGTTTTATGTGGCATTAAAGCAAATCTTCTTTTTATGCAGTATGTTATTTTAAAATGTATTATGAATGCCAAAAAAATTGGACCTTATTATATTTAGTTGTTGGTAATGTGTTGTCAACAATCTGTGCTTGAGTGTGGAATTGTTAGACTTTTTATTTTGGTATTGGATTGCATTTAAGTATAAAAAAATAACCTGATGTGAGTACGTAGCAACAGTTTTGACATATCGGTCTGCCCATACTGTGTATATAAAACATCTGCAGTCTTTGTGAAAGGTTCTGTATACATTTAACCTAAGCAACCTACATAGTGTTATGATTTGTCAGGTGCTGACACTGTAAGACTCTCCTCTATTAACTGTCCCTCTGAGGGAATTAAGGTAAATTTTGGCTGGAGCTAATTAGCTCGTGTATCATTTTGCTGCATTGTCTTCTGCCTAGCATGACCCCGCAGTGATTATGTTATTGCAATTACAGCTAATGCCCTTGAAATAAGTTTTGTATTGCCAGCATAATCACTTTGGGCAGAGATGGCACAGATGTTGAGCAGCCATTAATTTGTCTACACAGGGGGAAAAAAACAGACACGGTCACTTGTTACAGGGGTAAATAAATCAATACATTATCTCCGTAGACATTTATTTATGTTATTGATTAACATATGATTGAATATGTATCAGAATATGTGAAAACACTCCACAAAGAGGTAGCAACATTTGATTTTTCTTTCTTTTTTTTGTCCTGTTATAGATTTCTGAGTCACAGTTCTTTGAATAGACCCTGAAGGTTAAGTGCTTGTAAAAGTGGCAGATCAGGAAACACCCTGGTCATGCACAATGTCTCGAAAGCCAAATATAATCTTGGGATTCAATAGAAATCTCTGGCTTAATTTCCGAGACCATGGACACTGTGAAACCACAAACCAAAATAATGTGTTGAGAATTCATTCCGTTACAAAGAAAACATACTGCGCCACATCTTGACCCTTTGAATTTCAACCATTACCTTTTCAGCTGATGTAATTCAGGATGTTTTCACTCTTGTCATTTTCATTGCACAGGTGAAGTCTGAGTATGCCCAGCTCAAAGAAGCACTTTGTGCTGTGACGCAGGAGAGAGATTTAGCCCTGTGGGAGAGGAACCAGCTCCAAGGCAAACTGGAGAACTTAGAGCAGGTGCTTAAGGTAAGGAACCCGGCTCAAAGGGCAGAGCCGACACCTTTACGTCCGACTACTTTGTGCATTGTTTGTAATACGTCTTTCCAGAGTTTCTAATTCAGGTGTTTTATGGAGCCCAACCCTTTGCCCTTGCCCTTCCTGTGCTACACTGCCTCCATCTGGTTATTTTCCGCTATACTGTCTAATGTTCCTGACATGTCTGTTGCCTTCCAGTGTCGTGTTGGGAAGTCTGACCAGGAGCTGTGAAAGAGTAGAAGCTTGGAGCAGTCTGCCCCACCCCTTCCCTTACTATTCCTCCCTTTAATGTGTACCAGCTCACCCCGACCTGACCCTTCCCACCTTCCCTTGTCCCTTCTCTCCCTGCTAGAATTATAAGGTATCATCCATCTGTTAGGGAACAGTCCTATTCAGTCCCATTCTGAATGCTTTCTGTCCACCTCAGTGGCTGTGCTTAATTTTCCCTTTATCCCTGGGCTGCTTACCAGACATACACCTGGCCTAGTCACCTGGCTATAAGACCACAGCACTGTGGAATGTGATTTTTGCATGAGGCAGGACAAAGAGTTTGGCTTCATGATGACGGGAGGGGAAGGAAGAGGAGATAGAGACACTGGGTCATCTCTCGCGATGATAATGTCACCTACAAGTTTGATGACATTACCTATCCTGGACCTTAATTTTTACTGGCACGGAAATGTCATCTGCTTCTTTCACCTTACAGTGTTGCAAATGTTCACATTAAGTAGGAGTAATAATGTGGCTGGATCACACGGGCGTTGTGCACTGTGAAGAGCCCAGCATTCAGTCTGTTGTATTGTATGGCTTCCTTTGTTGTTATGGATGACCACAGACAAGTGAGCACGCTACAGAGTTTGCTCACCCTTTTCATGTAACTTAAAACCTTGTATTGATCATGCAAAGACAACATCGCTGAGGACAGCTTATCAAACAGTACCAGTAACGAGACTTCTAACAGGTATTGTGTTACCTAAAGGGGGCAGCAAACGTGGATTGTTGTCGTTTTTTTCACACAGCAAAGCATCTCTAGTCCTCATCCATAAGCACCTCTGTGCACAATTTGATCTGATCTGTGGATCATGTGACATAAACTGTTCTCATATGGCATTTTCTGTGACTTAGTTTATGTCTTTCTTGTATTAAGGGTTTTAAAGTCAGTACATTGTTATCAGGGCTGTGTTTGTGGGATGTGTGTGCACATGTAACACCTGTGTTTTGTCTGAATGTGGAGTAGAAGACTGGAGATGCAATTTGTGTTCACTCAGTGCCGCTGGATTTAGTTCCACTAACAGCAGCCCTCTCTATGCTCCCCCACAATCCTCCCCCCTCGGCTCTCCACCCTTGCCCCCTGCGGACAGCATATGCGCGAGGCTGCGGAGCGGAGGCAGCAGCTAGAGTTGGAGCATGAGCAGGCCTTGGCTGTACTCAATGCAAAGCAGCAGGAGATTGACCTTCTTCAGAAGGTAAGGGAATTCAGGTTGCATAACACTAACAGCACCCAAGGGTCGGGTTTGCTTGTTTGGGCATGCTTATGTGCCCCTGACATGGGTCAAAGAGCTTTTTGTCGACCACCGGTGCGATGCATACCGTCAAACAGAGGTGAAAGTCAACTCAAATACTTCATTATTAAAATCTGAAGAGAAAAGTTGACTTTCCATAGGGAGTGTTGGGAGGATTACCCTTAAAGTATGTCATCCCAGATTACACAATACATGCACTTGACTGTAATTTCTACTGTATTCTGCAATATATTTCAAAATCTTACATCCTTGTCTTATGTTATTATTGGACAAAAAACAGTGTCAATGAATGCAGCATTCACACATTACTGTCACCTAAAATAGACTGAACTCAGGAATCATACTTTATGTCTATAGTAATACACTGTTGCCCATAAAGCTGGAATAAATTTCCTTTCCAACTTTATGGGCAAGAGTATTATGTGTGTATTATGGGTATCTTTAAACACAAAACCAGTGTGATATTGGACAAAAAAGAATAAACACCCACATTTTTTCATGATTGACATTTTATTTTGAGTGAAACCCATTTAAACAAGTTTGAGGTGCAGTTTTCTTTCCTTGCCACTAACCCTCTAAAAAAAAATGGAACCAGAAAAATATATTTTACCCTCTATGTTTTCCACAATAATGAATTTCATGGCAATGGTAATGTAAATCTTAGGTTCAGTTGAATATTTGACTTAACTGTACACCAATTCAAGCATTGTCATAACAGCATTTATTCATTTTACACCAGGCAATAGAATTCATCTTAAAAGAGTACTTTTCATAAAATTCATCAAATCAACTTAATTTAATCAACTTTAACCAACTCAAAGATGGAAAGCTAATACATTCCAGAGAAGTCTTGAGACTAAATTAACTTTTGTCATGAATTTGCAATAACAAAAAAACGAATGCCTTTTTAACCTATAAAGACCCAGTGCTACTTTTGTGGCCGTTCTCAAATCAGATTTTCTCTTTAACATTTCTAAAGCGATTTGTCACCATTTGTTATAATATTATCTTCTATATTTTGTGCTTTTTCAGTGAAAAGCTGGTATTTTACTACATTTATTTACTGATTATGTACTGTAGATGTTCATAAAAGATCAAATTACAGTTGCAGGATGGAGAAAACTGAAGAAAAATTGACTTTTTCAGCAAAGATATCAATAACTGAACGTAAAAGCAAGTGTGTCCATCCACTTGATCCAACTCCATGGGTTTTACTGGTGAATCAACGCTGTAGAAGATGATGGTGTTTCAGGGACCATGTTGGAAATAAGTGTCTTCACTTTTACATGTAATCCCTTGGATAAACCTTTGTCTGTCTACATCCATAAATAAATCAAATCAAAAATTCCCCGTTCACAACGGAGCCTCTGAATATCCAAATGGGTCATATCTGATGACGATGAAAAGATGACAAATTGTATTTTACACCAATTATTTACACGTATTGATAGGATTAGTGTATCAACTGGTATTAAACAGTTTACATTAGTATATGGTTGTGGGTAGTGATGGCTGTTTGGGTCTTTATGGGTTAAAAATCTGGTTGAATAATGCTGAATGTAAAACATAATCCCGATAAGTAGTCTGTTGATGGGAAGAATGTAATTACACTATGATTATCAGCCACAGTTACTCATTTTTTGCAAGTATTCTGTTAATTCCTAACACTGTCCACAGACTGAGGCTCTCTCGCTTCCAGTGCATCCTCTTAACGCTCATCCATCACTTTCAAACCCATCAGCATTTCAGAAGCACTCCTCTTGTTCCTTACAAGCAAATCCAACATATAAAAACAAAAGTAGACATGACATTTTTTTAGAGGCTTGCTTTAACCAAAAATGCTTGTCAGGGCCATTTGATGGTTGGTCCTCCTCGTCTGTTCACTGGAGTTGACTGTAATGTCAAAGCACGCCCAGTCACGGCTGATATTGCTGATAGTGTGAACGTGATAGAAATTGTCACTAAAGCCTCCTCCAGTAACAGTGTGTGTACCCCAGTGTTGTTTTTGCTATGGCGTTGCCCGAGCCTCACAGTCAGCCATTCGCAGGCAGACTTCTCAGCTTCACTTACATTAGCAGAAGCTCATTACTGCGTTATCTTCTGTCAGACACTGGCTGCTCACTACGTTCTTCTAAATTAATTGCCTGCAAAGTAGATTTATGAAATTGTAAAGTCCACAGATGCTCTCATATTCATGTGGAACACTTGTTTTTAGTAACAGATGTTCCCAGTTCCCATAAGAAAAATGGTGTGTATAGTGCTTTTCTATTCACTTCAGTGGTTCTATAGTACCCAGACCAGCTTCCTTTTGATTGCACCAGCCTCTTTAGTTTATGTTTGATGGAGTGCAATTTTAATAGACATTTGTTTCCACTAAACTCCAGGCCATTTTTCTTAGACATACTGTAGATTTTTCTATTCGTGCTCAGAAAATCCTGGCGACACGTTCTCCTCATCAGTACTAGCCAGGGTCATGCTACAGTATAATAGCGCCAGTTTGTTTAGAATGATGCTTCACAGAGCCTCATAACTGGTAAGTATACAGCACTGGTTTGACGCCTTTGAAAAACAACATAACATAACACATAAAATCTAATGATGAAAATGGTGAGGGAAAAAAAGCTATAATCCAATGCAATTAAAAAAAAAAAACATGGGAAAGATTGGACATCCTCTGTTAATCTATTAGTAGTACACTTTTAATATACTGTAGCAGAAGTAAACTGCAATTTTCCTGTGGCGTCTCAGCAGTGTGAACAGGAGCAGAAGCTTTCTTTTCAACCATTTTCATCCCAATAGTCCAAACATTTAAAGGTGTATCCGTGTGGTTTGTAAAAGCATGTCACTGGTCTAAACTGCAACATAAATGAAACTGAACTGAAACACTGCACCCTGTGTTTCCCAGGCTCAGGTTGAGGCTAAAAAGGAACATGAGGGTGCTGTCCATCTGTTAGAGGTGAGCGTCTAAAC
>JAPSES010000219.1:13994268-14018565 GCA_029822895.1 Maxillicosta whitleyi
ATTAGTACCATTACTTCATCATTCCTTACATTAGTACCATTACTTCATCATTCCTTACATTAGTACCATTGCTTCATGGTACCTACCAAAGCAGGTCCACTCACTGTTTATGCACAGGTGGACCTTACAGACCCTGTAGAACACATTTGACATGAGATTGTTGACTAACTGTAACTGATGCTTTCATTGTCTTGTAATGTAAGTGGAGATGACCAGAAATAGTCACTTGCCCAATAAAGAGTTAAACATCCTTCCAACACAACAATACAAGGACCTTTTGTATTTCCTAATGTTCTACAAATGGGTCCTTTATTATGTAAAAGGTTTATTTGTGATCAAAATGGAACACAGTTTCCCCGTTCCAATTGTTGTTGTGACTTTGTAATAGTCATTGAAGTCTCTAAAATATGTGACATTTTAAAATGAAACACATCTGATCATTTATATACTCCGCAGCAATCCTTCTATTTACTTTGTGACACGATCTGAGCTCATTACATTTACAAATCTGATAAACCTCTCAACCATTTTCATTTTTCCCTAGCCTCTTTTAGAATGCCCTGAAGGATTGGTGTATACCTCAGCAACAGCAAAAAAAATAATAATAATAAAAAACAGAAAGAAGAAGAGTGCAGTTAGAAAAAAAATATAACAAGTGTACTGAATAGGTCTTCTCAACCCTGGAAGGAGAAATCTCTTGAAGCCAAATTGGCGTAAATAGTGAGTGTAGGTCTTTGGTGTTTCTTCTCCCATGAGGCTTGTTGATGCTTTGCTGTTGCCAGCACTGATGTGGGTGTTCCGGCTTGATGGTCTTGCTGTGGGAAATCTTTTAATGTGAGAATGTAATGAGAGTCTTGTCTATAGTCACATTTGTTGCTGAAATGAATAAGTGATTATTTAAGCAGATTAAATGATTATGCAAAATGTCATGTTTCTGTTCTTTAAATGCTCGGGGATGTGGTAGTAGAGGAACAGTGGTAATGTGTGTGAGGATGATTTGACTTAGAAACAATTTTAAAGATATATAGGGACGAAGACAGGGAGTTCAAGAGGCTATATGGAGGGAAGAAAAGAGGGTAGGACGGAGAAGCTGAAGTTTAAATTGACATTTTCTGTTGGCAGTTGACAAGCTAACACGCTGAGAGTTCATTTAATGATCTATCTATTGAACATGTTAATTAGAGGCGTCTGAAATAGTCTCAGTATCGGTGTTGTCAATAAAGAGGACAGTGTGAAGAGGAACTATATTAGACGTCCACTCAGGGTGTGAATTTTTCAAGCAACTGACTTCATTAGTGCTTCCCAATACATGATTTTCATTAACTTTAGCCACACGCAGCAGCCTCAAGTTCCCTGTTTGGAAACCAGAATCTGAAAATAATGACAGTAGCGTCATTGAAATATTCATTTAAATGCTCTTTTTGGTTCTCCATGAATTGAGTTGTTGTGTTTATAATAGTTTAAAAATGACAAGAGGATATTAAATCTCCAAACAGGCAGTTTTGTTGTTCCAGATGACTGTGTGCGTTTGCTGACATTCAGTATAGAAATGTGATTAAGATTGTACTGATCTAGATTCTCAAAGACACACATACACAGCTGCACATTGCAGCTCGAAGATACTGCTGACTGCATCTGCTCACACTCTCTCACTGTGTGACTGCAGGGGAGCAGCAGCACTGCACAGATGGGTATGTTGTTTAGTATGCAGGCACCACTGACAGATTGTAGAAATAGCAAAGTGTGGGATTTTTTTTTTTTTTTTTGATGCTCCATAGAATATTATCCGTGGGAATCTGGCAACAGGATGGAGTAGTATATACAGTGATTGCACCATGTTGGCAAACTTTGGTTTTTCAAAGAACATAACACCTGCGTCTGAATGGAAGTCATAGAGATGAGTGTAAATATTGCAAAAATCTTACAAATTTTATTGAAATACTGTGAATACTACCTTCACTTGGCACCTCTTCACCGTGTTAGAGCAAATGCCATCTGCTCATTTAACAAACACTAAAATAAATAAATGCAATGTTTTTATGTTTAGGAATGTTATTATTATGACGGAAAATATTTCCATTGTTATCATTTTCTCTCAGTAAAACCTCTTGTTAGACTACTGGCTTTAATACACTTCCTTCACTACAAGAAAATCCTGATTTCATACCTCTCTGGAATGGTTATTAAATGTGAGAAGTGCACAATACTGAGGTCAGCACATTGTTTTTTGTGGTCAAATAAACAGAAATTGTTTAGCGGGTGTTGTGTTTTTCTTTTTTTCTTATACAGTGTGTGTGTTGCGTTCCCCAGGTCCCCCTCTACCCCCTCAAGAGGTGCAGGTCCAGTGTGGTCAGACGCCTGGGGTCCTGCAGGTCAGATGGAAGCCGCCACCTCTGACGCCTTCAGGAACCTCTAATGGGGCCAGTGTGATTGGCTATGCTGTGTGCACAAAGGGACAAAAGGTACTAAGGCACAAAATGTCTATGCAATTTGATCGCTTTCGTTTCCCTTTCAGTTTTCAAGTGATTTTTGAGACTTGGGTTTTCTATCCTCACTCATAGTGATTGTGAGAGGTCCTCTGTTGCCATCTCCTGGAGGCAAAATGTAATGCTGACTGAGTCTGTGTCTATAATTCACATTTTTCCACTGTTAATTACATTATGTATAAAAATGAATCAATTAACCTTTGTGGCATTCAGTGTAATTTTGAAAACCAGAATGCTGAGTACAAACACAAATGCAGATGGCGAAACTGCAGAGGGAAGAAATTAGAGGGAAACTAATACCATATTTGAAAATACACATCATCTCTCCTGAAGAAAAATAATATTTAAAAAAATCTGTCCTAGGCCACATTCTCAAAACCTTAAAACCTGAGGTAAGATATAAGGAGCTGAACTCAGGGCATTTGCTTTATATTATTCTGACAACACCATTGACACCAAATAATGCTGCCTACTAAAGATTTCAATATGGTTAATTTACTATATTGCATGCAATGTAAATATGTAAGAAGTCATTCACTCATTTTTTAAACTAAAAAACAAGTTTCTTTTTCTGCTGTTGCCAGTAGATGTAGTAGCTGTAAATGCACATGTTCTGATCTGTTTGTTTGTTTGATGTTGTGTTACTGAGTGCTCTGATTTTCCCTTTGGTAAGGACTCTCTGGTTCTTTGTGATGCAGATAGCAGAAGTCTTGTACCCCACAGCAGACTATGTGACCGTGGAATTAAACAGGATTCATTGTCTGGAGGCCAGGGAAGTCATTGTAAGGACGTTATCGACACAAGGAGAGTCTCAAGACTCACCAGTGGCCATCATCCCGCACAATCTTTTGGGCTCTCCACGCCTGTCACACCGAACCACTGCACCACCCCACCCTATACCCCACCCACAGACCCATCCAGTACATTCTCAGACTCATCCCCCTTACCCATCAACATACCCTCCAAATCACCCTCAGCCCCAAGTTCAGCCTCTGCCTCGAGCCCAGCCCCACACACTGCCCCACGCACAGCCGCACTCTCAGCCCATTCATCACCCGCCTCCCCATCCCCAGTCTCATTTCCAGCGTCATCCCATATCTAAGTCCAAACCATTAGTAAGTGCCAGAGAGCCAGAAACCAAAGAGCATGAGGTGGGCCTGCGGCCAAGCCAGCCCTGGGAACGTTCCCCCTCTCCGTTGCCTCCCATGCGTGGACCCAACCTCGAGCCACCGCACTTCCAACCACGCCGCTCGCCCTCTCCACAGAGGATCCTGCCACAGCCTCAGGGAGTCCCTATTCCCAACACCATCGCCAAGGCAATGGCCAGGGAAGCTGCCCAGCGAGTGTTCGCTGAGGGTAACCGGGTATGTGGGCACAACCAGCCTCAGCCATCATAGAAATCTAGTACTGACACTAGAAATGTCTGTTAGCATGACAGAAAGTGACAGTTATTTTTATAAATAATCATTATTATCAGTTTTTGCAGCCCAGACTTTGAGATCAAATTTACAATTTAAGTATTGCAAACATATTTGGTGAAAATGGTATACTTAAATATTTGTTTTTAATTCATTATTCATATTAGGTTGAGAAGAGAAACATCTTTAGTGATCGGGGTAACGCCCTTCATCCACTTAACTCTGATGAGGAAGAGGATGGCTATGACTCTCCTCATGCAAGGAGGAGAGGAGCCTCGGTGGATGAATTCCTTCGAGGCTCAGAGCTGGGCAGACAGGTACTATATAGAAAATACAACACCCAGTGCTCAGCCAATCAGTGTGTTGAGCTTGTTTCTAAGAAGACTGCAGACATCACAGCGCTGCATTCCCTATTTATCCAGTAGAAAATGTTATAGTTTCCATATTAATTGTTCTTCCACCAATACTAAAACCCTTGATTTCCCCAAAACTACACTTAGTTTTCTATGGCAAGTGTTTTTATTTAGGTACTGTACTTGAGTAAAAATGTAAGGTACATTGTACTTGAGTATTTCCATTTCATACTTAGAAATGCATTTACTCACTGTGTGTGACTTTTTTGAGATGGGTAACAATGCAAATATAAGATGATCTCACTCAATATAATGCAGTGTTGTCAATTAAACTACTCAGAAGTGTGTTGTTCAAAGGGCCGCAGCGTTGAACATCTGCAATAGTAAAATATACACGTTAATATCATATACTACATAATAACTACTTTTACCTTTTAATAATTTAAGTAAAATTTCAGTGCAACCTTCAGATACAATGGACACATCTTAGTACAGTGTGGTATCAGTGCTTTTTAGCAGAGGATATGAATATTTATTCCAATGCTCTCAATTAAGAATCAACTTTTGGTCAATTTGGATGAAACTCTCTGTCTGTGGTTTTGGCGTAGCACCACCATCACCACTACAGTCACAGTGAGGAGTACCACACAGAGAGCAGCCGGGGCTCTGACCTGTCTGACATAATGGAGGAGGATGAGGAGGACCTCTACTCTGAGATGCAACTGGAGGAAGGCCGTAGGAGAAGCATCAACTCTCACAACACTCTCAAGGTACCTACTGCACACCTCCAGTCTGTAGAGGCTCAGGGGAGGACACAGGAAGGTGGGGAAGACAGGGGGGTTTGGGGGTGGGGGGGTCATGCCACCTGCAGAGGCTCCTGTTATGTCATCAGCTCCACTTCCAGGCCTAGCGTGGCTCTACCTGGCTGAGTTCCCTTGCCTCGGTTAGCTGAATCAGCCTCCCCACCCCAGCCTGCTCCTCCACCCTACCCAACAGCGATGCTTTACTCATTCAAGGCTGAGCTCATGGGAATGGCTGTGTGTATTTAATTGTACCGCATGCAAAAGGGGAACGCTGTAAACTTAAAGTGTTTTTTCTGGGTTGCTTTGCATTTACTTGCTTTATACTGCACTGAAGGAGTTTTTACAAGTATTAAAATCAAATCTTTTTCAAAATAATTTTGTCAATGTGTACGAATGGTATTAAACTGCAGAATTTGATGTACTTTATCGAAGGGTCATGGCATATCAAGTGCATATGGGAATCTCATTTAAGTGAGTACTTAAATGGAAATATTCACTTTTGGTTCTGTCTGTCATGTTATAATGTTAATTTTTTGATTGTCAGTGTAGATGTCAACATTGTCAGCGCATAATTGTGTCTTCATTTGGTCTGTGTGGGTTGTGTGGATGCAAAGCCAATCTACTATTATGACTAAATACAAAAAAATCAGAGCGTAAGTATTTGTGGCCAATTGGTCCTCTGTATTCACCATGAGTAATACCTGTTATTAACAGTCAAACATAATCAGATTATCCCTGTTTTTGTCTGGTTAAACATGTCTAGTAATGTGGTGTTCACATTGGTGTATTGATCTTTTATACACCAATGCTGCATCTCCTCTTTGTCAGTATCATCTGTTTTTTAAGATTTAAATAAGATAAAATCTTAAGATGGATATCATTAATGGTGTTTTACATAACTGTGGGTTGTCACATTTGTTTGTTTCTTTGTTTTGTGTGAGCACATACATGTAAATTTTGTATATGTTGTGCTACATTTGGAATTGTTGCTGAAAACTACTCTCATCTCACCTCTTCATAGGTTCTCCATTGTTCTTTTTTGATTTCTCATTACTTTTTATTTCTCTCTTACTTCATTTCATCTACACTTAATGTTCACATTTCTCCCTCACTGGTGACACTAACGCAGTCTGTCATTTAATTTTTTTGTTTGATATTTTTCATTGATCACATGCAAAATTGCCTTGTCCACATTTAACCTCTGTGCACATGCTTTGTTTTTCTGTTATCACACCATATTTTCGCCTTCACAGATTCCTGTTCAGAGCATGCCATTTCCTCCTCACGGAATGAGACTGCATGTCTTACTACATTGCCACAAATAACTAATTCTGTCTTTATTTTGTCTTCCCTCCCCATTTATTCTATTCACATACTGTGTTGTTTCCTGCCTGTTCTAAAAACCTTCGAAAAAACTTTCCAACCCCCTCAAAAAATGAAACCTAAAATGAACCTTTTGAATTGAACTGACACTAACTGAACTGTGAACATGTGGAACTTTGCCTTTTGGTCATGACTGAAGGCATATTACAAGCGTCAGGACTTAGCTGAGGAAAGAGACTGCTGGGACCTCCAGAGGGAGGTGGTGAAGCAGAAGTCACTCCGCAGTAAACGCCTCCACAGTATCCCAGAGGTGGCGGAGGAGGAGTCGGACAGTGTGGACAGCATGGGCCAGCGGCTGAGCTTTGAAGAGGGTGGGCGACCAGGAACACCGCACACTCAGAGGAGGATGTACTCCCAGGACAGCCAAATGCACAACCACCTCACACCCAACAAAAGCTCACGCCTCCTGCAGCGCCAGCGCTCCTCCCCACGTTTCACAGACAGTCGCTACTGCTACAACATGGAGGACTGCAGCTTGAGCCGACCCAACCGGCAGAACACCAAGAGTCCTGACAGTGGTTTAGACTGTGGCAGTGAGGAAGAAGGATCTCTAGGCAGGGGGCACCGTGGGTACTACGCACATGGGAGCCCGATGCGGGGGCCCATCCGCATCATCCACTGTGAAGGTCCGGTTGAAAGACGGGCGTTGGCCATGGGCCGCAAAAGAACTCTGACACGCCAATGCAGCGTGGAGGAGGAGTTCTCTGATGTGCCAATGTCTACAGCCAAGTCGGTACACACGGGTGACTTTAGGAACAGGGAACACTTTGGGCCTAGTCGGGAGGCCGGGCCACGAAACTACTCCAGGGAGGGGGCCCTGAGCGAGGGCAGGCTGAACGAACTGGACAGGGTCTATTACAGTCCTCACAGGGAGGCTAGGGCCCAGTCTTTGTCCAGGCTCAACCGGGACCAGGCACTGGTGTGTGATTCAGACTTTCTGCTGTACATTTCATCAGCAAGCTGAAGCCATCTTGTTTCCTTAATGTTGTCTGTTTTTTTTTTTTGTTTTTTTTATGAGTACCCCCTCTCTTTTATTTGGCATTTTCTTTTCATTTAATGACAAGTTATCACATGTTCATGGTTGGTCTGATTTGATGTTTTATTTTGTGTAAATTTCTTTGCTTGTATTTATAATGTTAGGTGGATTTTAAAGTAAAGCTTTTAGTTTCCTAAAGGCCATTTAACCAAGTTTTGACTTCTCATGTCTCTGAAGGAAAGGTTCCATTAGAAGGAAAGCAGCAGCAGCTGTTTCTCTGTGTGGTGCATGGGGACGCGCTGCTCTCGCCCCCTCCTGTCCCCTGCTTCTTTTCTGCCAGCTGCCAGTGTTATATCTTTTTTCATGTTTCATCAGTGCTTGAAGCTTTATTTCAGTCTTATCTGCCTCTCATTGCTTCAGATACAAAATAATCGCACATCGACTCATTTTCAGCCTTTGGTCCTTCATTTAGCCTCAAGATCATCTTTTTCACTTGTTTTGCTAAAAAAAAAAAAAAAACTCATGTTCATCATCATTTTTACATTAAATGTTTTTATTGTTGTAATATTAAACCTCAGGCTAAAGTTGAAATAGCTTTGCTCAGCTTACCACTTCTTTATCTGTTCTCGATCATTCTCAGCACTTCTTTTTAAGTCTGTTAATCCTTTTCTGTTTCTGTTCTTTAGTCAATGTCATCATTGCTTCCTATGCACCATCATATTCTTCCTTTTCTCATTAAGTAGCTGACATGCACAGAACAAAACAAACAAAACAAATGGTCTTTAGCTTAACCCCTAACCCCCCTCTAACCCTTAGTCCATGTTGTTCTGTTGGGGGTTGATTTTGCTTTACTTTACTTATTTTGATGATTTATTGAATTTCTTTGTTGTTTTATGGATTTCATTTATTATTATTTTTGCCTCCCTAAGGACAAATGGAAGCTATATCATTTGCTCTTATGGTTTTTCAGTTGTTTTAACAGGATTTTGGGATGTTTGTTTTTCAACAATTTTATTTCACTTTGGCTGATCTGTTGTTCTGACCTGTTGTCGTTTTTTTTTACTCTAAAGATCATTGGGAACTCACCATCTCATGGAAGCTCGGACCGTCTGGACCCCTCAGGGAGGAGGCCGGTTCACATCGGTACCCCCCCTCAACGACGACCCATCCCATCCATTGGTTAGTGAGGTCACCCCATGAGGAGATGCCTCATCTCCACCTGCAGGGCCACTGATGTTTGTGCTATTTATACCATGTGTTTCCCTTACCCATGTGAGCCGAGCTGTACATCTCTCCCATAGAGCTTAAAGAACCATTTAGACCCTTTTCTGTGGGGTGTTTGCGCACCCTGTAGCTGTCCATCCTCATGAGCTGGATTCGCCAAATGTTCACATGCAGTTTTGCAGGAAGGTTATCCCAGACAAACTCCTTATGCCTGTATTTACTGTGGGTTAACATGTTTACCACTCAATCCGACCACCCCGCAACAATGCAAGCATTGCTGTTTTACACCCAGTGACTCCAGAGTGAAACCTGTTGCCTTGTACACCCCCCCCACCTCAGGGCAACTTCATCATCCTACTGTCTCAGCATGATTGAATGGGCCATGGGGTAGAGCAGAGTGTGTGTGCAGGGGATCTCTGACCGTAACGTTGTGATTGGTGTCTTCTGTAGAGATCACCATGGACAGTAACAGTGAGGGGAGTGAGGGGAACCTCTCACCCGTCAAGGAGGATGTTAACTATGGCAGTGTAGCTCGGCGCAGGATATGGCGATCTATGTCCTCAGAGGATCAATATGGTATGTGGTGCAGCTTCTCTCCAAAGATGACAATTCACCTTGAAAAGGCCACAAATCCTTCGTAACTAAACACATGCAGTGATATCATCCGTGAATGGTGGTCTTTGTTCTGTGCTGGACAGTTAGCTGCTTTGTTTAGCTTAGCTTAGCTGATTTAAGCTGACGGGGGAAGACAAGACTGGCCACTTTTCCCGTTGCTGGAGAATGAAAATCCCTTCCCTGTATGTACTCCTACGCCTTCAATCCCAAGAAACCTCCTACCCACCCACTCTTCCTATTCACCCTCCATATCCAGGCCACCCTCCTACCCCACTGCAACTGAGCCCACCCTCCTTTTTTCCGTAGCTTCTCCACCTCCACCTCCTCCTCCTCTTTTCCTTCTCCTCCCACCTTTCTGGGCCAGTAGCCTGTTTTCAGTTAATTTTGCATGACCCGTTTATGATACAGTGAGAAGGAAAGACAAATTACCGGACCAATCAGTGCTTCCTCGCCTTGTTGGTTATCACTCGGTTGCACATCCATTAACGCTGCCACCATCAAAAGTCAAACGTTGACACTATTAAACCACATTTTACATCTTCCAAAAGCATATTTCAGTTGCTTAGTTAGCCGCAACATTGCCATTGAAACATTTAACATGGTGATCCATGAGAAGCATGGGGAAGTGATATCAGGTTCATCCCTTCCCCCCTCACTGTCCCTGATATCCGCGTTGCCAGAAACTGCTGGGGCATTTGATGTGTCATGTCCCTTGGGAACGTGCCTCTGCTGCCTTTTTCCACTGCACATTGTTTTCCAGATGTGGCCTAAGCATGATTTGATGTAGGGATGTCCTGTCCTCATCATGTCCAACCTCAGGAAAGCATGCATGATAATCAGCCTCTGTGAGATAAGGCAGTGAAACAGCAATGAACTATAGTGCAGTCTTACTTGTTTCCTCCTGGTGTGCACAGTCATTCAGTTTCCCCTTGCACCCAAAAGTCTGCTTGACATGCGTTTCCTGTCTGTGCTGTGTTTATTGTTCTGTGTTCTGTGATGTTTAGTGACTGTCACGCCAGCAAGCAGAGATGTGTGAACGAAGAACCCTGCTGTACTATGAGCCTAAAGTGTAAAGCATCCTTTGGTTTGGATTGCGTTATCAAAAAAGATTAAAATTCGAAGTATAATTTAACACATTGGATCTCTGGCTCTTTTTTCACACATGCATCTCATCACCCTCTCCCCTGTCAGCTCTAACAGAGAGACATCTTCTGCTCTCATTGCCTCTGCAGCCAGCGTGGCTGTATAAGGCTGGTAGTAGCAGCAGAGGCCTCCTCTATGTTTCAGACGGCTATGGCGGGCGCAGGCACGGGCGGGGGCGGCGTTCCCCGGATTACTATGAGGAGTCGGAGCTGGACGAGCTGACCCGCGTGTTTGTGGCTTTGTTTGACTACGACCCCCTATCAATGTCTCCAAACCCGGATGCTGCTGATGAGGAGCTGCCTTTCAAGGAGGGCCAGATCATCAAGGTGGTGGCTAACAAGACCTACAGATGCTGTTCTAAAGGAGAAAAAGAACAGAAAATGGAAACATGTACTGTACTTGGTTTAATTTGCTAATCACTGATGCTTGTTATTCCTTTAGGTGTTTGGAAATAAAGATACAGATGGCTTCTACAGGGCAGAAATCCGGGACCGGGTGGGCCTGATTCCTTGTAACATGGTGTCTGAGATCCAAACAGAGGATGATGACATGATGGACCAGCTCCTCAAACAGGGCTTCCTCCCACTTAACACTCCTGTGGAGAAGTTAGGTGAGCATTTTCAATTCACTGCTGTAGAATCTAAGGGCGTTATAATAATAATAATATATATAATAAATAATAATCGAAGGGTGTTTTCACATTGCGTATTTGAGTCTGTATCCAAGTGTGCTGGACCCCAAATTCTGCTTAATTTTATCCATGTGAGTGCAACCATTCTGTGCTCGAGTACCGTGCCTGAGTCCAGTTTAGAAGGTAGTCCTGGATACGGACTACCTGGACTCCAGCACTCCGACAACAGAAGTGGGTTAATCACCACAAGACCATTGAGGGCGCTCCTGTTGTCTCCTAATAAAGCCTCAAATCTGCACTGGAGAAGCTCGCCTTATTGACCGAACCCCTCGGTGCTATATCAGGCACAACAAAGGTCACTCTGCTTCTCTGTGCCTCAAACAGGCGAACAGAAAGGCAAGCTTTTGTCTTCTTCCGACTTTGGCGGTTGCAGAATAGTGACAGAATGCCTTCCACACTGCCACCTACTGTTTTGGCCCAGTAACACCCATTCATACTCCAGCACGTACCACAGCATGTGAACGGAACATCTGCTGGTAAAGTGTAAATGCATCCAAGTACAGTACAGACTCGAGTACGCTTGGAGTGAATTTTCAATGATAGCTGTTTTCGAAAGATCTAAATTGATAATAGTAGCGATTCCATCCGGTAACTTTCTTCATAGCCCGTTGTCAAGTACGTGAAAGTAATGAAGTCACTGCTCTGTCAGTCAGACATGATCAGTGACACGTCTGCCTCCTTCACAGGCTGTTCCAGCACTGGTAGTGACACAGGGTTGTTGATTTGTCCGATTGGCTGGGCTGTGACGAACTGGTCACTGACCCGTGCAGCAGACACCAGGCTAAGATGATTCATTAGGTCCTTTTCCACCAGAGGAACATTATCAGGAACTTTGTGCATTACCCTGAACTTTCAAAAGCCCCAGTTACCCGGGTAAAGGACTTTCCACTGCCCAAAACTTACAGTGTATCAAGCTACAAATACCTAAAATGTTTCATAATACTAACAGAAATTACAAACAGTTTTATCCTAAAAATGAGGCCATTTGGCATTCACACACTCAGAGGCAAAGATTAATATACAAGTGTGCCTGTAATCAGCCTGAGTGCCTGCTAAATTCCTTCGACAGTTATTTTTCCAAAATGTTTCACGTCTCTGAAATCTAACCTGGCAGTCATTAAAAGTAAATTCATAAAAATCTGTTAAAATTGCAAGCACTTAAATTCTTTTACCACTTCCCCGTATGTCATCAACCTAATTTGCATAAACTACCCTGAACTTTCGTGTACGGAAGTGAAATTACCAGGAACTCTTTTACCCAAAAAAGTTCCTGGGCTTTTGTTGGAAAAGGGCTTATTATGAGCTAGTGCTGGGTCGTGTCCCTAGGTAACCCTAATCTAAGAGCAAACATGTGCTTTCCACTCAGTCTGTCTGACTGCCACTTGTTTTTTTTTTTTTGTCTGAATTTATTCTCATAGTTTACCACCACAGGAAGGGGTGAAAACTTTTTATGAGATTGATACATATTTTATTCTTGCAGCCAAATGTTTTAATATTTAGGGCATGACCGTCACCAGCCCTCCCTGGGAACTAAGCTGTCATTCTTTATTGGATTTTTTTATAGATAGACAGATAGACTGATAATGGCTGCTTCACATAGGTTTTGCTTCCGTGGATAATTCGCATAATATTAAAGGTCCAGCATGGTGCATTTATGGCATTTTTTTTTCTACTGAATTTGTGCCTTTCTTGCTTACAAGTAATACACAAAGCACAATTAATATCATAAGCATGACCAGGACTGGTGCCCTTTAACCTTCTTTTCTGATTGTGCCCACTTACCCTCCTACGGAATGCTCTAATGAATGACCTTTTTACTGATGCTGCTTTCCTTTTCTGCTTTCCCTTACTTTTCCCACTTAATTGTGTTTTTCTGCTTTCCTGTGAAGTGAACTGCGACCGTTTCAAAGATGGCCGCTCAATAAATCGCAGGTCCAGAAAGTCCAAGAGAGGTCTGTGTCCAGTGAGATGCTATGTGTTCTCTGCTTCATCCTCACTGCTTTTTTCCACTCCTCACCATCCTTAGTCATCACTGCTCTGTCTTTAACTCATTTCCCTCATATTTGCTGTCATGAAGCATTCTGAATTATAAATGTACTCTGTGAACTCATGTACTCTTGGGAGTACTTCATAAGATTTTAGGACACTTTGTTCAACATCCCCACTAACTGTTTCTGTCATTTTCTCTGTTTTCATCTGCTCCCCAGAGAGGAATAGGAGAAGTGGGCGTCAACACCCGATGTCAACACGGCGAATGGTGGCGCTGTACGACTACGACCCCAGAGAGAGCTCCCCAAATGTTGATGTAGAGGTACCGTCCCCCTCCAACTCCAGATATTCACTTTGTCGATTATCACTATCATGTACCAAATGCAAAGACGTTATACAGGGTTTCTGCAGGTTTCGTGTTGCCTTTAACATAATTTTTTTTACGTAATTGAAGACATTTCCTATCTTGTCACATTGGGCCTGGGTTCATCACAGTTGTTACCTAATCACCTTGCATCAGCTAATTGCAGTTCACTTGTATGAAAACAGCTGGACGTCATTTTTCACATTTCTCACTATTTCGCCAACTTTTTGTGCCTTGCTACTGCCACATCTTTTAATGGTCATGACCTTTTTTGGAATGTTTATCTATATATAGATAGGTTTTTTTATGTCCAAGTGACACCTGCCAAATCTGCTTGGTGCAATTTTTGTTTACAAAACCTAAAAGGAAGACACACCAGTTTTATTTATGTGCTTCAGTCAATAAAGAATATTTAGTCTTAACCCTGTAAAGCCTGAACCATTAAATCATTGACAGAAAATTCCACTTTGAAATTGGAGCCTTTATTGGTCCTTCTGAACAACCCCATTTAAAAAAAAAAAAAAAATCAATTTCCATGTATGAGTTTCAATTTTGTATCATATTTGATACATCAGGTCTCAGTGCTCAAATATTATATTTGAACAAACAAAAACATAATATAACACAAGACTGTTTAATTGGTAATTCCTTTTCAAGACTGGTAAAGTTCTGTCATCAGTGACAGTCTTGTAGTGTCCCTGGAAAGGCCTCTGGTGAACAAATTCCTCCCCCCTGGTGGATTATCTGTCTATTGCATGTATCAAATTGTATACATCAGGTTTTCAAGAAAAAAAACTTGCCACACTTATCATGTAGAGGACTTCAAAACACACATATCAAATGTGATGCGTTTGGTGTTATAGGGTTAATTAGGGCTACAATGTGTATCCATAAACTACTGTTAGTCTTACACTATACTATAGTTAAGTGAATGGACATATGAATGTTATGTGTAATAAATTATTCATCTACTAACATTTTTATCATGCCTTTATACCCAAAGCAACATTTTTTTTTTTGGCATATTTTGTTTTATTTTCACCAGCAGCCAAGCACTAAATCAGTGCATTTTTAAGAGCAAACATATTTACATGAATAGTTTAAAGACTTTTTAGGAGAAGCCACAGAAACCCTGTTATAACACTGAGACAAAGATGTTTTATTTGTTCAGTTTATAGTTAAATTCGATACCTTTGTGCACAGGTGAGGTGAAATAAAAAGTTACAGTTAGCTCTGTGTATGCTCAAGGTTTGAAAATACTTTCCCCTGCTGTATTTTGGCCCTTCCCCCTTTGGTTTCACTTACTCTCACCTTTCTATTGGCACTGCCACCGACACAGTATGAGGGCAGCAGACTGAATGAGGAGGTGAGTGAGGGTCAGGAGGGTACGCTACTGTCTGCTCTGTGTGTGTTTCTTCCCCATGTTGAAGTGCAAAGGAGGAGGTGGGCTTCGGATGACGGGCCGCGGCCCTCCGTCCATGGTGGTCATGACTACCGCCTCTCATGCACTGCCCGAGCCAGCATCTCCCCTCCTCCTCGGTTTGGTCTTTGTGTCAACTTGTCTCCTACGTACATAAGCTCTGTTTGGTTTGTGTGTTCTCGAGACTCCCAAAAGGAGACATGTGCCCAGTGTGTTGCACTCCTGTCTTCAAAGTTCCACCATCTGATGCATTTACAGTTGCAACAGTCCGTCTGCCGAGACTGAATTGACACTCGTGTTTGAGATGCATCACATTGATTTGGAGAAGGAAGCAAATTATTTTAAAGTCATTGAACCCCTGTAGAGTTTATGTTTTTTTCTTTAAATTCTTCCCCTGGTGTTAACATTAAACTGACAACTGGTTAAATGTGTCTCAAACCTTGTTCTTTTTCCAACAGGCTGAACTGACTTTCTGTGCCGGTGACGTCATTACAGTTTATGGTGAAATAGATGAAGATGGCTTTTACTATGTAAGTAATTACACACTTATTTCTTAAAGCAGCGATTCCCTGCAGAGGGTGAAAAAATGTAGTTGTTTTTTCAGGCATTTTCATTTTCTGCAGTAGTGTGATGACTTGGACATGAAATATCGGTGGCCTGTACGCCTAAAATGGAATTAAATTCGGTTTATTGTCATTGCACATAAAACATAAACATATTTAAAGGCAACGAAAACACATTCCAGTTACAACTAATCAAGATAAATGTTAAACACAGACAAACATGGGAATACAGATACAGATGTAGTGACGAGTCGCAAACCCCTGCGCCCCGTGAAAATATGCAGAGTGAAATAAACAAATGGAGACGTAAGGGAATTGAGGTGAGAAAAAAAAGGACAAATTTCACTCTATAGGCTAGCTCTATAAATTAAAAATGAACTATTAATAATACTAATATTTTCCAAACAAAGCTGTCACTCACATGCGAGTTATGTCTGGATACTGATATGCAATCCAAAGTCTTTTTTTTTTTTTTTTCACATTTTACTGTATACCTGATATTCAGACGCCAGGTTCCTCCATCTGTTAATTAGAACTGTCCTTGATTAGAGCTCAAGTAGCTACAATGTATTAATCAGATTTTAAAAAAAAAAAAAAAAAAGAAAAGAAATACTGATGCTAAAGAACATGTAACATATATATAAAAACATATATACAAACATGTGACTATTCACATGTTTAAATCCTCTGTGGATTGATTTTTAAAAATATATCTATTGTATGTATTACACTATAAATATTTATCATACATTAGATTTTCTTTTTACTTTATTTTCTTAGATTTCCTTACTTGTATAAATGTCATGCTACTCTTATGTTCCTTTAAATTCCTCCTATAGACAAATACATTTTTTAAATAGCCAACAATAAGTCTCTCTAGCCTTTATTTCAAATCTGTCTTCCCTCATGGTGAGTGATTTCGAGGTGTTTACTCCACCATAAACATTCTGTGTCTTTACAAACAGATCTGGTAGGTCACTCAGGCATTTTTGGAAATTTGTTGCGACGTGCACTGTAGGAAGTGAAGTTCCACACACCTGCTTTCCATCAACATGTTTGTTGTTGTTGCTAATGCGGCAATGAATGAAACTTCCTTGCAGTTGTATCTAAGGGACATTTCATTACATGTCAGTCAGTATTTATAGCTCCTTACAGTTACAAATATCTGAGTTTATCCTGACTGTTTACTCCACAGGGCGAGCTCAATGGACACAAAGGACTTGTTCCTTCCAACTTTCTAGAAGAAGTGCCTGATGATGTAGAGGTTTTTCTCACTGACTCACCATCTCGATACCCCCAGGACACTCCAGCACGGATAAAGACCAAAAGGGTACATGCTCCTTCGCAGTACTAGCCCTCTGTCATCCATTTACTCTTTTCAGTTCCCTCTATCTCCTTTAGTTCTGTGTCTGTGCGTGTGTGTGTCTCATTGAGTACAATGGGATTATCTGACTTTGGAGCATTTCACTGTAAATAAATAGATGTCTAAAAAAGAAAAACCTTAAGACTAATACTTGACAGAGGTACTTTTATTTTTCATGTTTACTGCTGTGAAAGGGGGGAAGTTGTGCATTGTATAATACGTGGATAAACTGTATTCATAAAGCATTCTCAATGAGAGTAACCTGGAAGAGCTCCTGTGACTTTTTACTTGTTCTGTCATGTCTTGGAAAAACAGCAGCAGTTAACACTTTTTGCACATGCGTATTTAGCATTCAAACAGATGCTTTATGAATATATTCTGTGTTTGATCTCAAATAATTTCTAATAGAGTAAATAGTTTTGTTGTACTGAAAGATGAACAATGTAGTCTGTAGCTCAGCATGTTCTATAGTCCAGATGCATGAATTCTTGAAGATTTTATATAAAGATAAGTCTAGTGTAGTACAACTTTTGTATTTGCTCCTGAACAACCTTTTTTTGTAAATTGCTTTCTTGTAAAGTAGCACGCAAAGGTCACATAGCCTATGTTGCCATCAGAGAATAATTTCAGAAGTAATTATTTCCTAAATGTAAATATGTGATGTTATTTTTGTGTTTAACAAATAATGCAACTGTTTAAATATTTATAGGTGTCATCAGATATTTCTTTCCTGTGTTGTAATTTGCCATTTGTCATAGTGCAAACTATTGAAATGCCATCACCATATTTTTTTTATTTCTTTTTCTCACCCGCTTGGCAAAACAGAAGAAGAGTGTTCATTTCACACCTTAAAGGCTCTGTTTCCGTCACGTAAGTGAGCAACTGAGGATACCAAGATTACGCTCCCCTCGTCTAATGCAGATGACATGGGTGCCCCTTAGTTTCTGGTATGCAACATGTGTACTCTACATTCCTTTAGTACTGCTATGACTGTAGGGAGTTGTATCAATCTCTGTTTCTCAAAAATGTTGTTTGCTGACAGGAGACAGTGACCCTAGCCAATGCATTAGACAAGAAGTATGGTATCTTCAGTTGTTTCTCTGAGTGTTGTACATGACAATGTCCGTCTCCTGCAATAAGTCTCCTCCTGTAACTCATGGGAAGCTAAAAGGCCATAGTTGCACACAATCCCACACACACTGGAATAACAGATATCTGACTTAGACACTTGTAATGCACCGTGACAAACTACATGTTATTAAAGAAACAGAAAATCTAGAAAATAATGTGATTTCACAATATTCATTATAATTATTTATTGTTTCTTAGGATTGTACTTTAGTCAGACTTGAGATGTTCCTAATGTCTTCCTCCCTTCTGTATAAAAAATAATGTTTTACTGAAAATAAAACAGCTTAAGATGAGGAAACATACTACCTCTCACTAAAAAAAAAATTGTGAAAAACAACCTAAATTACCAACTACATTAATTCTACTCAGAAAATAAAGTACTAAATTGAGCACAAGGTTGATGTCACATGATCGGTGCTTTGTTGCAAATACTATCATGCAAAAGAATGTTTTAACCATCTGCCTATCCAAAGTGCAATTTTTAAGGCCTTTTAGCTCATGATTACAGAAATGGAATAGTGACAAGTAGTTTCTCTGTAACCCAGATGTATCAGTAAATATCTATATACCATATATTTAAGGGAAGGAAAGTGAATGTGATATAAATATGTCCCAAAATGCAAATGTATCTGTTTATGTGAGAGCAACTGCCCTGTCTGATAGTCATTGTTGGGAAATGTCGTCACCTTACATTGATGTGGAAGTTAGTCCATGTGTGAGCTGAGTGAAACATGCTTAAATTCTGTGTTGTTGTAGCTTATTCGTAGTAGCTTCATAAAAACACTGTTTTATACCTGACAGAGTGGGAGGGAGAGGGGGAGGGAGTGTGTATCTGTACCTGAGTGCACGGGACAACATCCAGGGAGGTAGTCTTCAGAGCTATGGGGGCTCTGCAGAGACAGAAAGGACTTAAGAGAAGGAGGGGAGTAGTGACTGAAGTGTCCGACGGCTGACTTTTTAATTCCCTCAACTGTCCCTTACGGGTCTCCCATTAGGTTCCATTGGAAAAATCGGGTCCGCCCAGAAGAGCAGCCTCTCCCACAGTGCGTCCACACATCCCTGGCTCCGGCCCTGCCACCGTGGGGCCCGGCAGTCCCATCAGGGCCCCACTGGACATGTACTCCAAAAAGAGAAAGGGACTGCTCTCCAAAGGGAAGAAACTATTGCAAAGACTTGGCGCTGTAAAATAATTCCTTGACATATTTGGAGAGTGTCATCCACTCTTTAAAGTGATGAAAAAATATCAGTTCACCAGAAAAAATATACAGTGGACAGGTGGCATTTGTGAGCTTAGCAAATGCTTTATTCTTGTACATCTATTGTATACTAGAATATTTGTATTTTGTTAACAGTTAACTACATATTTTCAATAATACATTTCATATTATGGTCCTGATGCCTCATGGTGTCAGCTGATTTAGTATTGAGTATCTTTCCTTCAAGTCTCTGGCTGGAGTTTTGCTGTAGACAGAGACAGGGCCCAGGTCCTTCTCCTGATTGCACTTTTACATCACGCGTCAAGAGTCCAATGTCTTTGTGCACAGAGCGTAGAATGTCACACACTGACGGCTCAGTTAGACCTTGAAAACTAATGAAAGACACTCGTTAAACTTGGCTGTCTCCCGCTTCATCCCAATTGACGGCAGAGAGTGTTGTGCAGTAAACCGGCGTGAGAGGTTTGCATGCTGTACTTCAGCACATTCCCTCTGGACCCCTTGAGAGCGTGTGCAATGCGATGGGCTCAGTATGGACCTAGGAACATGCAGTACTTTAATACTACGTGGCTGACTTTCTGTGCAGTATACTGTGACTAATCAGTTACATGCTATTCTTCTGTCTCTATAGGTGTGCTAGAGACATCCCCCTCTCATCCCACACACACACACACACACACACACTCCACAGCAAACATGTCAGGCACATAAAAAACAAGCACACACTGTACTTACTACAGGGTCTCTGCAGTTAAGTCAGCCTGCGACATCCAGCGGAATGGAAATGCCTAGTAGATCCAACCTCCATGTATTTGCCTTATAATTGCACAATGGTTAGTACTTTTTCCATTACAGCGTTCAGTTTCATGCCTATTATTCATTTCTATTGATATGTCATAAAACATCACTTTCCAGATGTTAATCCTAACTTGTAATGTGCAGGGTATTGTGTGACTGTCGTGTTTACCATAGGATTTCAGCGTGTGTGGTGTGTATATATAATATAAATGTATATGTATGTATGTATATATATAAATATATATATATATATATGTATACACACACACGCACATATATATATATATCTCTCAATATCCCGTCAATAAGCCACAAAAAATATATTAATTGTAAATTAAATCAATTCTTCTAGAATACAAAGGCAGGGCTGAACGGGGAAATGATGGCACTTTAAAAGGCCCTTCAAATGATTATTTTTGATGCCACACTGATCCACATCTGATTACTACTGTACAAAGGGAACACTGAAGGTATTCAAAACAGATGAAATGTGACAGAGCATCAGTCGGCACCTATTTAACAGCATTTCAATCCCAACATGCCACACTTTTTGGCTTCACTAGAAGACTTTTTTACAGTAGTTAACACAGACACAAAGCTACCTCTATGTTACCCCTCTGTCCTACTAGTCCAAAATCTATTAGATCTGAAATATGTTTATTCCAGCCAATCTGTCATTGATGCCTGTTCAGTGTGTCCCAAGTTATGTTGGTGCAGGATACAAGTACTGTATATCTATATAATTATCTACACCTTAATGTAGAGTAGTGAATGTATGGAATGTATGATGAATTGAAAGCCAATGTATTTTCAAAGCTGCCCAAAAGGATTGTGCTGATGTCCGTCTGTGTGTGAAAACCTCCTCCTCACACCATTCTGTTTTCCATTTCATCCTGTCATGAATTTACAAATCCAGCGTATATTTTCTATACACAACTGAGTTGAACTGAAACTGCCAAAAAAGAATGTATGCAAAACATTCTGTAATATTTTCTGTACAATTCCTGGCTGCACAGCCATGTTAAACTGATGTACATCTTTTCCTATTTATGGACCATGTCCTCAGACATTGCTTCTATTCATTTCGAGTGACTGTTGCTCTTTTTGTACTTTGTCCATTTGTAAAATTGTTTTTAAATGTTTATACTTGATTTTCAAACTGCCTTTTTTCTACATTTAACTTTATAATCAAACAGTGCAAGCTTTCCCCATGGTGTCTTGAAGACCGTATTGTTTAAAAGTCTGCAATTGTGTGCTAGCTTTATGATAAGAATTATCAGCCTATATTGATGGTTACAAATTATTGTGTGGGTGTGCATGTGCAATCTTTTCTAAAAAAAAAATCTAAATAAATTTGCTATTTTGTAATCTTTGCATGTCTGGTTGACTGAAACATTCAAGTCATGTTGTCTCTTCCACAAAAACTTCAGCCATTTTACGCATATTTAGATATTTCAGCTTCAAACTAAAATTCATTAACATTCATTCACCATTAACAGAAAATTATCAAAAATTCTCTAAATTCTAAAACACAGGAGACAAGAACCAACTATTCATACATACAATTACATTTTTAGAATTGTACTATTGCAAAAATGAAAAAAAAAAAAGAGAGATTTTAGTGGCATTAGAACAGTTTAAAGTCTGACAGAAACCAGTGACTCCAGACAGTAAATGCTGAACATCGTGTGAATAAAACTTTACACTAAAGCTGATGCAGACACTGCACTTTGTTCAGAAGGTCATTGAACTAATGTTGTGGCCTCTGATATTTTAGACACCAAGTTTTTACACAGGTGACTCCAAGTCTTACCACAATGATCTAAACTGATTTTAATCTTAAAACTCAAGTGTCAATGTGGAATCCTTTCAGTCAGGTTCAATGACCTGTCAGAGGTTAGAAAAGTGAACAAGCTGCATATTGGGCTCTTTGTGGATGCTCTGACCCACAAGGAAGGCCAGTTTGTGGGCGTACTGGTATGGAACAGGGGTCTGATGATCCCCTACAACACAAATCAAACACAGGAATGTTTCTGTTCTTTTACAGAGATGGTGAGTTTGTTTAAATGACCATAAAAATCCAACAAATGGGAGTATTCAGATAACTAAGAATTTACATTCAATTCAGAAATGCAATAATCACAAAACCCTGGTTTAGACATTTCAGTCCATTATTGGATTTCTTTCAGAGTATGTATTAAAGTGTAGACTCTATTCCTATTATTGTCTTCCACTCACATTGGACTTCATCACTTTTATTTTTACGCATACATATGTAAAAGAATGAAGTAAATAGATAGTAACTGTAGTATATAGTAACTCTAGAGAGTTTTTCCTTTTATTGTATATTATATTTTATGCTTAATTTCTCACTTGCATGCACTTTTCAATCTTTTTTTGCACCCCTACTGAGGGTTCTGAGAACCGGTAACTGAATTTCTCCACTGTGAGATTAATAAAGTATCTTATCTTGAATAAAATTAATGCGTATACATTATAATTAAACAAATGTCACATTATGTTTACAAGATCACTTCCATAATATAATAACTGAAAACTCCATCAGAGTTTCAGTGTGCATATAAACACTCTCAGGGGGATGAACTACAGTATCTGATGCTGAACCTTCAACTTACTGCATGGATCCTTCCACACAACAAACAGTAGAACAAGGGAATGGTGTGAATGTCACACACATTACATTACACCTTCTTGAGTACAGTTACATTTGTACAGTAACCAGTGTAAACGTCTAACACACTTTGTGAATACCTGTAAATCAAATGATGTTCATTTTAAGTTTCATCTACACGACACAAGTTACAGCACGATGAAGCATGATGAAAAGTTTTGTACAACTTTCCCCACAAACCATCTGTGTGTGTGGTCCCACATTTTGTTGCAGGGCTCTGAGGAGAAACTACTGATGATCATTGTATTCAATCCTGATAAAGGCAGCACACAATTACACAATTCAGAGATCACCATGTCAAAAGTGTTTATGGACTTCGCACCATAATAATGGACCATTGTGCAGACATTACTTAGTAATTTTAGCTTTGTAAGGCTGAAATACACATACACTGTATAAGTAAATCACACTGTACTCACACCTGAACGGACCCGAGGCTCTGTCCACGGACTGCAAAAGTGATTGCACTGCGTTGGCAGCATGACGGGTGTGAAATAACATCCAGTTGTTTAGCGAAGGACAATGCATCAGAGGCAACCCCCGCATCTCCTTGCTCCAATCAGCTTTCTAGGCTCTGTACTCATACTAAGGGTTTACCGGATAATTAATAGTATATTTGTTTATTAAGGTCATATTACCAAATGCCTTGAATTCATTCGATTTGTAACATTTATTTGCAATTACATCGATCTCTGTCCAATCGTCTCTGCTGGCAGCACTCCGGCCTTCAGACTGAGGAGCTGCTTATCAAAAGCCAATCCCCAATTATCCAACTCTGCCTGTGCATCAGTGTTCCCATCAAAGAATTTTCTGAATTTAATACAAAACCCAATGATGCCACAAAATCTGTAATTGATAAAATGTTCCATTTCACATTTGACTATTTGCTTTTGACTGAGAAAGACCAGAGAAATTAGGATTGTCGGTGCAAAAATTGATCAATCCATTATTGTTGTGAACTTTAATTGCCTTCGCTGTCTTTGGAATCATGCCGTCATTGAAGCTACATGTGAATGTCTTGGCCAAGCTCACAGATCAACATGGTTTTACCAGCAACACATTACTATGACCTACTTCTGTAAGTTTGAAATAAATCTGTTGAGGCATCCCTCCCTCTGCTCTGGGTTCAGTCTGGTGTATTCATCAAAGTCCTTCATGATTTTGTAATCTCCTCTCCTTGTGTCAGGCCTGTCAAACACATCGACCTGTTATTTCAAACACAACCTGAGACTGATAGTTTCCATTTACCACAGGCAAAATCAAAATTATCAGAATAATGCACACAGTGATCTGTATGGTAGCACAGCTCAGAGACGAGAATGGCTGGGAAGGAGAAGAACCCCCCCCCACCACCACCACACACACACACACACACACACACACACACACAGGACCCATGTTCTTAATATGGCTGATCATTAGCACCCAGTTCACATCAGTGATGTCAAGACCATATTGCTGAGGATAAAAACAAGTATTTGAACACTGCTGGAAAATAAACTTTGGGTAATTTATTCAGGTATTTAATAATACTGTATAATTCCCTCAAGATTCCATCCTACTGTGCAGGGGCGGATCTAGGTAAATTCCAAGGGGGGGGGCGTTGGAGTCTGGGAGGATCGTCATGATCCATATAAACAGAATTCCCCATTATAATTATTGCCATAAATA
>JAPSES010000219.1:14023917-14034827 GCA_029822895.1 Maxillicosta whitleyi
CCCCCACTTATGATGGCATAAAAAATGAAAGTAAAACTTAACATAGTTTCAATATTCGCCTCCTCACAACATTTTCATAACTTCCACCCTGTATCCAATGGGCCCCCTCCACTGCTCTATGGACCCCCCACAAACATTGGCCCTCATGAATTTGTCGTGTTTACCCCCCCTTTATTGGCGCCCCAGCAGTAGATCTACAAAGGCACAAAAGATATAGTAACAGGCAAAATATTGTTAAAATCCTGGTGTCTAGAGTTTGGAGTTTTGTACTTAAATTATGGTCACATTTTTAAGTCATAATATCTTCAGTGTCATTTTTGGACTTTGCAAATTCATCCCACAGGCCAGATTTATTAGAACTTGTGGCAACCTAGTTTTAGCCCGTGGACTGTATGTTTAACACCCCTGCTTTAAATTATAGATAAGAAATAATGTTCAATCTAATTTAACCCTTGTATGGTGTTTGGATCTGTGGAACTTGTTTTCATTTTTTATGATCATGAGTAATTATTTTTAATTGATTTTTTTCCCTCTCATATCTTAACCTAATATATTTTGTTAAAAAAAATAAATAAATAAAAATGAGTAGCACTTTAATTCATAAATGTGTTCTAGGAAAGGCAAAAGGCTGGATGAAGTAAATATCTGTGGAGTATTTTAACCTAATATTGTTTGATTATGTTGAATTAAAAACTCACAAATGCAGTGGGTCCACCACACCCACGAACACTGACTGAATAGAAAACAAATGAACACCACACAAAGGTTAAACACAGCAAAGTAAAACATCTCAAAACAAATTTAGTCAGTTTTATCTCTTTGACTATAACTGCAAAGTGTAACACTACATTTATTCTCTGTATGCGCCTGTAGAGAACCTACGGGAAAGCAGAAAACCACTATTTTATGTGTCATTTTTAGAAAATACCTCAAACTTTTTGTTTGAATTGCCTTACTTCCTGTGTTTTTTTCTTATAATGGCCTTCTTGCTTTGTTGATTTGCTTTGTGTGAAGCTGAGCAGCAACTTTCTCATGAATGGAGTATAAAGTTTGAATCTGATGTAAATAATCACTTAGACATATAATCCTTATTTCCAACCCATACATTCAAGAGAGACATGGAAAGTACACCCAGCATTATTGTAGAGAAGAATCAGAATGACTCAACCCCTTATCTGCACTTCCTGCAAACCTCACCACCAAGGACATTTTTTATTGAAGTTCTCATTTGTTCTAATAGAATTTGGCTTCCTGCTCCTTCAATAACAAAAACGTCTTTGGCTGGTGGCCTTGACTTGTTGAAGATTAGTTGTGTATACAGATACAGGAAATATGAGAACAAAAACGGCTTAAATCAACAGATGTGGATTTGTCCACTCAATACTGTAAAGGTAAGTAAACAACATCCAATGGCAAGATTTGTGAGGAAGGATTTGGGTCATTTTTAATGTGTGTCTGTGTGTAAACATTAGCCAGCCTGACCTTTATTTGAGTGAGGAGGCAGCAGAAGAAGGAGAAGGAGGCCTGTGCTGACCATAGCAGTGTCCTGCAGAGGCAGAGCCCCCTCGGAGCAGCCTCAGCGAGGATGCCATGTGATCTCCGAAAAGTCAACAAGGGTTGGTCCACAGCTGGGCTGCTGAAGAACAGAGAGTAGACACGTAGCAACACCCTCCTGCTGGGAGCAGCCGAGGAGACGGAGGACTCACAGCCTGCCTGTGAATCTACTGTAGATCTCCTTTCCCTTGAAATAAGAGAGGGCAGTGCGGAGGAATATTCCCTGAGTCAATTTAAATGTCTCAGAAGGAATCCCTATTTTTAGCACTCATTTTTGTTTACAGACATAGTTGATTCTCAGCCCCCGAACTCAGAAATTTCAATTCTTTCAGAAGACGTATCACAGTCTCCTCTCAGTCAAAGAGAGCCACCACACAATGGGACTACTGCAGATTTAATTTCCACAAAAGATTAAGTTGCCTCCTGCATCACCGAAACTTTGTAGGGATTTGAAGTTGAACTCTCGGTAGTTATGCCTGTCTTTGTCTGATGTGTTGGTTTGAACAAAGGTGTAGTGAAGCATCAACAGCAAAGAATCTAATAAGCACAATGTGGGAATAAAGCAGAGGGGAGTGAGCATCAAAGGCAGCCAGGCACAGCATGACTGGCATCCATCTGAACTCCCAACCTAGGACACTCAGCATGCTCTTCAGCAATCACCCCCTTTAGACCAGTCCTGGGTAGTAATTAAAACCATCATTCTCATTGCCTCGGTATCTCATTAGCCACAGGACCCTAGGCTTTCATCCCTGCTTGTCCAAAAATATCACAACTCCAGACTACTGCACAACAAAAACACTCGTCTGTGACATCTTTGAGCTGAATAGAGCATTATCTAACTATCATCCAACTCCAAACAACAGTGGGAGATCACACAAGCCTGTCTCTTCATGTCCTCTGTAATTATTATTGCACCTATCAGAGATGATTCGGAGGGAAACTGTCGCCCTGTTGGTGCAGGATTAAATCTACCTTTGCAGGAAACAAAGAAAAGTACAGACATGAAACGGTAACCGGGGCATAACTAAGACATGTCTGTTCTGCAGAGAAACATGGCAGAAAAGACTCACCGCAGTGTTTATGTATAATTTTTGTTTTCAGTCGCAAACATCAGTGTACGTTTGCGACTGAAACCCATTAAAAAATGAGGACAAACTGATACATTTGAAGCTCCTACGCATTCACTATCAAAGGCAGGATTTGAAGTGGGCGAGTATCGGTTGCAGTGGTCAGATTTAGCACTTTGGCTGTAGATAAAAAGAAACTCTTCTTGCCATGTTTAATTCAGTATGAGCCATGACTAACTCATGTAATATACTGGGCCTCTGAAGTCAATCGGAAGCTTCTTTGCTCGCTTTGTGTACTGTAGACAGAAATGAATGTCACTGTCTGTTAAGGATGTTGCTCCAATACAAGGCTGTGTTGGAGTAGGTTTATTTTTCTGCAGTAAATCTCTCCTCTGTAGCATAGCTGTCCGTATGCAGAGCTATACCAAAACCTTAATCCACTGCATGTTATTAACCTACTTGGCATCACTGCCAGGCTGTTTTAATGTTATCAAGTGACAGCAATAGAGCTGTAACAGACAGGATGTCAGGCAGAAAAACATTGTCCCACTCAGCAGCGTCCTGGTTTTCTGTCATTGGATGATTTTAGTCGATGGCTGAAAAGCTAGTGCTGCATCTTTAAAATGATTTTAATGAAGTAATTCCATTATTTGTATGGAATTGAATACAAACAAGTAAATTCAATTAAGTCAACTTACATCAAAGAGCTTCAAAATAGTTGCGAGTCCAAGATGCCCCACCCAAAACATACAAAGCAGGATCAGACACATAGCCCCACAAACATGCCAACCACTCCTCCCATGTTGTACAACTGTGTGTGTGTGTGTGTGTGTGTGTGTGTGCATGAGAAATAGAGGCTCCCCATTATTTAGCCTTGAAAAGACTCTGATCTTTCAATGACACAAAGACTTGGGCAAGATGAGGATGAGTTCTCAACCTTTGTCAACATCCAGTCTGAATCTGCCGCTTTTTTATAAAACAGCAGCACATTGTTTATGTGAGTGTTTGCTCAAAAGGCCTTGGTGCCACAAAAACCATTATAGACCCGGATCCCCGTTTCCTTCTCAGCGCCATTATGAGTCAGTCGAAATTAAAACCCAACCACAAGCTGGTTCTCAGCCAAATTCAGCTAACTGACTCTCTCCCGCTCTGTTTCTTTGAGAAGCCTTTGATGTTAGCAGGGGGCTTTTGCACTCGCAGTGATGGTAACGAATGATACTTTAAGCGATTCTTTTTTATCCGGCGAGCTTAATGAAAGATTAATGGGTTTGATATTTTCCCTTGTTTATATTTTATTTAAAAAGTAAGCCACGGTCCTTGGAACCTGTTAAAAGCTTCTTGATAATGGTTTTTAGCGATCAGTGGAAGTCATATTATGGTCTTTGACACTGAATGAAATGAGAAGTGTTGATTGTCTTTTTAGCAACATTATCTTTACATGAGAGGCTCCAACCTCGAGTGTCTACCTACATCTCTGTCTGATACAGGAGCATATTGCTGCACCAGAGATATGTTCATTTCCATATGTCCTAATTCAGCTGGCTGCAGACCCCCTGTTCACTCTATTTCATTCCATTTCACAGCTCAGAAGATGAAATGATTCAGACTGCATGGATTTTGTAATGACAGTCTATAGATTTTCCCACCAGCATAAATCATTGTTTGTTGAACAGAGCGTTCATGTACAATGTGAGGATGAAGCAGAAAAGCTGCTCAAAGAAAAATGACGTCCCCTTTTCTAAAATCCTCAGTGGACTTGACTCTGCCCTTGAATAACCACTGGTTGTATGATGTACATCGCTATCATTAATTGCATTAATTACTCAGAAACGCGTACAACTCTTACTCTTTTAAATTTTGAATTACTCGTTTAATATGCGGCAATTAGTCATTTCAGAACAAACTTTATTGATATTAGGATCATCAACATCACACTTAAAGAGAAGGAATCACTTGTGAACTATATACTTGTACATTGTGACATTTTTATTTTTTTTTATTTTTTTTTTTTGCATCAAATTATTTGAACCCATAAAGATCCAGTGCTTCTTTTATGGCATATCCCAAATGAATTTTTCTCTATATTTAACCTTTCATAAGTGATTCGTCACCATTTATTCTAACATTATCCATTATTTTCAATTTTTTACAGTGAACATCATGTATTTTCCTACAGTATATTTAATTCCCTTGTTAGTGGCCATTCACTCCCTGTACTGTAAGTGTGTGAGCCTGGTCCACAGAGCTGGTGTGAGATTTTAAATGGACCCCCTGGAATATGGACCCCCTGGTCCATTTTCCCTTGTGGAATATGGACCTCCCCTAAAATGGACCTCCCCTATTGAAAATGGACCATCATTTTTATGGAAGCACCTGGACATTATTTACTATTGATATGCCATATAATATATGAGTGATGTACAAATGTATGAGTATGATATTCAGGTAAATTAAATGAAATTAATTGACATTATTAATACTTTGCATACATATTCTACAGGGGTCCATTTACAATCTCACACCGGTAATAAGTTGAACCTGTTCCTGATAAGGGTTGGACTCCACCAGGGTTGCACTTTGTCACTGGTTCTGTTCATAATTTTTATGGACAGAATTTCTTGGTGCAGCCGGGTGGAGGAGGGGGTCGAATTCAGTGGTGGGAGGATCTCATCTGTGCTTTTTGCAGATGATGTGGTCCTCTTAGTTTCATCAAACAGCAACTTCCAGCTCTCTGTGGGGCAGTTCACAGCCGTGTGTAAAGCAGCTGGGATGAATATCAGTATCACCAAGTCTGAAGCCATGGTCCTCAGCTAGAAAAGGATAGAGTGCCCACTCTGGGTCGGGAGGAAGTCCTGCATCAGGTGGTGTTCAAGTATCTCTGGATCTTGTTCATAAGTGAGGGTAGGATGGAGCAGGAGGTCAACAGGCGGATTAGGGTGGCATCTATAGTAATGTGGACAGTAAAACAGTATATTGTGGTAAAGACGGAGCTAAGCCGGTCGATCTACGTTCCAACCCTCACCTATGGTCATGAGCTCTGGGTAATGACTGAAAGAATGAGGTCATGGGTACAAGCGGCCGAAATGAGCTTCCTTCGCAGGGGCTCATCTTTAGGGCCTCAGCCTTAGAGATAGGGTGAGGAGTTAGGACATCCGGGAGGGACTCGGAGTAGAGCCACTGCTCCTCCACATCAAGTGGAGGTGGTTTGGGCATCTAATGCGGATGCCACCATGAAGCCTCCCTAGGGAGGTGTTTTGGCATTTCCATCTGGGAGGAGACATTGAAGGCTAACCCAGGACACGCTGGAGGGATTATGTCTCTCAGCTGGCCTGGTAATGTCTCGGGATTCCCCCAGAATAGCTGGTGGAAGTGGTCAGGGAGAGGGCTGTCTGGGCTTCTTTGCTGAGGCTGCTGCACCCATGACCCAGAGCCGGATAAGCGGATGAAGAGGAGTTCAAGTGTCAGTAATGAGCATTGCACTGATCATGTTCATAAAAGCTCAGATCAAAGTTGAGGGTTATTATATCAAAAACAGATGAAACTGAATAAAAAGTGACTTTTTCAGTCAAATATATCATTAACTGAACATAAACCAAATGTGTCCAACCACTGTCATTGATCCAAGTTCATGGGTTTTACTGGTGAATCAATGCTGTAGAAGATGAATGACAGTGTTTCCACGGTAACTACAGAGCCTCTGAATGTCCAAATGGGTCATATCTGATGATCAGGAAAAAGATGGTGAACTGCATTTCACATGAATTATTTACATGTGTTGATAGAATTAGTGGATCAACAGTTATTAAATAGTTTAGATCTGTAGATGGTTTGTGTCACCGGTGGCTATTTGGGTCTTGGAGCCCTAAAGTTTAGGGAATAAGAGTACACAAGCAAAACTTGCAAGTATCTTTAAGAAGAATTTTTTTTTTTTGTTGTAAAGTTAATAGTAATGGTTACTTTCCGATGACTATTGTCATTTGACTATTAAAGCACACAGGGCTGACTGATTCACACTCATTATTGGCTTATAAATAGAGGATCATTAAGTTTTTAATTTTCAGTTGGACACAAACAGAAAGCTAGAGAAAGGCATGCTTTTCTTAATGTGTAATGTGTTTGTGGAATGAACAACAGTTGTGTCAGGATGTGGGAGCATTTAGTTCAGAACAGTTTGTTTCTCAGTTCTATCAGGGCCTCCCGTGGCCTTTAGGCTATACTAGTCTCTCACTAGCCCCCCTTTCTTTTTTTACTTTCCCTGTCTTTTTACCCCCTCACTCTGCCTCTCTCCCTCTCCCACCTTTTACTCTGTGATTTATGTCTAACCTCTGTAATTACAGTGCCAACCGCAGCAGCCGTCAGGTTCAGATGGGGTGAGGCACAGACATGCCCCATCACCTGAGAGCAGCGACTCGCCAGCTCCACTGCTAAATACAGCAGCAATTTTCCCTTCAGTCTAATCTCCTTGACATTGGCTCTAGGAACATATTTGTGTGACAACAAGACTCTGCAGAGGCCTACTGCCAAACATCAGTCAATTGTTTTCCATTAGAAGACACAGTAAGGTTATGAAGAATGTATGTTCTGTGAGGGAATCAAATGAATTTCTGTTGATTGATTTTTGCTCTTATCACTAAGCTTTACTGTGGTCATTTCAATGGTGGTCCAATACTTTTAAAGAGACAACAGGACTCTAAACTAATAATATTTGCGACGCTAGTTTAATTCACAGTGGGCTTAACGGGTGTACTCCAGCTGTGAGATGAAATATGATTGGCAGCTGTTGGACTTGGTGACCTGCAGTGTGGATTCACCACCTGACTTGACTTGTCCTTGGATACAAAGCACAATCCACCCACTCAGATCCCACAACAGGCAGGAAATATAACTGTTGCCATGTGTTTTCAGAAAGGAAACCCTTGGATATTCAGAGGCTGCTCCTCTTTGCACATACTGTATGGGGATGTCCATGACACACCAGGCATTGTCAGAGGACAGAAAGCTCTGCTTGGAAGCCCCCCTGGAGAAACAGCATGACAGACAGTGAGAAAAAGCAAAGAAAGAGAGGAAGAAAGAGAGAATGTGCCCACATGAGTGTGACATAGTGCAGTCGGACTGATTTCCTCACCATGACAACCGTGCAGAGGGCGGTGGGGGCTGGGGGACCCTATGGCTTTTTGGCTTGGCACAATGAGGAAAGGCACGGCTGTCTTAACCTCAGTGACATCCCTGTTGTCAACAGGTCAAATCCCTGAATATCAATGTACTGACTCAGTGCCCCTTGCGTTGCTTCTCAAAAGTGTCCGACTCATATAAGAACCTCTCCCTGTCCTCTCTGACCCCTAATGACCCTCTGCCAGCCTCTTGTTTTATTCAGGCCAAAAAGACTGAAACCACAGGGTTAAACAACACTTAATCAGAGCACATGCATTCCTGATTCCTGTTCAGTGTCCTTGTGGTGGAGGAAGTACTTCAGTGAGTAAAAGTAGCAATAGCAGTGTGTAAAAACACTGTCCTGCATTCACAACCTAACTCTATTACATGTAGTAGTGCAATCATACTGCGTCAACAAGAGTAAAAGTGTGTATTGGTATTGTATTGAGTTGGATTTGAATTGCTGATGTTAATATATTCATCTTTAATGTTGCAGCTAATAAGGGTTAGTGACATCTAGCAGTGAAGTTGCAGTTTGCAACCAATTGAATATCTTCTATCTGTACAGTGGCTGCAAAAAGTTGGTGTAGGCCCTCATTAGAGCAATCGTTTATTTTATCTCCTCTGAGCTTTTTAGTTTAGTAACTGTGCTCTGTACTTGTACATAGAAGGTGACTGTATTACAGCTTAATTCTGGATGCCATGTGCTGAACAAAAGAAAGAAAAAGGAATCTATTCTGAGATGCTTTAAAAATATGCTGAACCTACTTCCTCGTTAGAGATAAACAACTCATTCTAAGGGAATAAAAACAACTTCTGCCCCCATTTTTTGCACATTTATGCACAAATGAAAACATAATTACTATATATAACAATACGATTCCATTTTGCAATAAAAAAAAAGTAATGTCCCCTAAATCTTAAACAATGAATCTATAAACAAACTAATGCTACTTGCAATACTTCCAAAAGTTTAAGTAATTTCCACTCAATGTAATTTAATACAAAGTATCTGATAATGTAACTAGCCAACTGAATGACCTGTACCTCCAAAGTCTCCTTCACTACAGTATTTTCCATTAGCTAAAATGAAACGAGAGCAACATTCCTGCAGCAGTACCACCCATCAGTTTAATTCTCATCTACATTATGTCATGTATTTCCTGCTTAATAGCACATCGCGTTGTGTGCTGCATTGCTAATTCCTGTACTTTGAAGAACAGAAGAACAGAAGCTTGTCTTCATAGTGTTTTGTGGATGTAGCCATGTTGGTTCAAAGTGCTGTCCGTGACCTGAGGCAATGATCAAACAGAGAGCTATATTTAGCCCTTCACTTCCATGTCAGCTACTGTTGCTAATGCTTTTGTGTTGTGAACATGCATAACCATACTGTGCAGGTGTTGTGCAATAAATATGAAGACACATAGTTTGGATGCTTGAGTGGAACACCCATTGCCGGTGATGGCAAGCCTTTGGCTCAGGCCTCCCTTACTTATGACGGCTGTTTTATACACTACAGTCATTTTTTTATTATGAAATCCAGACTGTGCTCACATCTGTTCTTGAAAAGTCTGACGTCTACAATGAAGTAAAACTTTTGAATACTTTCCAACCCACTGAAACATAAAATTAAAGTGCCTTTTATGCAAGTGATGACCTGTTATGAATAAAAACAACCCTCAGCCAGTCTGCAGTCGCACATCAAAAGCTCAGCAAATACATTTCAGTGCGAAAAAATGTCTCAAAGCCAATGAGTGACTAGAGTAAACCAAGACAGCAGAGGGGCACCAGCGTTTCAGCTGGCTTGTCATTCTGCAATCATAGATTGGCCTTTAAAGTGGGCCGTTATTTTCCACTCAGGGTAGATAAGTGGGTCCTGACCCCTCCTCTGTGTAGATTAGCCGCTGTTGCCATCACTCCCATTACCATTATCAGGACCAGACAATCTGGCCCGCCACCAGTGTCCAGGAAACTGAGATTCTTTTGCCATGCTATAGCTTGATTACTCAAAGGAACACATGCACTGCTATCAGATATAGTCACAAATTCAACAATAAAGCCATTTATCATCTCCTCAACTGTTCCTTGGTACTTATCCTAAATTGCTTCGTCCTGTCACTGAATAAAACAAGCTTGGAGCAGAATGGGACGTTGTGTTGGACCTCTGTGCAGTAACACATGTTATGTGTTGTGTGTGCCCATTCATATTAACTTGATGCTCCAAGAAAAAAACAAAACTGCAAGTTGTTGTTTTTTTTTTTTTTGCCAAATCAGAGAAAGGGTGGCCAAAACACGAGCAGTGTGTGCAGACAAATGACAGTTACCTTAAATGATTTATAACTATTGAATGAAACAGGACTCTGAATTGCAAATACTGTAGATACAAAATAACTGCCTGTGTACAAACAAATGCAAAACAGACAGTGTCTTGCTTTGGTTTGGCTTCTGATCATGCATTTATACAGTGCAGTTAAAATATCTAATAAAGTTTCTATTGTTTCAACCATGAATTGTTTAAATTAGTGGAGTTGCATACAGAACAACATTGACATGTCTTTGCACTCCCTCTCAAGTTTTCCCATTACTTTTGTTTTATTACATTTCATAGACAAATATAATGCTCGCACTACATTTATTTGACAGCCTCAGTTTTTAATTTGCAGATAAAAAAATCTGTATAAGACAAATACTGAGCCTATTAAATACAGTGCACTTAAAACACAATGTATTTAACCACACTAAAGCAACCAGACAGAAGCTACTTATGCTATATTATTTCAATGACAATTATACTCATTACTAGCGTGTTGACCCGTGGAGAATGATGGGTCATACTAACACTGATATCTGAAGTTATTAAAGACACGCATAAGGTAGTAAATTCAAAATGTCATAAATTTAAAAGCCTTCGTATCAATTCCTATACAGAGACTATTATCAATCTGATAATTTTCAACAGTTGAACCAACTTTTGGCGACGACAGCATTCGCAAATCAGAGCTTCACGTGTTTGTTTTGATCGAGCACCTCACGGAAATTGCTGAGTATTCATCGTGACCCTGTTTTCCAAGATGGCGGAACACGTGAGCGCGCAGAGCTCCAGTTCCATGGACTTTTCTGACGCTGTCAGTAGTTTTC
>JAPSES010000219.1:14034927-14048048 GCA_029822895.1 Maxillicosta whitleyi
CCCCACGGCTGTGGTTTATAAGCACTTTACCGAGACAGGTTTCATTTTGAATTTATTACCTTATGTGTCACTTTAAATATGTCAGTCCTGTTCATTTACCATCATCATCAGTGTGGAACTGCACTTCTGGTCAACCGAGCATCATGATTGTAAGGTTATTGTAATCCAAAATGACTAATATCTCCCAAAATCTTGGTCCTATAAACTTGCCGAGATATTTAATGTGGAGATGGGACTATTCCTCAGCTGTAGGTACTAAATCAGCCGGTTAAAACATCTCAGTTTCTCAGAACTGTACAGATACATACATACACACACACACACACACACTGAGACCTTCCAGTATTATGATATAGATACTGTATGTGTGCTTATTTTGGTGATATTTTAAAAGGAAATAACATGAAATACAAATGTGTGTGGTGCATTTCTATCACGCAGAAAGGTCACAATACATATTTTTTAACCATTTATTTAGTAAATAAAGGATGCATCAATCTACATTTTTATTTAAGAATTAAGTATAAGAATAATTCATATAGAGTTATTAATTGGTAATAAGCATAACCGTTTGGTACATGTCATGCACTATAATATTTGAGGTAGCTCACAGGAGCATTAGATGTTGTGTTGATAAGTTTTAAATACAATCTGTAATAATATCTACGGTGGTTGCAGGAGTACTGCTATCATTGCTTTGCTTGTGTCCATTGCAAAGAATTTATGTAGAAATATTAATGTGTGTTGCAATACAGTATTTTCTTCCAGCAGGGCCAGGATGTTTTCTCCAAGTTTGTGTGACAGTTGATTGTGTAGTTTCCTTTCATGTGCTCCCCCTCTGTGCCATCTTTCTTTGTTAAGTTTGCTGAGAGTGTCTTTGAACCACAGGCATTTTCTCACAGCAGTGTTCATGAGTCCTGCCAGATCCATCATCATCCCTCTCCCTCTGTCTCTCTATAGCTCCTATACTGCCTGTAAACTCACAGGAAAATATATACACATGCAGACAGTCTCCTGTTGGGTTTGCACTCTCCTCTTCCCCTGCCGGTCCTGTCACTGCTTCGATAACATCTCCTAAAATGCCACTTACATGTGACACAAACATATGTACTGTTACAAATTCTTGCACATTTGGAGGCACTCACATGTTCATGTGTTTACATCCTCAGATGGCAGAATGAGCCTTATTTGTCTTATCTTATGAAGTTACAGATTCTGTGGGAATATAAATAAATGTAAATGTCTTTACACTAAAACATGGGCATCAAACAACAAGGTGTTTTTGTGTTTGTATACATGTGGGGCTGACAAAGGCAACCCGCCACCTCTTCTGTAACTCTGCTGTGTTTTTAAATTATCACAGTGCTTTGCTGTGTGGATTAGGAAGAAGCAGATTACAGTCGACTGCTAAGTAACCATGGCGAAAACCTTGCTTCCAGCTGACACCATACTATTCATATCCCTCTTACCACACTATTTCTTTTCCTTCTCCATCACGGTGCAGTTGATGGATGCCACCACTGGTGATGCTTTATAGTTAATGTTATGTTAAATGTTGTATATGTTTCGTTGTCAGGAGAGAAAATGTGCCATTCATGTCCTATTTGATGAATGAGATGAATAAGAGTCCCTTTCTAGCATCTAAGATGGTCTTCATCCTGTGATAGGTTGTCTCAGTAGTTGTTAATTATAACATTTTTTTATTTTTTTTTATGTAAAAGACTCTATTCACTACAGAAAACAAACCTATTATATATGTCTGCCAGATATCAGTGGGCATGTTTTTACATGTAGGAAAATAAACAAGCCAAAAGCTATGAGTAAAAGTGACAGCCTTTGGGGAGGAGACTGGCATACAAAGAACAATGTCTGAAAAGTGACACAAGTTGCTATCTTCTGTTTTGACTGATCAGTCTAACTAGTCCTCTGAGGAAGTGTGTCGCTGCCCTGCTTGTATTCAGGGGGAGTGTCTGTTTGCACAGGTCTCTGTCAGTTAACACTAATCTGCCGGATCTCCACCTCAAAGTCACTCACTTCTCCATGTGCAAATAAACATATTCACTTCTTTTTCAAACCAAAGCCACTATCAAACACTTGTTTGATCAGCAGAGGGCCTGCTAGGCAGTTCATTATGCATTTGAAAAAAGTGCCCTGCCCCTGCCTTGCAGGAAGAGAACTCATTGTTGTCAGGCTTTTATGTAATTACTCTCACCTTCAGTAGTGGCTCAGAACAACTGCATAAAGAGGTGAGTGTGTGTCTGAGTCTGGGAGCTATTAACATGGCTTGTTACTTGCAGATTGGGCATATATACTGTACTCTTACATTGCCCTAGATTTTTTTGCCATATAGATAAATTCAGAACATGAATCACACCCACACTTCCTTCAACCAGAATCCTCAGAACTCCGGATTTATGTACCAAAAGGACTTGAGGGATAAGAGAGTGCTTTCATTGCACTTTATGATAACTCTTTGGTCTATGAAACTTGCAGCTCTCTCTGTAAAGTTTTTTTCAGTGTCTCTTTTATTCTACAAGTTAGAAATAGTTCTTCAGCAGGAAAACAAAGCTGTTTCATTTGTCATGATGCACCAACCATTCCTCTCCTCTAGTACTGCCAAAGGAGGCAGAAATATTCAAAAGGCAACAGATTTACATGTAGAGCAGCTGTCTAATAAGAGGAAGAAGTGCCAGGAATCCATATGGGTCCACAGCATTAGGAACATACATGTTGGAAGAACCCCCCCCCCCAAGCAACAGCCAAATTCCTTTGTTTGTATGTTGTGTGTGTGTCATGTATGAGTCTATGACATTGAGAGGCGAAGCACAGACAGGCCTGAGCTAGTAAACAGGTGCTGCTGGAGCAGCTGAGGATGAGGACATGGGGCGTCTCCACAAAGCCTGATCAAAGAGAAACTGCCTCAGCCGCCAGTCATCCAGGCAAGTTGATTTATGTCACTGTGTCAGAGAACTTTATGACTGCTCACAGCAACAGTGAAGTAAAGGCACAGGTTAGTCCACAGTCGTACACACACGTATACGGCAAACAAAAGAAGGCATTGTCACTCATTGAATTATATAAGCGTTCTGGAGTTTCAATGTTTTAGATACCAATGATGTTTTCTTTCAGCTCTCTATCCAAACCTGATTCGACATTTGCAGAAGAGCTTTAATTACGCTGTCATTTTGACTTGATGTTTGCGATACCACTTGGTATCGCATTCAGTTAGCATTAACTCATTAACAGTGTGAGAACCCCAAAACCCTTCAGTTACCACTGAATCAGTCAGATCCTATTAAATGTAGTAATTATCAAATTATCTTATGCTGTTTCAACAGAGATGATCACAAGCAGAATCCCCTTTTTTGTCAACACATCACAGGTCCGCTCTCATTGCCATCTCCTGCTGAATGAATGGGATGCAGGAAGTAGATGAGGGTGGGGTGACAACAATAGTCACTGGTGGAGTTTGGTGATATCTGTGTCTGTGATACCTCAGCCTGAGTCAGTCAGGATGTGTTGGGATTTCCCACTTGGACAAATAAAACAAGTCATCACAAGGAAGAATGTTGACTGATCTGCTTGGCTGATTCAACCCTGATGAGAGACACTGCTGCGTAAATGTACTGGCTCCATATTCTGTGATGTGATGAAATAAGATCTATATACAACATATACTTTTTAAACCTATAAAACCAGTCAATACATACAGTTGAGTGTGATTTCCAAAAGAACCTTTCTTACTACCAATACTTTGCCCTTGCTCTGAGCAGGATTTTTTTCCCTTTGAAGAGAGGAGAAGAAGAGAAGTGAAGTCTGCTTGGCTGAAGAAGCCCTAGGGGGGGTGGTAACTGTCATTTATATTTACAGCCTTCCCAGACACCTCGGGGGCTGTTATCCAGGTGGCCTCTGTTGAAGCTCTCAGAAGCACTCACACCTTTTTCGCAACTCAGAGTATCAATAGACACTGCCTGACTTTGATTCAGCCACATAGAGGTTGTGAGTCATGTGCTTTTGACTGTTAAAACGGGTTGGGTTGACGCTGGAACTTGAATGCCCTCGGGGATAAAGCATTACTACACTTCTGAAACTTTATTAGACCAGAGAGGACTGTCTACCACAGGTTTAAACTCTCAGAAACTGAGGCAGACAAAGGTGAATATACCTTTTACTCCAAAACTGCCACCCTTTTCCCTGCATTTATAAGGAATTTTATTGTAAATTTATGGCCAATGTAGTCATGTCTGTTGTTTAATGGTGTCCTCTACTCTACAAAACAGTGGACATACTTGCATGTAATAGTCTGTAATAACTGTATCCATGTTTTCATGTTACTCCGACAGCCGTGTGAGGACAAAAGTCAATTACCGTTGCTGAGATTCAAGACTAGACATGTGGTTCTCAGAGCCTGTACCTTAAAACTGTTGACAGCTTAAGGATCATTTAACACCGAACATTTCAGGATACCACACAATGTACTCAGTTTACTCATGCTTAAGAAAAAAAAACGCTTCTGTCAATAAGTAACTACTTCAAATCCAGGCCAGATGTGTCTTTAGAAATGTCACTATGCCCTGCTGATAAGAAGAGAAGAGAAGAGATGACAGATATTCTGTATTTTGGTTTGCAGCAATCCTTTTTTCAAAGTCAAACCCTTCAAACAGTCTAATCCTGTCCTGAATGAGTGCTGGATTATTGTATAACCCCCTTCATTGATACGCAGCGACACATGCAACTCAGTTGGAGGGAGGAGAGAGAGACAAGACTTCACTTCAGCAGAAGTGAATAAAATATACAAAGACTTATTTAGCCTAGTATATAAGCAGTTACACATAGAAACAGTTCATTTTCAAAAGTGTTCTGAAACGCACTTAACACTTTGTTCATTTTAATAAAACTAAACCTTTCAGATCCTTTTTTTTTTTTTTTTTTTTTTAACTATTTTAATATTTCATCTTAATTAATATTTACCAAAGCACCTTCTTATATAATTGTGGACAATTCAAATGGAATTTTCTTCTCAAGTCACATATAAATTTCAGTTAACACATAAAAGGAGAGATTGAAATATTGATAGTTTCTGAGGAATAAATTGCTTTGCTTTGTGACATAAAATCATAGAATTATTGAATGAAAAGCTATTTGATTTTACACAATAAACTAAGTAATTCTGAAACGACACACACGCATGACTTTGTAGTGTTCATAATTAGCTGATAGAAGGTCACAGACAAGCCTTTTGTGTCATTTTTCTTGCTGTTTGTTGCTTTTGATGCAGCCACAGAGGACAGACATAAATATCCCATTGTTTCATTAGGAACCTTTCAAACAGGAATAGACAAACCATTATCCCTGCGTCCTGTGGCTGACAGAAATGTAACACTGTAAAAGGTTTTAAAGCAACCAATACAGTGAGTGTTGCATGTGTTTATATAATATGAGCTATGATCTTTTCATAATATAAACAATGTTTCTCCCCATTAATTAAAAAAAATATATATTTTGCATAAGCACGTTGTCAAACCTCGGCTCTGACATACTGTGCAACACAATCCTACAAAAAGGCGTTGACTTTTACTGTGATTAAAACGTCTAATACTTCCTATCTATGTACATCAGCGTGTATGAGTGTTATGTTTACAAAACAACAACATTCAGAATGGGAAACAACACAATCAGAATACACAACCCCGGCTTAAAAAAACATTTAAAACTAGAACGTTTTATTAATTTTCTATAAAATCTCAAGTTTTAGAAATATATACAAACGTTCCCTTGTGCTATAAAACAGCAAAGAAAAATGGAAAACTCAACTGCACGTACAAATAACTTTTCAATAATGAGTGCTTGATTAATTTATGGCATGGATTTGCCTCACAATAGACAGTTCATAAGGTCTTGAGCGCTTTCAACAGCTGCTCTCACTCCAGTTCAAACATATATGACACTGCCTCAATTTCCATAAAAAAGCCTCCAAACACAGCACTCATCTCTCTGACCATTTGCTTCCATTGTCTGTGGGGTCCTTTCATTGTCTGTAATCTGTCACTAACAGTACAAGTGTCTTTTTGCCTGTAAGGAAAACATCTATTGCACATTATTCAAGTAACCCCATAGCACATCCAAATGGTTTATTCCACTCTTTTTGTCTTGTGAACAATAAGAGTTTTTTTCTCTACCAAGTCCCTCAATAGGATAAGTGAATCCAGGAGTAGCAGATTTTTTCTCAAACAAAGGCAACTCTTGTTGCATGAGATGGCTCAAGATACAAAAAAAAAAAAAAAAAAATAACCCATGCTGCATTATCTTGAATGCAGTTTGCATAAATAAAACGTGAACCTTATTTTTTTTTTTTTCATGGTACTCTGATTAAAAAGTCTTGTTTAGGTTAAGAGCTTTACAAGTATATTTGGGTTCATACAGCTAGAGCCAGCTTATACACATGTGGGGGGTGGCCGTGTAGGCTCATACTTAGTACTGTGCCCTTTGAGAGATGGGTGAGGTTTGATGTAAGGCCTGCTGCTGGTGAACACACTGGCAGCCTTCCTTCGTGTCCTCTTCTTTAGCTTCCTGCTGAACACATTCTGCCATGACTGCAGTGTCTTTGACGTCCAGATCCACATGCCACTAGTGATGCCCACCACAAGCAGCATGAAAATCTTCACCATGAAGATCTCAACAGCGGGGATGGATGTCTTCATGATGCACTCATCTGACTCTGGCCCGCTGCTGTCCACACATTTATACTCTTTTGCCAGGATGCGCCAGTAGTCCATGTTGAGCCGTTCATAGAAGTAGCAGGCAATGACGCAGGTGGCGGGGACAGTGTAGAGCACGGAGAAGACCCCAATGCGTACCATTAACTTCTCCAGCTTGTCTGTATTCTCTCCCTCCGTCTTCATAACCTTACGAATGTGGAATAGGGCCACAAAGCCAGATAACAGGAATGAAGTTCCAATAATCAGGTAGCAGGAGAGGGGAATGAGCACAAAGCCGGTGAGAGCTTTAACATCCATGCTGCCCACATAGCAGACGCCTGTGAGCTCATCCCCAGCCACCTTCCTCATCACCAATATCATGATAGTCTTCACGGCCGGGATGGCCCACGCCGCTAGGTGAAAATAGCTGCTGTTGGCCTCAATTGCCTCATGACCCCACTTCTTCCCAGCTGCTAGGAACCATGTGAGGGTCAGAATAACCCACCAGAGGGAGCTGGCCATGCCAAAATAATACAGGATGAGGAACACAATAGTGCAGCCGGTGCTCTCTAGACCCTCCTGGATGATATACTGGACGCCATTGTCTCTATCACAGGCAATTCTATCAGCTCCGACAAAAAGTCGGATGAGGTAGCCCACAGAGTAAACACAGTAGGACATAGACAGGAAGATGATCGGTCTCTCTGGGTATTTGAAACGCTGTGGGTCTATGAGGAAGGTGAGCACAGTGAAGGCGCTGGAGACAAAGCACAGGATGGACCAGATGGCTATCCACACCAGAGAGAACTGTTTGTCTCCCTGACTCCAATATACATCCACTTTGGGGTAGCATTTAGGGGCACATGATTCGCTCTTCTCTACATAGTGGAATTTGCCAGGATTGCTGCATGCCTGTTTGCTGCTGGTGTCCTTTAAGTGCATGTCCTGCCCAGTCAGAGGCCGCTGTGGCCTAAAATCTGGAGGCTGGGTGTGAGAGACTTTGGGAGGCTCATCAGAGCCGTTGTTGGGCGCCTCCATGCAGAGATTGTTGGGGTCATTTTTGTTGGGCAGCCGGGAGCAGTCCAGAGAGTCAGGCCATGGGAAGTTAAACTGTTCTAATATGGGCGAGCATTTTAGCTTGACCTGCTCACACATAACTCTACATGCAGGGATGGGGTTTGACACTTGCTCTGTGCACATGGGAGCATACAGCGAGCACAGAAAGAATTTAAGGTGACTGTGACATCCAAACTGTATCAGAGTTGCAAACTCCTGCAGCTTTATTGCAGCTTCTTTTTGGTCATCGTGGCCCATACGGTTGGGCATGCGAGTCATGTTGTAGCCAATGTCTTTACACTGGGGGATGCTGATGTGTTGACATTTCCCTTCTCCTGACCAGTCTGGATCTATTGAGCTGATAGTCGAACCCCGTCCGCTCCACACCGCCAGCAGCACAGAGATGAGGCTCAGTTTAGCAGCTGCACACATTCTCCCCTCTTGAGTTAAATAAAGGTTAGACTAAATGATCACAACCTCAATGAACAAGTTTGAGTGGACTAATTAAAAAGTGGTCTGCAGTGGGAACAGGCTGGCTCTGTGCAGATGGTCAGTGTGGGGAAACTTACAGAACTGTCTCTTACAGCATCGTTTCTCCGTTTGCCTTTGGATAATTTAGTAAAAACATAAATCCCGCGATGGTCCGGAAAGGTTTTCTCCGTGGAAGTGGGGCTCATTCAGGTCCATGCTTTCTAACGCTCAGTTTGAGGCAGAAGAGTCGGATCTACTTCAGTGTCCTGCACCGTGCATCTCAGTCCGTGGGAGTGAACTGGTTTGGGGATTTATGCGCTCCGATTTGTTCCCCACTCGTGTCCAAACCGCAGATTTGTCCGTCCTCACGTTTCATGACACTTTTCCGAAAGTGTATGAAATGCGCTCGGAGTCCTTGCGCGTTCAAGTTGCGCGGAGAAGAGCCAAAAGGTTTTTCCTCCTGTCCTGTTCTTTTTATTTTTATTTTTTTCTCCGCTGTAGGGATGGTTTCTTATAAACAGTTATGCAGCCATTGGAGTAAAATCAAACAGATATCCGCAGTGGTAGCAGTAGATGTCCCAGTGTTACAGGATCATGCTCCTCCCGTGGGCAGCAGTGGATGCGTTTGGTGGCTGCGCTCCTTAGTCTGAGCTGGTCGGAGCCTCAGTCCCGGTCTAACCTGCCAAAAGATCCGCCTTCAAAGACAGCTACTTTGCATAAGAAAGATGACACTGACACGCGGATTATTTTCAAATCGTGCGGAACAGCTTGTTCATTACAGCGTTTTCAAAGGCTCACAGCAAACTTCCTTCTCTGTTTGTTTGCGCTAAATCACAAACTTTGACCATACAACAAGAGAAGATGCATTTTATGAGAAGTACAAATGTTGCGCAATATGGCACACAGACGCACCAAAATCAGATAATAAGGTCTTTACATAGTGAAAACTGCAGGACATGCTTACCACCATTATATATTTACTTTAAGAATTAAGGTAAATTAATGTTATCTTTAGGCAATTAAAACAATGGTTTAAAAAAAAAAAAAAAAAAAAGCAGTAAAACAGTATTTTTCTGGCCAGAATTCACGTGTTTTCATGCTTTTTGGACACTTACAAGCTTTGATTTTGCATGTTTTTCCACATAAACTAAAAAGGTCATTAAAAACTTCACACAAGAGCACTGCAGAAATTAGTGTCTGAAAACTAATTTCACATTATCCCTAATGCTCACTGAGTCCTGTCCCAACATGTTTGGACTTAAAAACAGAGCTGAAGCTGTTCTGCACACATTCAGCAGCTCCACTGACATTTCTTAGTCAGACTGAGTGGAATCACCCACAGTGATTTAGTAGAGGACCTGAAATATGGCCAGACCCTTCATTATCATGCCAATGCTGATAAGTTCAAGATAAGAAGGATTACATGCATGAATGGTGTTTTAGTGAGGATTTCCACCTTTTGGAACACCATATTTGTGTCTACACATGAATGTAATTGAGACAGAAATGATTGTTTGAGTAAAACTGCATTTTTAGTTCAGCTGAATACACTTTTAGTTCCCAAATTGACTTAAATCACAAAGAATATATTAATTCACACAATAATATGAGATGGAACAATTAGAATATGCTGGCCTCTATCTGTGGAACAAGCAGTGGTGAAACCTCTGTTAAGTTTTATAGGCTGTTTTTCAATGCACCAGCGGGGAAAAAAAAGTGTAAGGATGCTGATAAAATAATTTTCTTTATAAAGCTTCTGTGTAAAAAAAAAAAAAAAAAAAGAACCACTGGATCTTTAAGTTCTGCCAAGTTTTATTGAAAGTCACCAAGACCTTGGAATCATCTCCTGTATTTTTCAATGACAGAAATAATCCAGAAAATAACTAAAACATTTTTCTTTGTGTTGATATCTATCTATGATTCAGATGGAGCTCAGATGAATAATCTATTTATCAGTTACTCAGATGGTGCTAAACAGGGCTGGGGAATAAACTGATGCATGTATTTGATAAAGTGATTATTTTATGAAATTAATGAAAAAAGTCTACATAACTAAATGAATTTTGCTCCTCTGGGGTCCTTTCAAGCCCAATAAAAAAATCCAAATACATGCCATTTGCTTCATATAATATATTAATTACTAATGTATTTCTCCAGTCATATATTTTTTTTAGCAAAGCATAGTATTTATGAATCATCTTTTGTGTGTTTTTTTAAGTTCATTTAGATGGATACAACTGATTTGTTTATTTATTTATTTATTTTTTTGCCTTATCACCCCATTCTATGGGTTCATCTGCCTTTTATGTTGCCTCTTGTCCAGGTTATCATCATAAATAAGAACTGGTTCTCAAATGACACCTGCCTAAATAAAGGTTGAATACAAAATAAATACATGACTTATTGTATCTAATAATAATATTTATATGCTCACCAGTCTGTTATCATATGAACGGTAGCACTACTTTCATAATTTTGTGCAGATTATTTTCTGGTAACAAAAATTCACAGCAGTTTACAAAGTTCTCTTTTTGGACTGGGAATTATATTAGAAAAGAATGTGATGTGTGTTGTAAGTTTAAAGCAAAAATATTTCTAATCATGGACATTTTATTCATCAAAAATTAACCCTTTATTTTAATACATTCCCGGAAATAAATATTAGACCATCAAAAGTCATCAAAAATAATGGTTATGTAATCAAGTACCAATTCCTGTGTGTATCATGTGACTAAAACAGACAGAAATTAAAATATGGAATGTCTATTGTCAAGTACAATGACGTAGATATCGATGCTGAAGTTATTTTGGTTTTATCACAAAAACATGAAAATGTATATATATATATCAGCTCTGAAATTAAACTTTTATGAGATATTTTTGTTGTTATTAATATATTTATCCAAAAAAATGCATATTTAATTGTACCAGGCATTAAAACGAATAAGAAAATTTAAGAAAACAAGGGTGGTCTAATAATTTTTTATACTTTGTTATTCCTTTTTATACTCTGTTATTCCTAAGTTTGATCTGAAGTGAATGTGAATCTGCCTCTTGTTACTTAACCCTGACGGATCAAATTTGACCCGTTTTGACATTCAACAGTAGTAAAAAAATACCCTAAACATATTCTTTTATCCTGAAATTTGATGTTTTCCTAAATTTTGCCAAAATACAAAGATGAAAATATTTTATAATGTTATACTTTTGTGTAGGTGCTACAGATGTTTGGACACTGAGGTTGGTTCAGGTCAATTTTATATATAAATCATAAAGTGTTTTCTGTTTTTATGTAAAACAGGACATGATACTGTGTGATAGTAGATGTTTTTCTCCAAAAACAAGCTTGTAAAACTGAAATAAAAATATGCTCTTCCTGCTGTGAAACATTATATTTATATATGACATGTATTTATTAATGTGGGATAGACATTCTGAATAAATCTGTAGTTCAACATTTGGTATAAATACTTACTATGAGCAAATTCATGGTCAAATGAGTCAAATTTAACCCGAACCAAACTGTGAAGGTTTAAGAAATGAACAGTTTGTAAGGGTTAAATGTTTTTCTCTTTAAATCTTATTCAAATTAAGATTCATTGTCGGTCTTTCTACACATGCATGGATTTTGAACATAAAGCAAGATTTACACACAATATATCTGATGATATTCTCATGTAAAATCTCTATGCAATGTATAGTGTTTCTTTGGTGAGAAATGATGTATATTTGATTAGTTTTATCAGTGCAGACTTTAACATTTACAGTTTTGGGGCATTTGACGTAAAACTTGCGCCAAATCAATATGCGAATCTGATTTGCCTGAAGGGAAAAAGCTGAAAGGAGTAGAAGAAGAAGAAGTGCATGCTCACTTTTGGCCTGTGTATTTTGTTTTTAATGTGTTTTGCCTGTGGGATACAATGTCCAGTGCGCTTCCTGTTTCATCAAAGGTTAGGCTCCAGACCCCTGTGACCCTTAACAGGATAAGTGGTTTAGAAAATGAATGGATGGATGAGCGTTTATTGCCTCGTTAAACTGGAGCAAGTTAGAGAGCAGGTCAGACCCATGCAGAGACAAAGTGTAATTACATTAAAAGAAATACAGCATATCAATACATAGGTCTAAACAATGCGTAGTGACACATGTTGGTTGTAGATGGTCAGAACTATTCTGTGGGGAAGCAGGATGGCATAAGAGGCCAAGAAAATAACAAGTTACAAGGTCTTTTTTTCATGTCTGAAATCTCCCAGACCTCACTCACATTACCTTGTAAAAAGTTTGTGGCTCAAGATTTATACTTCAGCACAGCCATGGTCTCCATCAAGGGTAAAATACTGATCACAAGTAAACAGCAGTGCTTTTAGTACAATTTTACAAGAGTGACTAAAGTGCTTAAAGAAATATTTCAGAAATGTGTCCAGGCAAGATGAGAAACCTGGTACTGGCGTGCCTAAATGGTTTAGCACAGCATATCTTACTGGTGGCATTTCAGCTGTTAGCGCTCAGTGTGTGGAGCATGAGCATAAATATAGGGTATGAATGCACGTATAAACACAACACCCTCCTCCTATGCAGCACATGTGCTGCTCAGATTTCACTCATCCAGCTGTTAATGCTTAAAGAGGTTCGGTCTGAGCTTAAACCACCCTGGTCTTCATCACTTCTCTTAAAAAATGCATTTAATTGCTGTTTAACTGTTTCTCGTAAGATGTTCCCCAATGCCGTTTTTTCCGAACATCAATGCAGGGACCAACTCAAAACGATGTCTAAACCATCCCAAAAGCCCAGATGCAGTAGCAGCAGGCATTATATATATTCTGACCCCTCACAAAGACAAGGACAACAGCTGACATGCCTACTCTGGGGGGGGGGGGGGGGGGGGGGGGGGGGGGGGGG
>JAPSES010000219.1:14048148-14063223 GCA_029822895.1 Maxillicosta whitleyi
TTTTATCATAGAACTAATGTGTAGAAGCAGAACAAAAAGAGATGACAGCTTTAATGTGAAGAGGAATAAAAATCAATGCATTCCCAGGGTCAGGGTAGTTCTGCTCTCCATTTACTAATCAGCCAGCTTTGAGGAAACCTTGTCTGGCATATTTAAAAGCAAATATCTGCCCTTTTTATCGTTGCCTTTGGTGTAATGAAACTGACGTGATAATATTGTCACACATTCTAATAAGAAGACACAGTCTGCTGGTTTGTTGTAATTCATCGTCTTTGTTCTGTTCCTGCTCCCGTCTTCCTTCCTTTCATGATTGTTTTGCTGGTCATGATGATATCTCTTTGAAATAGACAAGAAAAGGGGAGGAATCAGGCTTGTTCAGTCTTTAGCATCTGTAGCCTTTGCAGTTACTACTGTCGCTTTCATGATTTTACTTTGTATATCAGCGTTTATATATATATATACAAACCCCTCCTATAGCTTATTCTCTTGTCTTCTTTTCCTCTTCTCTCTCTCTTTTTCTCTCTCTCTCTATCGCGCACGCACACACACACACACACACACACACACACACACAGCAAGTTTATCTCATCTTTGCAACCACAACAGGGAGATGAAGAAAGCAGCGCAGCTCCATCTCTGAGAAATCAGAAACTGTGAGATAATTCTGTAACTAATAAAGTGAAAGGGGGGGCCCTTTGATGGCTGAAGCTGAAAAGATATTTTATTTTTTTGTGTGTGGGATTTGAGATGTGTGATTCTATGGAGCGAGCTCGCTCCCCTGCTGCTAGGCTCTGGCTGGAAGCTGGCCCCCCTCTGGCTAATGTTATGGAGAATCGGAGGAATTTTATGGCTGTCTTTTCCCTCAGCCCCCTTTTTTCTTTTGTTCCCCTTTGAAGAATGACTTTAGACATTTTATTTACATATTTAACCATGGATGAAAGAAATGAAGGGCGAGGAAGCAAAGCTCCTTGGGTTCTTTAGGGAATTTTGATCAGTAAAATTGAGTTGAAGCTAATACATTTTTTGTTTGCGTAGTCTGAAATTAGATAGGTATCAAATATTCCATCATGACAATGATATTTCTAAAAGTCACACCATCACATCAGACATTTCAGGGTGAAACAAGATCTAGTTATACCAACATTGTATCACAAGGAGAGAAATCATATTTCCTTTAATTGCTGCATTTATATGACTTGCATGTTGTTCCAACATGTGAGGTATGCTATGGGAGAGATGGGTGACGTTTTAGACATGTTTGGCATTGTTGCCGGCGTTGAAAGGGCATGTTGATTAAACGTACGGGTGGGGTAGGACTATAATCTTCTTAACCAAGGCCCTCCTCTTCTCTTTCAGAGGGCACAATGAGAAGAAACAACACACTCAGTTGGAGGTGAGACTATTTGTCCGCATGCCCTGCACATTGTCCGAAGATCCTGTTCTCCCTCCTGATCGCACACATTCAGCGTTTAGCTCAGGATGATCCTATTTATCAACATAATCTGTTATTTTCTCTGTTATTGCCACTTGTGAAGAGGTTTCTGCCAAGAATGTAGAAAGGTGAATAGAGGATAACACCAGTAGTAAACACCATCCAACTGGACAATAATACTCAACATGTTTATTGGAATGTTAAACCATCCTATCCTAATTTTAGGGGACCTTTACAATATTTCTGACTATTCTGTTTAAAGCACAGTATTTTTTCTGTCCTGTTTGAAATGCTGGAGCGTTAAAAAGTGCACCAGTTTTAGTAAAGGGTCAGACATTTTGAGGAAATGCATATGAATCAAGAAATTAATAATTGAAGAGGCCTGTCAACATCAAAGCCCGCAGTATTCTTTGCTGGTATGGTTTAAATAGTTCAATAAAGTAACTTATTAATGAAGACTAATTTGTCTCATGCTCCTTTTCACTTTGCTTCATTAAAATCTGTTTTGTTTCAACCCTCTTATGCTGCTGTTTGTGTGAATATAGTCCCGGCTGTTGAAGGTTAACCCGCCGACCTCATTCATTGTGTATTGTGGTTGATAAGAGGACATCACTGAGTTATTGTAAGCTTCTAAGTGTTTATAGAGTAGATTAGTATAATTATAAGGATGGTGGACCTTTATATGGATGAGAAGCAGTCAGCCAATCTGCCATAAACACATGCCATAACATCTGGGTTGGAGCGGCTTTGAAACAGCAATATTAGTTTAGTGGGGTGTTCTTACATCATACTCTTTCATGTGGTGGTCGTTTAACAGCAATGAGCAGAGGAAGGAGTGGAGGAGTAGAAAGGCGGTTTTTGGAGTTCAGCAGCTTGAGATGAAAGCAATGAGCCAAAACAGTTATAGTCAACTGCTTGCAAAATGCATTTTTGTCGTACAAAGTCACGTCATGCCCAGTGGAGATATTTGTTGCTTGACTTCTCCAAAGTTCCTAAAAGTACAAGAGTGATTAGCAGGCTTTATAGATGAAGGGGGAGGAAAAAAGTCAAAAAGGGGGGTAAACATTTTATTGCCTGTGTTGGTGAAGGACGCTGATGGTGATATTATTACCCGAGGTCCTTGTGGGGGCACTTGAGTGTGAATTGCTAATCAGGAAGGCCTTCTCTGGTCTAATCCTCCTTTGAGTGGCCGGCCTGGAATCAACGCGTCTGGGGAGGCTCCCCACTGCTTCTGGCTCTGGAGACTCCATTCAATAGTGCAGCCCTCCTGTCCCATTCCCACAGTCCCCTCACACTGTGCAGAGCAGCAGTGCATGTGCACACACACATGCATTAGTGTGCACTCATACACGTGTGTGTGCATGCACCCACACAACACACACATACACATCCTCCTATAACTAAATTAGATTAGACCCTTCCCTTTCTCCCCAGCAAGGCGCTGGTCTTTTCTCTGCCCGGTCATTTATCCTTCCCTTTTGTCTCTGCTTTATAAAAGAGAAACAAATTCCCAAAATACACCCTTCCTAAGACTGCACTGGTTTGGAAAAGGATGAGGGAAGGGCACACATCTTTAGCAGACCTTAGGTGATAGTATAGTATCACCATCCCTTTGGTGTGTCAGCTCTAATGATGTGGGGTGAGGGTGGTGTGGTTGGCAGAGCAGTGAGAACAACGCCAGCTGTGCATCATGTCAACCTGTTACCCCACAACAACGCCGAGACGCTTCTGACAGCAACACTAAGGATCTCTTTATTCTGGCCCCTCGCTAACATTGTCCAACATTTGCTCTGCTTGGCCGTAAATCCTCCCTGACTAGAATAGATAAAGTGCAGTTGGAGCACTGTCTGCGTGATATGTGCACCACTGTGTATGTGTCTATGTCCGGCAGTATTATTTGTTTTGATTCCGTCCATCTTTATTCCTTGTAAACCAGTAATGGACATAGAGGCATATAGGCAAAATAAAGGCCTCAGTTGAAATGGTCTTTTGTAAGAAAGCCCTGGTGGAAGCTTATTCCTCCTGGTTCAATGTGCAGCCAAGCTATCCCAAAAGCAGCAAATTGAGATCAAAGCAAAATTAAAGCTGACTCGTTCAAAGCAAGATAAAAATGTGTGAGCCTGCAGCGATATTTTCTCTATTGATTTCCTCCTTTGCTTGCACTCCGTGGGACTGTGCTGGCTGTGCTGTGCTCAGCGCCAGCATTGGAGACTGTAAGGCTGCTGCAGGGAGAAAGGAAATGACTATCGATACAGACAGAAAAACGCTGTCATAATGATCAGGAATAAACGGATTTCACAGAGTGGTTGAGATCTAAGTGAATGGGGAACTTTTCATTGCAGTCCAAATCTGTTTTCACTTTGCACTGAGACAGGGAAGAATAATGATAGCATGAGAGTGGCATGAAGAACGAGCATGGGAACAACATTGTCCTGTGCTTTTATTAGCAGTGATTCTCTGGATAGAAGTAACGTCTGCAGCCAAGTTTTGTCATTGTCTTCTCATCCGGTGCATGAGTCTCTTTTTATGGAATCACACGTGGAGTCTGTCTCTCTGAAGTTACATACATTAGCAAGAACAGTGAAGAGCGACTTTCACAGACATTCCTCTGGCTGTGTTTATTTGCTTTTATGTGCTGTGGTGGTACAAAGAAGAAGCCACAGATGAAGTTTTCTCTGTGCTGCACAGCAGATAACTGCACATTGGAAATATGTCAGCTTTAATTAGAGAGAACTTTCTTGAATGTGATGTTCCAGTAATAACACAACAGCAAACAAAATGCCTTTGTTATGTTGTGCTCAAATCTTAGTAATTACAGGTAATTTGCCGTCACTACTTGCGCTGCAGGTTGTAGGCAAGGTGTGAAGGAATGAGTGAAGGTGCAGGTGCAGGTGAGGGATTCACCGCTGTGTTTGAAGTCCTGGGAGGGATTGACAAGCCTGCAGTGAAACCTGAACAGGTATGAAGACAAGCTGGAACAATCAGTGTCTGCAGACATTGTAGACTAAAAGTGTTTCTCTTTGTGATGTAATTCTTCTCATGTTAGATCTTTACACAGTCTTGCACATCAGTCTATATCTACAAAAGAACAATGTAGCAAAGATGTTGGGAAGCTGATAAAAAACAAAAAAAACAAAACACAAAATGTCTGTCATTTGACGCAGGAGGTGTTAGAAACTGACAAATATGTGTTTGCTTTGTTTTCTGCAACAACCAAATACATGCAAGTGCGTTTGCACATTTTTCTCCCTTCACCTTTCTGTTGTGAGTTGTAACACCTGGTCGAGCTGAAAGGAACACGAATCAAGCTGAGGAAAATTTCTTTTAATCTGTTTCAGATATTGTTTCATAGCTGTAAGCAGTCTTACCTCATCTATGAAGCTTCCTCCTCAGACAGAGGGATCAGTGTATCTGTAGGCATTCCTCAGGCTCGAATATCAAAACAGCACTAAATAACCTGTCATTCTTCCTTCACAGAACACAGACATACTGCGCAATACAGATTGTGGTCCATTTTTAAAGGAGGAATCACCCTATGATGGCAGGATAAAAACTTTTACTCTTGCTGGATTATGTCTAGTATGAGTAAAGAAAAAAATATAGAGAGAATTTTGGACTGAATTGTTACTGATAAATGAAAAAGAAAGATGTGGTAAGTATACACTACTGTCTGGAATGCACTATAATTGTTCAAAGAAAATAATAAATGATAGAAGCAGGGAAACTATCTTCTAAAATTTATCTTTAAATTTAAACCCTTGTCACAGACATCTGTTGGTAACCCAGTTATGGAATGTGCCCATGGGCTTTAGTTTTTTTTTTTTTTTTTTTGGTTCTTTCCCCCCTCTGTCTCTTTACTCTCAAGCAAGTGCAGCGGCTGTGTGACTTTATACATGTGGTGTTCAAGAGCTATCCCAGACACTAAAATCAAACTTAATACCAAGCGATTTTCCTTCTCACATCAGAGAGTCAGTGCCTCCTGAGTGATCCAATGTGGAACCTGTGACATCCAACAAAAAAAAAAAAACATCATCATGACAGTCAGGAGTTATGCTGAGCCTCTTGACATGCAAGTTTCATACATCCTTGTTGTTATTTATCACCAAAACATGTGTGGGTATTTATGGGAAGTAGCTGTTATTCCTTATTGTGTATTGTTATTCCTTACACATAGAACAATGTGTGCATTTCCACCTATAACACACTTTGTTAAGAAAAAGGTGATGATATAGAGCAGGGATTCAATGGAATATTTTAAAACATTAACTCTGATAACAAGGTAATAAATGGGCGGCTGTGGCTCAGTTGGTAGAGCAGGTTGTCCAATGGCCAAAGGGTTAGCGGTTCAAATCCTGGCTCCCACTGTCCACACGTCAATGTGTCCCTGAGCAAGACCTGAATTGCTCCCAGTAGGTCTGGCATGGAAGTACCTTGCATGGTACATTAGCATAGTAGCTGTCTACTGGTGTATGAGTGTGTGTGTGTGAATGGGTGAATGTGAGGCCTATGTAAAGCACTTTGAGTACAAAGGTGTAGAAAAAGCACTACCACAGACCATTTAAAGGTATGGTATGTAAAGTATGTGGGAATTTTTACTTTTGCTTTATTTTCAATGTGTGAATGAATTGTGATGTATCTGGAAAATGCCATGAGTTTTTTGGTTGGTTATCTTCACAACAACAACAACAACAACAATAACAATAACAACAACAACAACAACAACAACAACAACAACAATAATAATAATAATAATAATAATAATAACATATAGGCTGATTTCTGTAGAGTGGACTAATATTTTTTACTCCAACTCTGGGAGTCATTAATACTTAAGAGAGTTTTTTCTTTCTCTACAGTGTAAAAAAAAAAGTCCAACACTATCCACAAACAACCAGCTCAAAGCACAGAAGAGACACAAACCCCATGTACACACGTAAGCACAAGCAACACATGGTGCCTTTTAGAAAAGCAAACAAAATAAATGACTAAGGATAGCTGTTGACTGGTGTGACAGGTTCAATCCCTTAGAATTATGTGTGTGTGTGTGTGTGTGTGTGTGTGTGTGTGTGTACCGTATATCATCTCATTTTTTATCTCATTTTTGCAATTTTCCTGAAATTAAGTAATAAAGCTGGAGCCGGAGAATAAAAATAAGTTTTTCACCTCTATAATTTGTGTGAAGCATAAGCAGAACTTAACATGCCTATTAGGTTGTTGCCTTTTAATTGCTCTTCATGTTGTTACCTAATGGAATACATTCTCCAATTATCATTTTCAGACTCACAATGGGGACAGGATTCTTTTTCATGCTGAATCCAGTAATTATTCTGTTTCATCTCCGCTACAGATGTTGGGATGTTTTAGAAGATAGATCTATGGCTTCATTCACCTGAGAGTAAGACCAACAGGAGGGTAAACAAAACTTCTGAGTCTTAAGTGTCATCAAGTGCTGTTGACAGTCTGGGTTCACAGTGAACAGACTGTTAGCTGTCTAAACAGGGTGACGGAGGACGGCCCACTGTGGTTCAAACAGGTCAGCAGGAGTGAAAGACAACACCAGCTTGGCTAGCACCCTGTCCTTCGGGAGATGACACAAAGTTGTTGCCCCCCCCCCACTGCTTTCCCACCTGATGTTCAGCTCATCTCCCTTGTGATGACTGACACTCTTGTTCCCTATCACCATCAAGAACAGGACGTGCTGTCGCCACCCTGACCCTCTCTTTCTGGACAAACAACTGCAGCTTCTCTCGGTGTTTCTGTCTCACATCCTTTCCCTCAGTGGTTTTGACAGAGAGCCTGGTGTTTCAGGTTCAGGATGTTTCCATTAGCACCTTTTGGTGAAGCCTTTTCATCCAGCCATCACAGTCCTTGTGATCTGGCCACGGCTGGGCTGTTAACTCACCGCTCTGACGATGTCAATACAGACGGGCCCCGCGACACTCAGAGGAAGTCCTCAGTTCAGCAAAGACTCCCTCTGTTTGCTCTGTCTGTAATAATTGTTTGCTCTGCTGTCTGGAGGTGTTTGTTTACCTCTGTTGACATTTGGCACAGTGTCAGCGTCTGATATGTGTTAGCGATACCTGTTTTCTACAAATCTCATTCCTGAGTGCAGTACAGTCCTTTGTGAGATAAAATGACTAACATAGTATGAAGATAAGATTACAGTTTGCAACCTACATGCATTTTATTTTATAATTTTACACAGCAGACATGTTCAGACATTGAAGAGAAACATTGTACATGGATAAGCAGCTCATAGTTGTGAATAAGCCTGGCCTCTGCACAGTAATGTGGGCTGCAACCGGTGATTTGTTCTTTGCCAAATAACTCATCTCCCTTTATTGGCACTCAATAAGTCAGACCATTAAAATGATTAATCAAGTTCTCATTGAATACCAAGGGACATACTTCAATTGATGGGGCAAACAATTAATGGCATCCTGTTTATTTGAAGCGATTACACTGGGTTTGTTCCCATCTGCCTCATGGGAGGAAGTGGTGTCCCTGGTGCAGATGCTGTTTGTCAGAAGTCAGAACGGTGAAGCAACGAGCCAACGCGCAACAGAGGAGATTCAAGCAAACTGAAATAGAACAATGACTCTTCCAAGCCCGAGCCTATATCCTATTCCGTAGAAAACAATGCTTAGTTTGTGGCACTTTTCCATACACATGAAAGACAAGCCGTGCTTCTATGGTGCTGCACACTGTACACATTTTTGTGATATTTTGGTTCAGTTTGCTTTGAAGTGTCTTAGGGGAAATACAAGCCTCTGCATAGCATCAAATGTTTTGCTCACTTTAAAGGATTTGTGATGGGGATATAATCATTTAGTTCCAGATTATGTTTTAATGGGTTATATGTATAGCATTCTTATAACGAGCGGCTGCATCTCCATCCTCTATGCCAACATAGTTAGAACAGCAGCTGCAGTAAATGTCACAGTATGTGACTTTGCACATTGTTCTGCAGTTTGCACCTATATCGTGGTTGTGTTCCAATACAAATGAAATTCAATTTGAGACAAAAAAAAAACAGTGCTAAAACAGCCAGATAGCTGAATGATTGCTCTCTTTGAAAATGCATGAACCCCCACCCCCCCACTTGGCCTAACTGTGGTTGGAGGGGGCTCCGCCTCTGCTTATTGTTCAATGGCATGATTGTTTGTTGTCATTGCGGTATTGTTTTCACTGTCACTTTTTGATCTTAGTTTATGGTCCCAGATGTTGGCAGAGGGGTGCAATCCCACAGAAAGACTTTTGAGGGCTGTGTCTGATCTCTGCTGTAATTCTGCTAAAACAGCAAACAGACTTTTCCCTCTTGCAGCAGCTATAGGCCTGTATTGGAAAACATTGTAACCTGTTTTTTTCAGCTTGGACATTTTTTTTTTTTACATTTGTCTTGTCGGTGTTGAGTCTGTGAGTGAAGCAAACATAAAGTTGTTTTTTTAATATCGTTTAATATCGTGCTCATATGAATGCTATGAATCCGGCACCCATTTCCTCCCTTTAGGTGATTCCCATCTCAACACTTCTGGTTTGTTTCTGATGGTGTGAGGAGGCCACGGTGGTCTTCTTCTACTTCTGCAAAGGTTAGAAGATGTGAATGAATCAGTTCTGTGTGTGCCCAGGGAAGAGGCAGCACAAAGGCCTGTTGTGGGGGGCATAGCTTCTTACCACCAATCAGCAGTGATAAAAAAAAAAGAGAGACGAGGGAGCCAGAGGCGGCAAGGGGAGTAGAGTTCCTCTGTAATTACAACATGGTCTTAAAAAGCAAATACCAAGCCCTAGCAACCTCAGCCGGGAGACAGAGAAAAAAGGGGGGACATAGTAGAGAGGAGGGGTAGAAAAAAATAGGCAAGGAGAGTTAAGAAGCACCACAGAGAGCGACCCTGCAATGACCTCGGCTCTCCAACAATCGTCCCCTGCCAGCTGGAGCCAGAGTTAGGGGCGAGAGCGAGGGGCCGGGCAGGATCCCCTCCGATTTATGACTGACTATAAGGCCCCTGAAAGAAACCCAATCACCCAGGATTCCTGCGCAGCATGACTCTGGCTGGAGAGAATAGATAGCCCAGGAGAGTGTGGGACTGGGGCTTCAGTGACAGAGCCAACGGCTCATACACAGCCACTGACACAGAGGGCCACTTTACCAAGGGGAGGGCTAGTGGGCACTGGCTCTATTATCTGCAGCTCTCCGCATTGAGCATGATATCATTACACTGCGCAGACTCTAACCTCAGCTGCATTCAACGACTGCCCAAACTCATCCTCTGAACTCTCTTTGTCCGACATATTTCACAACCTGGAATTACATGCACCCGGCTAATTGCTCTATCTGTCTAATTAGTAGAAATTTAATGGTTATTAAATTTCAACCTGCTATCAATGTAGAGTGGGAAAGAGAGAGGCAGGCTGAGAGTAGGGCATGAAAAGAAAGGGAGAAGGCAGCTGTCTTTTAAAGCGGGGTAAGCCGCGCTTGGAGCTACCCCGCTGATCCATTAGCATATCTGAATGATCCTGTTCCTGCACAGCCACCACCACGCTGCAAGGTGGCACATCTGAAGAACGCGCCCTTTGAATGCGCTTGCAAGCTGGGGAAACTCTTATTTTTCAACCCGTTTGAAAATCCGGAGACAACTTGATGTTTGAGAAGCCAACAAAAATAAAAGAAGGAGAGAAAAGGGGAGAAGGGAAGAAGAAGGGAAGAAAAAAGTTTCAGATTTTGAGGAGGACAGAGTTTTACAAGGTTTTTGAAGCTGGATACTTAATAATTCACTTGATTCTACAAGCAGCAGTAAGGCAGTATGGAAACACACTCGTGCATGACAACAGTTTTCATCGCCTATGTGTTGTCAAAAGAAAGTGTGTCACAACTTCAGGTTCAGGCAACAGAAATGTAATGTTTTGTAGGAATATGTTCCACAAATCCTCAAAAGCAGGGTCATGTCCATATAAAAACAGATGTCATTGACAAAATATTAGGAAGTCTTAGATTTACGTTTTTGGAAAATATATAGCAATCCATCTTTATGGGCTCATAATACACATTACACTGGTATTTTTGCACTTGTACTGTGAACTACCTGCTTCACAATGAAACATAATTTGTAACAAAATGTCCAAAAACAGGTTTGGCCAGATACATCCCTGTAGGTGAGACACACCCAGTATTTGTTGCACAAATAAAACCAGCAAATTGTTTTTAATTTTTTTTTTTTAAATGTATAACATGTCTACAAAGTCTGATCCTGATCTTATTTGGTAAATGTGTCAGAGCTTAGGTTTTTTTTTTTTTTTTTTGATCAGCCTTGAAGTTGGTCTCCCCTCAGCCACAAAGCGGGCTTCTATTGACTGGTTCCAGGGAGCGTATTGATGGTTCCATAATTTGGGCACAGGAACACAAAAAGGCTGACCCCCGCTGGGCTCAGCACGACAGCCCAGTCAGCAGGGAGGCTTGCATTTATTAGCCTGGGAGAGGAGCTCCTGCAGAATTAAAGCACATTCACCCACCCATTGATCTCTGTCATGAAAACAATACTCGCTTCTCTCTCTGGCAGCGAGCTAGGCACTGCGCGCTCTGAGGTAATTCGGCGGCCATAGAAAACAGGATGGCTCACACCCCTGGGCTCCAAGTAAACTATTTGAAAACTAAGAGGAATAGAAAAAAAAAAAAAACTAAGCCATATTAGATTATCAATCCACCTGTCCAATTGTATTATGCCTCAAATTGGGAGGAATGGTGGATGAAAATGAATGCTGCTGTTGTGAGGGTGCTTCCAGGGAGCAGAAACCAGACTTTTTTTTTTTTTTTTTTGGCTGTTATGTGACATGTTGAATGCTACTTTATGTGCCTCTAGATGATTCAAAGCCCAGGTTTCTTCTCTTTTAATAAAAAGCCGTTCATGGCCTGGATCACAGCTAGGCCTCCTGCAGTCCAATGAACTTTCTTTTTACTTTTGGCTCTGGCATTATGGTCACATGAGAGGTGCAGCGCGTGGTTGCATAGCTTCCGACTCTCAGAGGGATTTTATCTGCCTGCAAGTGGAAAAGGGTAATACATGGGATACAGGCGAGGCAGATATGCTCCAACACTGTGAGGCCCCACCATCTTAGTTTGTGTTAATCCACTGATAATGGCCTTCATCACCTCCAAAAATACCAGAGTCAGTCACAAGGCAGGAGCATGCCTTCTAATTTCTCTTTTCAGACACATGTGTATGAAACTTCACCCAAAATGTGCTTTACTGTTTCCCTCCCTGGTGAAGATTGAGTTATCTCGCACTGTTTTTATTTTCAGGTCTTTCTCTCGATACAAAGAAACAATAAAACATCTTGGGGCAGGGACTATGATAATCTGCAAAAACAGCCTTTGTTTTCCTTTGTGGCATTTATGTGTGTACATTGCACTGACCGTTGACCTAAGGAAATTGCAGGGCTTTGATGCTGCCCTTGGAGGCTAGTGTCCAAAGAACGGGGGGGTGTCTGGACTGTCCGGTCAACTCCTCACGCACCGCAGGCTGCAGTGTCAACACAAAGCACGAGAAGACAGAGTGTCACACTTCACATATACTTGAAAGGGGCGATGCGTCTCATTATGCCACCTAGAGCTTCTTTTGTCAGCTGGGGTTTGATGTGAGAAGGAGAAGAGCTCAGGGAGATGCCATGGCCTGGTATGGGGCCTGATGCTGCCATGTTTGAAGTCACTGCCGGGACAAGGTCTTTCATATTTACAGAAAAGAGATGAAAACTCAAGGGATAGCCATGATTGGCACACTGTTTTGTTAGTGCAATAAATGGCTTGAGCTAATCACCATTTGCACCCGCCCTGTTCATCAACCCTCTTGCAGCCCCAGGAGTTTTAAAACACTGCTTTGCAGGCACTTTTTTGGCTCCTCAGACGTGAAACTTCCTTTAATCTATTCTTACTCAAAAAGCCATTCAAACATCTTACATAAATTATGCTCTTAGCATTAGAATCAAAGGAGAGCACCATCTCCTCTCTTCCTGTCAGTGAACTTTTTGATGGACAGATATATTGAGGCTTGCTTTATGGGTAGCATATGCGTATTGTAATTCCAAAAGTGACTTTGAAACTGAGCCACATCCCTCAGTTATGAGCTCCTTAAACACCACCACAGTTTTCCTTCATTTATTGCATGTCAGAAGGGTGCCGTTTAAAAAATGTAATGCAACAAAATTTAGGAGCTGTGTCTTATGCACAATATATTAAACTCATGCATGGGGAAGAATTCATTTTACTACAAGATTGTGGAATTATGACCTGAATTCATTGCATTACATCTGACATTTTAACAATGGTGTGATTACCTACATTATTGAAAGTGTTGTGTTCCCCTCAAGGTGTACAGCACTTAGCTAATTATTTGTCCCCCTGATCCTGGTCTTCCTGCCTTTCTTTATAGACTTACTCAAGTTCATTGTATGTATAATGTTTAACAGGAAGTGCATTCTTGTACCACCTTAAATATGCTTTGTGCTTAAGTTAAAAAGATTTGATTGTGCGTCTTTATCGCAACTTAGAAAAAGAAAACTTCAGTGTGTCTTGCTAGTGTTGACTAGTACACCTCAAACAACGATAGAAGGTCATGGTCAGGTCCATTCTTTGTAATAAACACAAGGCTTCTTTCATAAACAAAGCAGAGAGAAAGAGAGAAGAGAGGGTGTGTGTGTGTGAGTGTGTGTGTGATTGGGGGAGGGATCTGGGTGTAAACAGACTCTGTTCTTATCTTTGTTGAAATAGTGTGGAAAGGGAAAGTCAGGAAACACACAAAAGGGAGAAAGGAGAGTGGAAACAAAGCCAGGTACAAGATAATGACAAGGTCAAGTGTGTGCTCAATGGCTCATTTCAGTCAGAGAGAGATAAGGCCCAACCTGCTGACAAGGTGTGTGTGCAACAGAGGGGAATGGGAGGTCAGGTACAGCTCTAGGGACAGATCCCCCTTCCACATACACACTCATGGTCGCAACATCACTTGAGTTTCTGTGTATGAGATTACCAATTCACCAGCACCACCTGGTGGAAAGATTAGTGAACATACAGTACATGCAACATGAATAACAACTTTAATGAGAGAAAAGACAAATGAGAAAAGAGGGAAGTTAGTTCATGAAATGGTTAAGGATGCCAGAAAGACAGATGCAAGTGCAATTTTACTGCAACATAGCCTTTAGCTTAATATCTAGAGTCCAGTTTTGTGCAGGATAAAGCTTTTAAAAACCCTCCAACCAAAAACAATGAGTGTGAAAGGCAGGCTGCCAATGCATTCATCAAGTATTTCCTGGAGCAATTCCAACAATACCCAACAGTTCAAGTGGGAGAATTCCTGTCTTACTTTGATGTTCAACTTTCTTCTGTTTCTCAGAGGCACATCACTGACTGAGTGAAATGTAAAAAGGCATTGAGCTCCCATCTGACGTCGAGCATGACATTAAGTATGATTTCAAACGACAACAAATAATGTGTGAAAGGGCTACAGGCTCGTAACTTAGTTTCACAGAGCATAAAGGATTGGATTAGTTGAAAGCTATCTCTGATGTGTCACTCATCTCTACGAGAGGGTAGAAGGAGAACACAAGATAAAAACATCTTTTGGTGGACCAGCAAAGCATGAGAGGAGAAGTCAAGATGCAGAGATATGCTTCAGTAGATATCTAGTACCAGTGATTCTGATACTAACCCTAATCCTGATCTGGAATTCTGATCTCATGCCTGGATAAAGGGATGAAAACCCATTGGGACATATAAGGGAAGGCCTGGTACAGATGCTCAGAGGTGGGTCGGGTCTGTGGGACACCAGGTTGCACTTTGACCACACCGTGCCTTGAAGATGTGAGGGTCTGAGCGTCTGTTAAGGCTCATCCGTTGTATCCAGGTGCAGGGTATTCACTGAAAAGAAGCACCAGGAGAAATGCACTGAAGTGAACAACAGGGAGTCGGCTGGCTATGCTGTTGAGAGTGATAAAGGCACACATCAGCGGCGTGTTCCACTCCTTCATTTGCCTGCTTTTGAGATTATGGTGAAGTCTTGTGGAAGAAGAGGCAGAGAAAAGAACACTAAGTCATAGCTTATGCTTAAACCACACAGAAGATGACATTTAAGAGAAGGGAATAAGACTGTTTAAACAAACTAAGACAGGGGTATCAAACATGCAGCCCAAGGGTCCAATCCAGCCTGTGGGATGAAGTGCAAAAATTACACTGAAAATTTTAACAATCAAGGGTTTCCAACTCATTTTAGTTCCGGAGCCACATTCAGACCAATATGATCTAAAATAAATTTACAGCATAATAACCTATAGATAATAACAACTCCATTTCTTGATAGTTATACATTCTAGAAGAATAATGGCCTTGGTAAATGAGAAAAAGAATGAGAAATTGTACTTATTTTAGTTTGAAAGTCTAATTTTTTTCAACAGTATTATACCTGTTACTAAATGTTTGTAATGCACATGGACAAATGATAATCAGAGGCATACTGTTAACTTATTTTTCTTACAAAATTTCAGTTTTTTCAGGTTATTTGCATGTTTTGTGTGAGAGGATAATTTGTTATTATTATTATTATTATATATTAGTAATAATATATAATAATAAAATAATATAAATAATAAAAAGAATATTT
>JAPSES010000219.1:14070467-14092743 GCA_029822895.1 Maxillicosta whitleyi
CCCCCCCCCCCCCCCCCCCCCCCCCCCCCCCCCCACACGACAGCTATTGGTATATTATTCAAAGTAACTTGCAATTGTAAGCAACACCACTTCATCTCTTGCTTGTGAAGATGCTTGGCAAGACTTTCATGTTTATTTGTGCCTCTGTCACTGCCTGAGTTCATTCTGTTCTTCTGAATCACCTGTGTAGTCAGACTTACAAAATGTTTACAGCTATCTGTGGGCACAGAGCTAACCTTTATACCTCTAGGACCGTGGGGAATAAAGAGAGATCAGGCTCCTGGGTATATTTGAGCCCTCTGAGCTTGTGTTTGCTCAGGTCTCTGCTATGCACCTTTCAAGTTTTACAGACTTGCTATTAATGTTTGGCGAGCAGGTTGTGTGGGAGTGCAGTGGCAGTTGTACAGCATGTAATATGAAAAAACCTCCAGTCACCTCCCTCCTATTAAGGACACAGATGCCATTGTCTCTGTCATTAGGAAAAAACTTCCAGCATATCAAAGATGTTTCCATTGCTGTTTTATCTGCAGTCGGGTGTAAGAGAAACACATGGCTTAGATATGTATGTACAACTTTTTTATATATATTGTAGGTTTGAACAATGTACATTGTTTGAAGTTTATTGGGTGAGAAAGTAGAGCGTTCTGTAAGTGGGAGTTTCACTCAGCAGTAATTTTATATGGAGACTGGCATTGGTGTAGGAAGACGCTGTTTGATGTATCGCTTCAGTAGGGAAATTAGGTTTTTTTTTTTTTTTTTTCTTGCAGTGTTTTTCTTTTTCTGTGTGGTTTATTTCTGTTTGCTAGGTCATACAAAATGTATACAGTCACTCATAAACAAGAGCTCATCACACAATTCTCCCAGAGACTCATTGAGTTCTTCCCCAACCAGCAGTACAATACTCACCCTCATGCAGATACAGGCCTGAAGCTTTGATTAGAGAGTTCATGTCAGATATTTTAAGGGGGGGGGGGAGTGATGTCTGACAGTGACATGATTGAACCAAGGCATAGTTTGAGATCTCTCAGTGTTTTTACGCACAGCAGTCTGTAGTATCTGCTGAGAAAAATGTAGAAAAACAAGCCAAAAATACATCTAGAATGAGTAACAGTGCAGCAAACAAAGTACCTTTTTGTGTGTGAGTTCAGAAGAAAATGAGCAGAGTGGTCTGAAACGACAGAGCTCACGTAATTCATAAAACCGCTCTTTACAACTGTGGCGAGCAACATCTTGTGGAATTGATGCCATGAAAAACCAAAGCTGTTTAAGGACAAAACAAAGATCTTATTTGGATTTAGTATGATGTAAAGTGTTGTGTACGCAGTGAATATTGACACTGGGCTGCTAACAGCACGCTGGCTGTTTCGTACTGCTCTAAAATGGACTTGAATAAGGACAACAGCAAAAAAAAACGACAAAAAAAGAGCATCCAAAGTAAGTTAATTAAACACCTTCAGCAGCTTTAAATATGGAGCAGTATTTGCAGAGGTGTTGATTCATCCTCTGAGGAATGTTAACACTTGTTAACTCAGAATAAGTGTCAGCTTTGTCAAATATCATCAGCTTGTTGCAAAAGCAACTTTCAAAGTGAGTTAAAGCAAAAAGTGTTACAAACAATTTTTGAGGTCGGACTAGATCAGAGTCTGACAGTATCACACTTCAAATACCAGATAATGATAATGATTCTCCAATCAAATCTTGTGAAACTTGGTGTAACTGCACACATGTGATATTAGAACATTAGGAACCAGTTTCTATTTACTGAAAAGCACATTCATGAAATTACAAAATTATATAAAAAACATTACACATTCTCTCAAATATGATGTTGCTTCTTACAGAGTTTAAAGGCGTGCAGTTTAGCTCACACACATGCATACTTATATATGATTCATATTCATCCTTCAGTGTTCAGTAACAAGTTATTATTAAGATATGTAAATTTTAGTGCACTCACTTTCTTCGTTTGCAATGAAAATGAGAACATTAGAGCCTCCTGTGTGGTTAAATGCACCTCAACAGAAGCTACCTCTATCTGTCAAACAGAAGGATGATGTACATTGAAAACACATTCCCTTCCTTGTGGCACTCACATCTATCACTACTTTATGGCCACTCTCCGGCTGTAGCACATCTCTGCTGTGACATTCATCTATGTCAGCGTCCTAACTTGCATATCCGGAGGCCTGTGTTGTTTCTCTGTCCTTTAACTGTTTATAACATATTCTTGACAGCTTTTACCATAAGTTTCTATGCTATTCTGCATGCTTCTCATGGGAAGTCATGACGGAATGTCATAAATGTGCATTTTTTCCCCTGATGTCATGTTAAATGATGGGTAAATGCCTGACACTTCTGAAAAGTGATTCTGCTTATGTGCTCCGTCAGGTGACTAAAAAGGCCATTTCTTTTCAAGAGCATGTCTCCCCTGTTTTAATGAAGAATCCGTAGAGAGATTACTCATGCTTTCAGCTATCAATTCTTCAAGTCAAAACTGTCTAATTTACATAGCAGCAGATAAAAAATGAAGTAATGTTTATTTTTAGCAGTGTGTCTGCCGGAAGGTGCTTGTATGCATGTATGACAAGTGTTTGTGGGCGCCAATTCTAATTCTTTCTCCAACTCACAGTTCATGAATTGTGCATTGAAGTGTGGAAACACCGACTACAACAACTTCAGCGAAAAGTTTTTTGAGGGAAAATTTCCCTCATCCTTTTTTCATACACAGCATAGTGGGTGTTTCTCTGGAAGCAGGTAAGTAGAAGAGGATCTAAATTATCCCACGGCAGCACTACAGTGTACTGGAGCAACCCCAATACAGAGATGCTGTTGCTGCTGTTGCTGCTTATCACAATGCTGCAGTGGTAGGGAGGAGCTCAAATAAGCTCACAGCAGTAGCTTGTGGCAACTTCTTTCTCTCTCCAGATACTGTGAGGTTTTGGTCATGAGTTGATATGTTGCTTAATCCTCTTTATTAGTCAATAAACTCCATTACATTTACCCCCTACAAGTGTTAACAAGAGTAACTTTTGTCAGAGTGAAAGAATTCAGTAGGCTATATAGAAATGTTCTACCATTTGATGCCACTTTTTTTGTTTTGTTTTAAGGAATTGGATGAGGTCCTCGCATCCTCCTGAGATATGTTCTCGTTCACAGTGCATGCACAAGCAGGGAGCATTGCAAAAATGTTTGGGATCACTTCTCCTCAGCACATATATATATGGATAGTGCACTACCTGGATACATGCATGAATTTAAATGGTATCCTTATCAGGTTCCTGTTAAAAAATGAGCCAAGACGAAATTAAAACTTGATAATTTCTGATGCAACTGGGAAGTAATAGTGCCTCACCTTTGCATTACTGACATATGAACTTCCCCTAACCATCAGAGGGCACTAACTATCCACCTAATGCGCTTAAACAGTTACATGTCCCAAGGATATGAATACACTGTCGTTAAGCTTGATGTATTGGTTTGATTGGCGAATGGGAAAAAAGTGCAGGTTTCAGGTTTTGATATATTCAAGGGGAAAATTTCCTCTTTATTCAAGTTGTAAATTTTGAATGAATAGTAATAATGAGGTATGGGTGATGCAATCAAACCCCAATTAGCCTAATTTGCCTGGTTGGGTGTGATTATTCCCGTTCATGCACATTCACGGTGAAAGTCTCAAGAGATGACAATATCCGGACTCCCTCTGCAGAGAATCACCCATAGTTTTAGCGGAAGACGAATAGTCTCGTTTTTTTTTTTTTTTTACTTTTAGCAAGGCTAGGAATGTAATGAATTATGCGGTGTGGAATTATGGTAATTTGGAGAAAAAACTTTTTTTTTTCTAAAAGATTTGGAGGGACAGTCATTTACCCACAACAGATATCCCAGGATATTTTTGTGAGATAAAAATAAAGAGGCGAATGATTCTCTGATGATTAAAACTGACAGACAATGACCTAATTTACTAAAGAATAATCATTCAAACAACCACATTTGGGCTTAAAAAACAAAACAAAACAAAACAAAACCCCAAAACAAAATAAATACGTTAATTATTGCACTGGTTATATTTTAAAAAAAATCCATTGTCCTTATATTTTAAGGAAATAAAACAACTCCCTCTCCATCCATGCGCCAAGCTGTCGCTCTACTTTGATCATTTATCCTCCTCCATGTCTATAGAGTGTAGATATTACTGTATAAACATTCTGGGTCAATATACAATGAAGTCCCACATTATCAGATTATAAAGCATCAGTAAAAACGACCATATATTTGTTCATTTACTCTGTCATTACAATCACACCAACGCAGGGTTAATCCTACCAGCTGCGTCCTGGACGTAGCTTCCTGAGCGGATGAACAGTGACAGATGATGAGTTTAGTGCCCTAAGGATTGCTCACAAGACAGTCAGTGATCTGCTAACAACCGTTTAACACTGCAGAGCCCCAGACGCGGCGACAGACTGGGAAGAAAGACTCAATCTGGATGAGATGATTGTTGAGGTACTTCATTTGAGAGGTTGTATCGATCGAAACGGAACACTCATCACAACTGCAGCTTAAGATTTTCGCGTCTTGTCACCGGTCATCAAGTCTCCAGGAGAGGTATCCCGTTACGCACAACTTTTACGCACAACCAAGGAGCTGCCGATGAGCGCATTTCGACGCGCTGTTTTTGTTACCTGCAGCGGGGACTACAGCACAACTTACACTCTGACAGGTGTGATTATGTTAAGTGTGCGAACCGCAGAAATGGATGAAACGATCCGCTCCACAGTCTGCTGAAACGAGACCAAAACCACAGACACTGGGAACTTGCCTGGAACAGCGAGCTTCGTCGAGTGCCAAAATGAGCCTTTATTATCAGAGCTGCAGGATCTTACAGATAGTGTTGGCAACAATCACAGCGGTTCTCACACAAGGTAAGTGGCTTTGGTGTAATTGGTTGCGTCTTCATAAGTATTTAATGGCATTTCCTAGTCAGTTGTGAGAACCAGCTTCAGCAAAAGTGGAATGGATGAACCTCAAGCTTTGAGAAATTAATCGATGGAATAAGAACATATTGTCACCATTATAGGTTATTTGATAACAATTGCTCATAAATTAGTTTTGGAACTGATGTTTGTGTTGTGCATATATTAAGGAAAGGTGGGCCTCTTCACGATGCTATGACAGCAACACTAAATCATCATTCTGGAGAAGACTAAATAATAGATAAATGTCCTCATTTGACCACACACCTACGTCTTACATTACAGTGATAGAGCGTTTGAGTGAACCTAACATGCGCATATGTGTTTTACTTGCGGCAAGAGGTGCCAGAGCAGTGAGTAGGATATTAAACATTTAGAATGAAATCAGTGAGGAGTAAAATACTTGATGGGTTTATATTATAACTTCAGCCATGCCATAATGCTCAGTACTTTGCTTCCTTCTGGGAAGTATTGCTTTTTCCTTTATAGATGTCTCATATAAAAACGAGGGTACCCCATTTTTGCACACACTACTATGGAGTAACACAAACAAGAAGCAGACAATCTAACTTCACAACTTTCATTATGAGAGAACACATCACAAAGGCATTTGCTGTAAAGCCAATAACTTTCTCAAAGATGGCTATTTCTAGGGAATGCACAGGCTGGGTGGCTGATTTATATAGATAAAAAAATGACAAAAAAGGAGAAATTTTGAGAAAACAGATTCTTTAAAGCAGCTTTAACAATTGCATTGGACATAACAATCCCTACCAATCACTGCACAAGCTTAAGCCTCTCTCAATCTCTCCCCATCCTGTCTGTGTCTCCCTCTCTCTCTCTCCTTAACTCCCCCACCCTCTCACCATTCTGCCTCTGTCCCCATCCCCTTGGAGCATTACATGCTATATGATCAGTGCATCGTCTTTCTATGTTTGTATAAAGTGATTCCTAAAGCATTTAAGATGGGGTTATATAATCCTGCCAAGGGAAATGTGACTGGAAGATTTGACTGGTAAGAGGTGATAGGGTCAGAGTTTGAACATACACAACAAGTCACTGATATTACCTTTATATTAGATCATGAGTCAGTGTTCTTGGTTAGGTCTGAAACTAATGGCCATGTAAATTGAGTAAAATGTATTGTCAATTAAGGAATCTCTGACTATTTACAGTTATAATAGTCCAATTAGGAACATATATAGACATGATATTGTGGCACTGCATGTGCCTCTAACATGCAATATATCCTCAAGACCATTTTCATTCCCTGCTTGCTGGATGCCCTTTGATAATTTCATACACTGCTCAAAGACACCCCAAGTCTTGGCAAATATTGTCGTTTATTTAATGAACAATTTGCTTCCTCTCCTTGTGTTTATATCCACAGATGATTGCCAAGCGTTTCTGTGTTCCTGCCAAAATATTCTTATTTTAAACTATTTGAAATTATTTTGTTGTTTGATGTGTGACCCAAACTGATCACACTTACAGTGGATTTGGTTCAGAGCCACTGACGAAAAACAAAATCTTATTGTTTTGTTTTTACAGTCTTGAAGTCTCTCAATAACTGATTAAAATGCACACACTTATTGTTGTCGGCTGTGATGCTGTTGGGAGTCAGTTCAGTTCTGCAAGCTGTTTTGCACATATGGTAAAAGTCATTAATGCACATTAGAATTCCACGATGGTTGCTGAGGCTTTGTGCCTTTTAATAGAATAATACAAAGATTGATTACTTTTTGGGAAGAAATGCTAAAAGACAAGCACACAGAACTAAGAACAGTCATTTATGAAAAAACTTTGATATAGACCCTCAAGACAAACTTGAGGGTAAATTGTAGCTCATTAAACATATCCATATTTTTATATATTAAAACTAGTGGTGGAAATATTATATCAGTAATGAAGCAAAAATGGAAATCTTTAAGCCCTGAGTAAACTTTATAGTGACAAATCTCAGATTATTATACATTTCACGGTACTCAAAAAATTTCCTTTTCATCTTTAAAAGTAAGGTAAGGCAAATGTATTTGTATAGCACATTTCATACACAAGGCAATTCACAGTGCTTTAAAAAAAATGGAAAAGAGACAGGTTAAAAACACGCAATTACTATTAAAACAATCAATAAAACATAAATAATAATCAATTAAAATAGAGTAAAAGAGAAGATTGTAGATAGAAAGGATGATAGTTAACTTCAAATTGGATTGTTCTTACTTCACATAAGTGGAATAACTAAAACACAGTGGGATACAGGACACATGGAAAAAAAAAAGAGGAAAAAATCCTTAGCTTATTAGCTTAGCTTATTTTGAGCTCTTGTACAAAAAATAAATCCTGCTAAATCTAATTTCATACAAGGACCATTTCTAAAAAAGTAGACATTAAGATCACATGAAGAGCTCTTTTCCAAAATATCCATATTCAAAAATTAAATGTTTTTATTGTTATATATTATATTTTTCTGTCAATATCATTGAAATCTATGTTATAATGTTTAAAATTGTTATGGAAATAGCAGATAACATTAACCTAGTTCCAATTTTCCTGATACTATCTTAAAATCAGATTGTAATAAAATAAAATACAATTTTTTAATTAAATAGCTTTTATAGTGTTTTGGAAAAGAGCTCTTCATAAGTTTTCAAACTTGAGTATAAATTGGAGTCTTTCAGTCACATAAAACAAAACTACCTATATATACTTAAAAAGAAAGTAAGTAAGAAAGAAAGAAAGGAAAAAAGAAATAAAGCTAAAACCACACTATGTTCCATCTGCGTGAAAGCAGTTTTGGAGACGAGGCTTTTAGAGGCTGCAGTAGCATCTGCATGGAAACACTGATGCTTTCTGACTGAGCCAAGGAGGAAGAGAAGCTCAGGGTCTTGAAAATGAGTTATTTTAGAGGCTAGAACAGCTGGTGCGGCGGATTTGCTCTCAGGTTTATCGGTTGAGGGCAAGATTTTCATCATGATGAGAAGAAATGAAAGTTTTTTTTTGGTTTTTTTTCTTTGCTTGGTAGATATCTGAATATGTTGACAATAGAAAACTCTCCTTATAGCGCTGGATGGCCTGGAAACATGCTTCCATATCCTCAATACACTTCATATAAACTGTCTCTTTTTGAGTTTTAATTAAAAATAATAATAATAATAATAATTAAGTAGAAAACCCATCAGACATTTCTCCAAAAGGATGAGCTTATATGTGATGAAAATCGCTACATTGGTGGTGCATTCTCCCTTATTGAGACAGTGTGCCAGTTTCGAATCACCCCAGCTGGAGTTGTTGCCAGCTCTGGTATTAAACTGCACATCTGTCACTGTGGCCCTTGGTAGGCTAAGCCAGGGCTGCCCCGTTCCCAGATACAGTCTCTGCCTCCATAATGTCTGTCGCCCACTCAGTGAACATGACTGACACTCATGTCTACGTCCGCAACAGAAAGAGAGTGAAAAAAAAAAAGATATCTTGTTGTCTTCCTCAGTGGGGCTGGTGGGTTGACATAATTGTGACACATACAGTACAGTCATTCCTGTGTGAACTGTCAGACCATCATGACAGGCTTTTTGCTGGGGTGGATGAGACATGATGAAAAGCAGGAGACACCGTGATCGACGGGCAGTCCAAATGCCAGCAACCATGGGGGACGTGACGACTGATTTTCACATAGAAACAACCCAAGAAGTTCTCATGGGCTAAATAATTATTGAGAATTCAGTGACAGGCCGTACACTTCCTCTGGTATCTTTTGTTATAACTTGACAATTACAATTTACATGTGTTCGATCCCGTCTGTGTGACAATCTAGATCTAATCTCTTCAGAAAGACGCCCCTGTCAGTTTCAGTATGCTTTTCAAAGTGATGATGACTTGTTTATCTGACTTCCTGCAAAAGCTGTTTTTCCACTACTGTACTAAATGCAGTGTCATCCATTTTGTCATAATCTGCAGAGTAAACCACTGTTTCTTGTTTTTAATTCACCAAGTAGGGCAATTAGTCCCCAGATAAACAGTGCACAGCCAGGTCAGCTGCTATAATTCTATCAAAATGGATGTTTAATCGGGACACATGATGGGCATTTGACCGCTGCTTCAGCTCATTTCCACTGAGGCAAACACAGAAGCTTTTAAACCAGATCAGAACTATTTATACTAATGGTTTGTCTTATTTAATTTGGTATTATACAGAAAGAGTATTTTATGCACTGCATGCTAAGTGTTTAACAGTTAGCCTGTTATTCTTATGATAAATATACTATGTAGAGGTGACGATACTCAGCTTTGTTAATAACATACAGTTCATCAAAAGTTATTTCACTTCATCACGTTGCATGACACTGGTCCAGTATTCTTGCTTTTCTGCTGTAGGATTTACCAGATATACACATACCCTGCTGACAATCTGAAAAGCCATTGTAATCCCACTTTTTGATGGTTGATTTCAACCTTGTGCCAGATGTATCAGATCCCACCTTTCCATCATATAGAGAAAAGCAGATCATCCATGTGACAGCTAACCCTGAGGCTGTGGAGTGAAATGCAGGAACAAAAATTATAGGTATTATTTTTTTGTACCAAAAAAAAAAAAAAAAAATGCACCAATGTAACATCTATTTGAAACGCTATAACTTCTCTTTAACTATATTAATAACAATAATAATAATAATGCATTTTATTTATATTGCCCTTTACATCCAAGGATCTCAAAGGCCTACATGTTAAAAAGAGACTAAAAAGTAAAACAAATATAATATTAAGAGAAATTGTTTAAAAGGAGTCTAAAAAGAGACTACTAAAAAGAGAAACTACTAAAAAATGGGACCAAAAGTTTAATATTAAACATTAAAGTTCAACTCAGTCGGTGTAACGTGTAATTCTTTTGATGAGTTCAGTTGATTGGTGTATTAGTGCTGAAGTGTACATAATTTTAAGTTCAGGACTCCATAGTTCAGTTTTCATTTCAGAATGGGGACTTTTAATAACCCGCTGTAATTCTCTATTTCTATCTTCCAGACATAAGCAGTAAAGAGCTGGCAGACAGTAAGAACCTAGTGCCTTTTCCAGTCTCCTTGCCAATCAGCTATGAGGTGCGTGATGCCGACTATCTTTTCCTAAAAGAGGCTGGGCAGGACTTTATGAGGAACTCCAGCACGCAGAGTCACACGCAGCCCTTTGTTATCTTAAGAGCCAGCCGCCAGCCAGCTGTCAGCGCCAGCTATGGCACTATGTACACAGAGCAGATTGTGCCTCTAAATCTGGTCCAATCTGTGCAACTCTTCAACGCTCCAGAGGTCTTCACCTTTAACTGGAAAATCCAGGCCTTTGTGCTGACCACCAGGGTGTTCTCCTCCAAGCCCAAAGTGCGGGTACTCTTCTATGTGGCTGGGAGGGACTGGGGCAGAGGGGAGGGCACGCTGGATGAGTTACCATGTGTGACGGTGTTTGCTTTCTGGCAAACCCAGGAGGTTAGGGGCTCCTGTGCCATGGGAGGTGAGAGGGGGACCTGCATGGCTGAGCTAGCACCTGCGCTGGGTTGGTTTGCTCCGGGGTCAGAGGGCACGAGCAGGGAAAGGCAGGACCCATCTGCTGGGAACCCCGTGGAGCTGTATTACCAGGCTCAACCTAAAGTCAATGGGAAGTGTAACTCTGTGGATGGCACTCGATGGGGTAGCTCACAGCAGCAGGCTGAGTATGTTCCAGTCACCCCCATGCAGAGGATTGGCAGCGTTCGTCTCCTGCAGGTGCCCAAAGGAATGGCAACGCTTTCTCGATTGAAGCTTGGCAATGCCATTGTAATACGGACATCCTCCAAACCACTGAAGAAGACTGACATCGCCACCTTCTACATACTCATGGCCAGCTCTGCTCAACTCACCAACTTCACTCTCAAGTAAGTGTGTGAGTTTTGTCAGTGATTCTATAATGATAAAATAAATTGGTCAGTAAGAATTCACTACATGGGAAGTTAAAGTGACACAAAAGGTAGTAAATTCAAAATGTCATAAATTAAGAAAGCCTTCGTATCAATTCATATAGAAAGACTATTATCAATCTGATCATTTTCAACAGTTGAACCAACTTTTGGCGACGACAGTGCGCTAAATTGGCGGATCAGAGCTTCATGCATTTGTTTTGATCGAGCACCTCACGGAAATTGCCGAGTATTCATCGTGACCTAGTTTTCCAAAGTTTCTCGGTCACGCGCAGCGGTCCGTCGGAGAATGTAAACATTGCAATTTTGAGGGGTTGGAGGGCGATGTGTAACCATTAGTGACGAACTCTAGGTGGAAAATAGAGCCCCGCGGCTGTGGTTTATAAACACTTCATTTTGAATTTACTACCTTATGTGTCACTTTAACTAACAGCATTAATTCTCTCCCCAACAAATGCCGCAGAAAAATTGGAGGAAAACAGATTTAATATGGATTATGGCATTTCTCTGAAAATAATTTTAGTCTGCCTTCTGGGAAGTCCAGTAGATTAGAAAAATACATGTCTGAGTGAACACAGCTTGATGACATTAAGGGCTATTTCGAGAGCTGTAGTCATCAAGGTTGACATAGATCAAACAACATCACGTGTAACTTGTGACTCAATATTGCTCTGTTTTAAGGGTATGCTCAATGTGGCGGTATTGAATGTATGAAGATCACAGGGATTACCAATGTAGCTCAATTTAATTTCAGGCTCTGTTCTCATTTTGCGAAGCATAATGTGCCCGTTTGATTGGAGATGAGAGCTTTTACCATCTTTAAGCAGTACAGTTATCCCTCTGGAGGTCTCTGTGACATCCCTGATAATGACGCTAATTTAGAGGCTACGTGTGTGAATTACTGCCACAGCCACATCTGAAGCAAATCTGCCTTTAAACTTAATCTCACTATACTTAAGAGGAAAAGAAAAAATACAACTGAATAAAAGAACAAGGTGGTTCTCATGGCTTTTTACACCCGTTGTCGGTTTGTTGCTCCAACAGGGCCCCTTTTTAAGTTGAAATGATGCAACATGGGAAGCTGACATCTCAAAACTGGATGTGAATGAAATGATTACACCTTGCTGTGATCATTTCATTGATGGTTTTCACGGTCATTCACAGCATCGTATCTTTTATTAACATCATTCAGACAGAGATCAAATGGATCCCATCTCAGTGTAGTTATGTATGGATGTCTAGGTTAGCTGTCAGAGAAGACCAGCAGAGATTTATGCTAACTTGACAAGAGACATATTTTTTTCATTGTTATTCAAGACACTATCTGGTTTATTCCATGTCAGTGAATAATGGTCTGTCAGGAAGTGTGAAAAGCCTTTCCCTTGAATGTAGCTTTTTTTTGGTGATAAATCCTGTTTTCATGTACGGTTTGTTTTCATATCATGTATTAAGGATTTATGTTGCAATTTCTGATTGTGTACTGATATTCAACAGTCCGAGAAGAAAAAAAAAAAAACAACAACCAAGAAAGTTCTTGAAGACAGCTTTTCAGCGTTTTCCTGAGGAGGTTTTACAGCCTGCCTAAGTGCATTGAGTGTTACCATGGTATATAATCAATACTTCCTGAAAAAATAAATACTTTCGGACTTACTTCCACTTTGACATTCTCACACATGCTTCAGTGGAGCCAAGACAGTCAAGAGGAAAGCCATGGATTATTAATTCATTTTTTTCCCCCACCTAGTCCTGCACTCTTTCATTTAGAAAGTCACTTGCTTAGATCAACTGTGGCTGAGGGAATAGGTAAATATTGATTGAAAAGACAGCTGTGCATGGTTGCATTTGTCCTCTTCTTCATGTGTCAGAGTTAGCTTTGTTGTCAGCTGTCAAAGGTTTCCCTCAAGTGAGCTGTTCTTGTCTCAGGTGTCAAAATGTATCAGAAAAAATGAACATGAGGTTGTTTGGAGTGTCTCAGGAACATTACATTGTATTGTAGATGTGTTCTTACATGGTTTGTAATGTTGGACTTTGGATCAGAACGAATTTGCTGATTTTTCTCTTTTTGCAGTCAGATATACATCATGTCCTTTTATAGGAAATGGTGATACAGTCACAGTTGGTGGAAAAGCCTCTGCTGTTTATAGGAGTTCTCATGAATCCAAGGAGTGATGAGGATTCTGCTGAGAGCTAATCCTGATAATAAACACATTTTATACGTGATCATAAAATTGTTGGTACATTGACAGCATAAAATACCATAGAAGGTGGAGGTTGGGCCCATGGAAGATGCAGCTGGGATGCAAGAGCAAGAGGGTTGGATAAACAGTGTCAGCTTCAAATGTTGTGTTGAAAACCTCCATGAACATGAAAGGATATAATCAGTCACATGGTAGGGAAGTCTGCTGAGCATATTGCAAGTAGTTGATGTTGATCATCTGAGTGTGACATGGGTGCACTGTCTGAACTAATACTATATGCTGATATTTGGTTCACTGATCTTCGCAGCTGTGAAACCAGAACAAGGGGAATCCCTGGAATACTGCTCCTTTTAATTATTGCTGCTTTAATGAATTTGCTTAGTTACACATGTTAGTTACACAGATAACAGAACTCTCTCCTCTCCTCTCGTCTCCTCTCCTCTCGTCTCCTCTCGTCTCCTCTCCTCTCTTCTCCTCTCCTCTCCTCTCCTCCCCTAAACCCTTACACATCCCCAATGTATAAACTCTTAAACACACATTTCCATTTTGCATCTCATAAACATGAGATGATACACTTACTGTTCCTTACATAGTAACACAAAGCTTCACTCCCTCAGCTTATCAACACATTAACAAGCCCAGTGCATCCGGTTCTCAACAGCTGTCTGTGTGCTTTATCACTGTCTGAATGTCCCATTAAGCTTTGCTTAATGCTGTCTCATCAGCATGATAAACCTGTTATTGATGTCTATAGCTGGAGTCAAGGGACATACAAATTTGAGGTCGACTGAAAAAACGACAAGCCACACCTGTCCATTCCAGCAAAATGAACCTGTCATTCTCGGTGAGAGTTTGATAAAGGTCATAGATAAAGTATTGTACTGCCATTATTACACTTCCCATGTGAAGGGCAATTAGATTATCCTTTATATGAACAGCTGAGATCAGCTCAGTTGAATAAAATGAAGTATAATGTTTCTTCTTGTTTTCTTAGAGTGACATGGTAAATAGTTGTGTTCTGTGGTTTTTATTTAAAGCAGCATTATGGTAATAAACAAACACAGGACTGTGTATCAACAGGATATTGTGCACTTCAAACAGTTTGGGGATCCTATTCTTTCATCTGTGTGACAAATAGGTCTTTTACATCAATTTTTAGTGCTGTGGTGTCTGCCATCTGGCAGGAGTGTTGGCATGAACGTCTCCTCAACTCCCTAAACTGCTCCATAAGTACGTTAAGCACGTTGCTGATGGCTGGCCATCAGACTGACTAAACGGTGGACATTTGCCTGCATAATTAATGAATGCATCTGTTTCCGTTTGCACCAGGGTTCACCGGTGGTATGGTGGCCCTGTAGTGATGCATTCACAAAGCCAGAGATGGGAATACAAATTATATGAGGGAAGTAATTAAAAACCCTATGTAATGTCTTGACAGCAGCCTTGGTGATGAAATGCATCTGGGCCAGACTGTCTAGTTTACACAGAGGATACAGTCTAGGGTGTGGGTCTTTGATCAGTCCTAGTTTCTGATTTATTGTTATGTATTTGTATTTTTGTTCTGTCTTATTGTTTTCTTTCTTTTACTGAGCTTCATGCCAAGGCTCTGTGATCTTTAAAATAAGTTTAAAGAAAACTACATTCCACAAATAACAAAAGGGAAGGGATCTGAGTGATGAAGGCCACGGACCAAGGTCGGCTTTGAGTGAGTTTGACAGTTTGTGTGTGTGTTCATTGCGTTGTGTGCCACTTTATGTGTGTACAAATGTGTAAAAGTATTTTATGTTTATGTGTGGGTGAGTGAAGAGTATGTTAAAGGTGGAACAATAGTGCCACTCATGCCTTGCCTGGTCAGAAGTGAGATGGATGGCAGGTGCAGCACCTGAGAGCTGCTTTTCTCACACACTGTCAGCTTCAGTCTCCACAGCCATCCATCTTCCCTGCCCTGGTGCCTCCCCCTGCCCGAAGCCTCCTGAGGGCTTGCTAACCAAAGCCATGGACACTGGATCCTGCTCCCAACCACTCATAAGAAAAACGCCTCTTTCAGTCACTGGGGATTTTTTTTTTATACGCACAGGGGGTTGAAAGAAGCTCTAGATAAGTCTCCTTGTTACTGTCACTTTTTATTAGTTAAACCCTGCTCCATTCAACTCAATACACAGAGGTATTTCATCACAGCAGGATCCAACACGGTCCAACATGGGATATGTTGGACCATTAATACTCCAGACATACCTGGCCATTTACCGTGCTGTTTATGTAGAATAACCGATGAAAAAGACAAAGATCACATTGTGCTTTATCTATTCAATGCAAAACTGGTGTGGCTGGGTACGCAACATAATCACAAACACAAATAGACCTTTTGATAAACACTACATCTGGAAAACAAAACATCTGATTGTCATTTTATGTGAAAAAATAAGAAAAAATTACACATTGTAATTTAAGATTAAAATTTGGAAAATGTAGCAGCTGTAATCATTGGTTTCCAGGAGTGATTTGCAAAATAATTGTAGAGGCAGAGATAATTAACATGTTGCTCCATTGTATTGGCATTTCTACTAGCGGGATCCAAGTAACAGAAAACAAAAACCCTACATTAATTCATTTTTCAGCCTTTTTCAATTGTTCTACTCTATTTTAGCCCAAATTGAGTATTTGTTTCATATATTATCATGTACGCTGTCGCTGCATGGACAGGGCAGTCTTTTCTGGTCACATTAATTTACTATACCAATACAAACACAGTTATACATATTAAACTCAGTATCTACAAAGTCTACAGCTATAAAACAAAACTGCATTTTTTAACCAAGCAGAAGACAAGTTTTTCATTTACCACACAGCAACAACACTACATGATTTCACCTTTTAACCTCCTGATCCCTGACTGAATCCTTGTTAATCAGTTGTTGCGTGCAGCTGAAAGGGGATCCTGCAATCCTCTGGTCACAATAGCATTAGATTAAAACTTTGGTTGAAAAAGACACTGCTTGTTTCTTTTTATTCTTTGACTTCTTTCAACACTGTCTCAAATGCCACAAAGAGACAAATCAATTTGTATTTTTGTCAGACAGGACGAGGCTAAAGGGAATTAAGACGCATGCACGCAACGATTAGTGATCACCTGAGACATGACTTAAGTGTGCAGATGTTAAACGTTTATACTGCACACGCTCACAGAGAAGAGCATGCGCACACAAAACTCACCACAAATCCATTAAGAGGTAACTTTAAATATTTCAAGGAGGAGATAATGCATGTTGGTAAACTGTTTTGTTTCACTCTGCTGAACAAAGAGCAATGCTGTTTCACTTTCTGACTTTTTAAAACCAATCCTCATCCCAACTGCTCAGTGTCAGACTGGTTTTGCTCCTATTGCAGATTACACCTCCTCAGAGGCTCATAATGCACTCCACAGTTAGTGCTTATCTCAAAGACTTAGAGATAAAGCATACAGCTTTGCATGCAAAAGAACAGGACATTTTACAAAAGGTTTGAAGTTTTAGAGACAATTTAGTTTACAGCGCATACTAATGAGAGATTTGAGAGTATAAAATAAGGTGCAGTTTTACGTGTGCGCTTTCCTATGGCCTTACTCCATCACAGATCCTGGAGAATGTCTCATTAACATTCACCTGCAGCAAGCTGCTTATGCTAGGAAAGCCCACTGGGAAACTCTTCATGTTCGGCTGAATAATGCTTACCATTTACAAATGAGAGGCCAAGAAATATAATGATCCATTAGTACAGATTAAATAATGAGTGTGCGTAAAAATGAACACAGAGAATTATGTTTTCTTTGCTCCCTTCATTTCCTCCTTCTGGGAGGAGATAAAAGTACTTATAGTGTGATGAAGGATGCAGCAGTCTTCTATAGTTTCTTAAAAGGCTCTTATTTTGCTAAACCCACTTTTATTGGTCTTTGGTTCATTTATTTGTGTATATGGATCCTAATAGTTCCAAAAGTTTGAATTTGAATCCTCCAGGTGCAGCAAATCTATCTTTTTATTCATTTTGGCAAAAAAAAAAAAAGAATTTCTACAACCTGTTTTAATTCCTGCTTAATTTGTTTTGTTTTATAGCGAGTTGTCACATTTGCACGTATAAGATTCAGACAAATATTTCTCCGAATTCGACATCATTTTTGTCAGCAGCATTGGTTGTAGTAAAAACTGAAAATATGTGCAAACTTCAAGCCGATTACCTAAAATGTTCAGTTATTGGTCAAAAGGGATAAAGTGCACAGCCAACAACCTGGAGGGGGAGGGGCATGAAATGGCTTGTGTGCATTTAAAGGGCCAGCGCTGATATCATATCATATATTTATCATTACTTATAAATATTGCTAAAGATGGACCTGTGAAGTTGAATTAATGAAGAATTCAGACCCAAGCAGAGCATTTACAGTTTATGTAGACCACAGGGAAATTTTTTCAAATGCATAATTCCATTTAAATACAGCAAAATATCACTCCTTTAAATAATAAAATGTTAAACATATGATTCTGTGTAAAACCTTGGAGCCATGGTAATTATATGCAAGTATGAAGAATGAATAAATTATAAATATTATAATAAATAATTTCTAACAAGCTTACAATGTACAACTTGTTACATGTACAGATATTAAAAATGCAGAAGCAAATAAAAGTATAAGACACACAACAAAAGAAAGTACGTTTGGTTAATTGTTCATGTCATTTATGAAACAGAATAATGTCAAAAGTTCCATCACTTATTGATGTTCTACTGGATATTAATACAGGACATTTTACATTTACCACATTCTTGACCTTTTCATTTTTGACTTTTCACAGAGCGACAGTAAAGAAAGGCGTGACCTTTCGAACAGCAACACCCAGTAACTCTTTACTGTGGGACATCACTCTGGACATGGGTGCAGATGGGGCCATTGCTGTTGTTTGTCAAAGGAAGGCTCCCATACCTGGAAAGAGGCAAGTGTGCTGTCTTCACATTAGCATATATGTCTGTGGGTGCTGTATAATTACATATTTATCAGCTTAACCTGCAATTCTTTGGCTTGAACATAGCATTCTAACAGGACTTTTGATGTACTGTGCAATACTTTTGCCTCTAGCTGTGGCATAATTGAAATCTATTTCCTGCAAACGTGCTGGTATTTGTTTTTGAACCTATGCAGTAAAAGACAAACAACCTTCACTCTGTGAGTCTGACAGGAGCTTAATGCAGAAGCATAATGTACTGTGACCTAAGAGGACATCTCTTATACACTAAGCACAGGTTGGCTGCAGATGCTCTTGTAAAGCTGTCCCTTGTAAATAAGCATTACTTTTCTCCTTCATTGCCTCATTCTCTCCTACGTTTTAATCTTTTCTCAACATTTAGCAGCTTTGCACGTCCTAACATTCTGCATAACTGTGACTTCAAAGCTGCAAGCGCTAAACAAAGCAATGCCAATATTAAAAGAGACTTGTGTAAAAGTGTGTTTCCTTTACTCTTCTAAACTAAGCAATTACCAAAGCTTGAGTAAAGTGCTAAATATATAAAATATAAATATCATCTTGCACAATACTGGGAGCTTGTATCAAGACAAGACATTTGCAAGCTGGTTTGCTCAATCTTAGCTCTTAAAGCTGCTAAGAAGTATTTAACTTACCCTATAAACTCATTAAACAGGGCCATTATACCCTTTCCTCTACAAGCTGCTTATCTAGGGTGATGTTTTGACTTCAGTGCAACTTTATTTCACCGAACAGAGATAAGTTGAGTTTATTTTAATAGTCATATTCAAGGCCCAATGCTCACTGTCACGTCCTTTAAGCATCCTGTTTCTTGTATGATTGCTTCTTAATTTGCTGCCACAACAATGACACATAAACAACATGTACATAAACTGTAGCTCCAACAGTGAAGCAGTGTTCATGTAATGTACAATTAACAGGTGTAAATAACACAATGAGCTGTTTGTTTCCTCCGTAGAGGCAGAAATAATTTCAGCTGGTTATGTTAAATCTCTGCCTCATCTTTTTTTTAATATATATACTGTGTGCTGTTAGTCATAAAAAAACATGATGCAATAAATTCTAGGTGAGCTCAGAGGCTTCGCTGACCGTTCAAGGGCCTTGAATGCAATACATACAATATTATTTACATTTTTATTGTGCACTTGACTTAGAATTCCTTTTGCCATTTAAGCTTGCCAGTTCTTGCAAAAAAAAAAAAAAAAAACTGATTATTTGAGTTCACCCATTGGGATTTAACTCCAATAGTAAGATTATTTCTGCCTCTAGAGCAGCTCCAAGAAACGCTTTTAAAAACTAAAGCTCTAATCTGTGTGTAAATGGTTGGCATTGCCAGAGAAGAGCAAGAACAGTCAACATTTTCGAAAATAAAGAAGAGTAATTATAAAGCAGTTATGTTTGTGAGTAAATTAAAATTACTGCCAATGTGTTAAAAGGTTAACTTGCTGTATGTAGCTGAATATCGTTACTTGTCAAACTCCTCAGTGGTCACATCATAAAAGATACAGCTGCTTTAAACAGGGACAAAAACTGACTTTATCTGTGTATGTCATTATTGCTTTGACCTCATTAATTTGTTTTCCGCTCTTGTTTTGGATTATAGCATTATCACAACTTGTTTATGGGTTAACATATTTTTCACTCAGTTATTCTGCCTAATCTCCTCTCAAATGTCATGAAACTATCAGAGCCCCTGCAGAGTCAGTCTACTGTCACACCACTGTGGGGGATTTTATTTTATTTTATTTTTTTACTTTCTAGTGAGTATCTGTACATTAAAACTATTTTTTATCCTCTCTTCCAGCAGCTTGGTTTGGATCTTAATATTAACTGCTGCTTCTCATAGACAGACTGGCAGTCATAAACAAGTTGTTAAGGCATCAATCGGCTGCAAGCTTCGCAAGAATGGCCAAAGGCATAAATAGTACAACAAAAGCACCTATCTTATGGATATCTGTGTTAATGCATACTTAAGGGGATATAAGCATGTGTGATGCAACATATCTTGTTTTAGTATTTGGATGCCAGAGCACCATTATCTGTTAATCTCAGGTTTTAGCAATATGCTACGATTATGTTTACAATGACATCAATGTTAAATGAAATGTGATTAGCAGTTTGTGTAGTTGTTTTGTCAAATGGCAGCTGATATGATGCAGTTTTGAAGTCATTTTCATGCAATAAACGAGCCAAGTGTGTATCCGCACTGACACAGATGCAGTACCTCTGATAGCGTCATGTGTGTATGTGCATGCTTATTGTATTTTGGCCCACTAATATATCTTCTCTGTAGTTCAATACAGCACCAAGAAATAAAACAAAAGGAACTAACTTGGGCCACGGCAGAAAATTGAATCCATACGCAGGACACTCTGTTCTCGCTGGCATCACTGAGAGGCCATTATAAGTTACAAAGGTTGCTCCACTGTTGTGTATGCAGGATGCTGCGGCCCTCAGACCCCCTTTTATTCTGTACACATTTAACAGTACCAGCAGCTCCAGGGTACAGGCAACAAAGTGAAATTCACCTCTGTTCTTTCTTGGTTTAGTTTTTGTGGAAAATATCTTGAGATGCACAGTCCTCAAAGGTAAAAAAAAAAAAAAAAAAAGGATTGGGTCCTGTCACAAGTACTTGCATCATACTCTTTTCTATTCATAACACTATATTCACTGCGTTTCACTAAACAATATAAGCGGTACATTTTCTGTTTTAATCTTATTCATTGAAGTTACTGCTTTTGTTTCAACACACTCAGCAGTTTCCCAAACATAAAATTAGTGCAGATATGATAAGCCTGATATTGAACATTAATACTGTATGGTCTGCTGTTCTTTGCTGTCTATAATACATTTGGCCTATGCATTACAAATGAGGTCATATTGACTCATTCTCAGTGCATACAATGAAAATGTCAATATGTCATGGCAGCAATGTCATCCCACAAAATACATACAGCTCCTATTATAGGAATTTGTATGATTTGACACATTTTGGCCATGATCTTGCAGATTACATTCTTTCAGTACATTGACTATGTTATGTCAAAGAAATATGTTAAATGAATGTATTTTTTTAAACATTAAAAATGTACAATAAAAGGATGGCGTATTTTCCTCTGGGCAACTGAATTTAATTCCACACTGACTTATAGGTCAAGCACTGGAGAACTAAAACCCCTCCTGGTTAATCATGCCGCCTTTACTTTGTGATGATTATTTCAACAGGAATTTATTGTGGAGAAAGTGTCTAAAATGCTTTGATATAGTCAATAGCCACAATATAAATGCTCCATGTGCACCAGGACCTACTTGATCAGATATAATCTGATCAGATACTGACTATCCGATTGGATCTGACATTGATTTTGCAATTGGATTACATCATATAATCCAATACTGCTTTTATCTGTCAAACACAATATATGCTGTATGAGCTTTATGGTGCATAGGGCTTACCTATGATCTAGTGTTGTAGTAGTTGAATACCCTCAGACTTGAGATCAGGCTGCAGAGACTATTTTATGCTTTTTCCATCTTGTCTCTGTGTCGGATCACAGTGGGAGGAGAAGGACTCGTAATTTCAGAGTGAGTCCTCGAGACCAACAGATTTTTTTTTTATGTTCATGTTAACAAGAAATCTAATTATCCATTGTTACAAATAAACTTAAATAATAAAATTTAAAAAAGCATGTGGAAGAAATTGTTTTATTTAAAGCAGGAGTGTCCGATCCCGGTCCTCGAGGGCTGGTATCCTGCATGTTTTAGATGTTTCCTTCTTCCAACATACCTGATTCAAATGATAAGCCTGTCATTAAGCTCTGCAGAAGTCTGATAATGACCGTCAGGTGTGTTGGAAGAGGGAAACATCTAAAACATGCAGGAACCATCCTTCAAAGAGCAGGATTGGACACCCTGATTTAAGGTGAAATATGCACAAGGATGTATTGTCTGGAAACTAACTTGTTTTTATGGTCTTGGTATTAACTCTTTCTTGCTTCCTCAAACACTCGGTCTGTTCGAAAGTCCGCCCTACACCCTACGCACTGCATACTTGCCTTAGTGTACACTGTGTACTGCAGACTAGTCCGTCCCCCAGGACGCAGTGTAGACTCCCCCCGCCAACGAATGAGCACCTCCGTATCTAAATCGGTCCCTAAATGA
>JAPSES010000219.1:14099047-14118341 GCA_029822895.1 Maxillicosta whitleyi
AAGTAATGGTACTAATGTAAGGACTGATGAAGTAATGGTACTAATGTAATGATGAAGTAATGGTACTAATGTAAGGACTGATGAAGTAATGGTACTAATGTACAGAATGATGAAGTAATGGTACTAATATAAGGAAAGATGTTCAAAAGGATCATGTGGATGTGGACAGGTGTCTGGATCAGCATTGATGTTGCACAGCTAAAGTGATGTTCCAGTGTTCTACATGTTCCTTTCACCTGTGTGTTTCTGTTATTTTTGCCCCGCCCTCCAAAGTGGATCCAAGGGGTGCTGTTTTCATTTTGTTTGTTTGTTTGTCAACATTTTAGCAGCAAAACTATTGGTTGAACTCATACCAAATTGGGTTCATAGATTGCCAGTGACTCAGAATAGAAGTGGTTATATTTTGAGAAAAGTGGGTCAAAGTTCAAATTTTTATGTTTTTTTCCCTTTAATTTCAAAATTTCAAATGTCTATAAAACATCAATGTTCTTTTATTTTATTTTACTCATAACTTTGCACATATGTAGAGGCAACACAGGACATGATGACATCAGATGGAGCGATGGAAAAATAAGCTACAATATTTGCAAGGGGGCGGGGTTTGTTGTGCTGGCCAGTAGATTTCCACTTATGGGTAAGGAACCAAATATAGTAACTTCACAAACCTTGCTTTTTTTTTTTTTTTTGTACATCAATAACAAATTTAGAAACATTTTACAAAACTAATACAGTCTTGTTATGGCCAAGGTTAACATTTTGAATTTCAGGATATTCCTCTATAAAGGGTTAAGCACTACCTGAGAATAAAATGGGCAGTAGAGGAATAAGCTGTTTATCTTGTCTATAGTGAAGGGGCAGGAGGACAATTGGAGCTGCCGCCACAAACTTGGCACCAGAGAGACAAGGTTGGTTTCATGTGTGATGGGAAGGGCAGCGATGGACAAATAACTTGTACCAAAGTCACCTCTGCTCTCTGTCTCTTTTCCACACAGTAAAACAAACTATTAGCTGTACTCCAACAACATTACCCATCAATCTTGCAGACAATGAAGAGTCACTGAGCTAAATCGCTCACCAGAAATGACCTCACAGCCTGCCACTGCGCTCCCATCCAGTGACTTGTCCCTTTTATCCTGTGAACCTGGGTACGGCTGACTGCCAAAAGCCGGCTTTGTTTACTGATGAAATTGGAAGTCAAGCCCCTGGCCCCTGAGGTCAGAGGCTGAGAATGTATTTACTCAAGGGTAGAACAACATTGTAAACAAAGAATAAAGACATGTAGTGGACCTCAGTCTCTTAATATGTTTTTGGCTGGAAATGTGTGCCCCAAAGCAGGTTGACCAAACAACAGATGCCTCGGTTAAAAAATAAGCTCCATGACAACATTCCAGCACATAATACATGCATACAATAAGTGTGCATTTATTAAACACAGATGGGTGTCAGTTATAAGAAAAGCAGGATTATATTTGGTTGTCATGAGGGATGATGTGGACTAAATCATTCTTTTCAACCCTGTAATATTTAAGCTTACTGTAGCTCTCAGTGTATTTGCTGACCAGATAGCAGCTTCAGTCACAAATATTCCCTTTAATCTTCTTAGTCTAACAGCTTGACTCAGATATCTTTTCTCTTCTAGTGTGTCTGAAGAGTATCAAATCTGCTAGTGATAGATGGGAAGGATTTATCTTGAATAGATGGCTCATGTGACAAAAACAAAGCAAAACAAAGTGTAATCCTTGATGATGGAAAGGTTTTCCAAATGTGGATAAATGACAGTGGGGCTTAAAATGTGCAAAGGCATTCTCCTTGTCGGTTTAGGATTGAAGGATGGACACTTAAACATTTTTAGATTGGGCATATGGTGCATATACTTCTGCTTGGTTGATTAATTTGGACTTTTCATAATGCATAATGGCTATTGCTTGAACTCAGTGCACCACATGAACTTACTTTGCCCTTTCACTACAGACCTACTATAACTTTTCCTGCTGCTTTCATACAGGGAAATGGTAACAATGATGTCAGTGAAGCCTGGATCTTGCCATTTTCCAATTTCTGAGAGTTAAATATCACATTTCCTCCAAAAATCCTATGTTAAATATAAATCTATTCTGACAAGAAAACACATTGGAATATTCTTAGCCAAAATGTGTGATTATTGAAGGAAAAAGTGGAAGGATGGTATATTAAAACAGTATTCCCTTTACACCTTTACCTTAGAAAATAATTTGAACATGGCTGATGTAAAATCTCAGCACGGAGCTCTTGGAAGATAGTTTCCTGAAAAAACTGGAAATGAGCAAAGTAACTTGGATCGTGGATGACTGGTTGACTACCTCCACACTGAATTAAAATGAAAAACTCCACATGACTCTACTGGAGATAAATCATAGCCTGTCTATTGTCCCAAGCTTGCATTACAATTTTTTTCCTTAACCAGTGTTCAAGGGCTTCAGTGCCTGATATGACAAATCTGCTGTTTGGATATAAATCAAGCATAGGATCATTTGTAGAAAAGAAGTCAGGGAATTGCAGTGACCTGTGAGGACGTCATGCAGTGACATGGTCATTCAGAAGCTTTAGTTCTGGTCAAGAGTGCAGAATGACTGACTCAGATGCAATGATGACATAAGATCCTCTCCTGTGACAGACCATCCTCCAGCGAACTGTTGGGTTCATATGAATGAAAACAGAATCCATTTTCCATTTGCATTCCTCCTTAGGCTATCTGTCATAGTCATAGTTTTTTTCCCCGGTCTCCCCTATGCACATCTCAGAGCTGGTGAATGAATTTCAATGTGGCGTTAATTATCCAATTTATTTCAAGTAGTGGCTGTTGAGAAGACCAAGGCAAAGCTCCTGACTTGTGTCTACCAGGGACACAAAATGTCCATGAGATCTTTCAGCAGTTGCCTAAACTTGCCAAGGTCACCTTTGAAATTATGGGTAATGAATGCACTTGGCTGTGAAGGACTGATGTTCAACTCTGCACCACATATTTTGATTAACATAAAATTGCAATACCGCCTCTTCCTAAAGCTTCGGCCCGGTGATCATCGCAGTAGTTTATTACAGCAAGCTGACATTACTATGGTAACACATGCAGTGCAAAACTGCTGCAAGGCAATCTGTTGTTGCAGCAATGGCCTATTTGTTAAAATAGTGACTTTTATGAGAATGCTTGATTATTTTTTGTCTTTGGTTAGATAACAAACATCTCCTTCATTGACAACAATCTCATTCTGAGTTTGATATAGATTGTTTACCCAAGCGGACTTACACAAACGCTTTGATATTATCACGCAAATTAAAGTGATAAGATATTTGCGTTCTGACGGATTCTTTCTCTTTGTATGTTATCGCCTCTTATCCAGGTTTCTGACAGGTGCGATTATGTGTTTGTGAATGGAAAGGAGACAAAGGGGAAGTTGAAGATGATGGTGAACTTCACTTATAGCTACCTGAGTGCTCAGCTGGAAATAAATGTGTGGATGCCGCGACTCCCGCTTCAGATTGAGGTGTCAGACACAGAACTGAGCCAGATCAAAAGTTGGAGGGTACCCATATTGACGTCCAAGAGGTGAGACATACAAACAACCCATTTGTTTTACCTACAGACTTTCTCTATTTCGTTTCTAGATCGGATTTATAGAAATGTCCTTTAGCCCATGTAAAATTTAAATCATATCTCTCCAAGGGTTTAGGGTTTTCATTCCATTACATAATGTACTGCAGTATCTTACCGCGATCCAATCAAGCAAAGAGATGGGCTTGAGTGATTGGAGTATTGCAGAACAAAGCATTTACTGTGTGACAGGTGTGACCTATATGTGTATTTTCTGTGCTCATGCTCCAGACCTGGTTGGAACAGTGAAGAAGAGGACAGAAAGGGGAAGGGCTGCATGCTACAGTTTCAGCACGCTATGGTGCAAGTGCTAACCCATTTTGTAGCCGAGCAGGAAGACCCTCGGGAACCTAAGGCCTACTTCCTGGGCTCTGATTGGCAGGTGGATGTCACAAGGCTAGTTAGATATTTCATGAAGGTGGAGGACCCACGTGTAGCAAGACTACAGGCAGGAAAGGTGCTACAAGGACGAGACCTTGGGACAACCACAATCCAGGTAACAAGCTCTCATCTGACTTCTAAAACAAAACTGAGAAATTGCAGAAGATGTCCTGTTCCACACTGCAATTTTTCCATGTCATTCTAGGTGTTTTCTCCACTTTCTGACACAATCTTGGGTAAGACAACAATCCAGGTTGTGGATGAGAAGGTGACTATCACTGAGCTGGGGGTCCAGTTGGTCACAGGACTGTCCATGACGCTTCAGCTCAGTCCTGGAAGCAACAAGGCCATCCTCGCTACAACAACCACACAAGAAATTCTACAGAGCCCCAGACAGGTAAGTAGACAGGTTAGTACATCTCTCATGTTTCTAATGAGTGATAAAAACACATATTTTCTTTGAACATGGTCTGCTTCCTGTTTTTTTTTTTTTTTTTAGAAAGCTTTCATCAGTGCCTGGGTGCAGTTCAGTGATGGCAACCAGACACCTCTCGATATTTATGATCCTGCCTTCTACCGTTTGATGTCGACATCTCTCGATCAGGGTGTGGTGTCAGTGCAGGGCACACCTCAGGCTGTGGTTGCAGAAGGAGAAGGTGAGGGTGGCCTGGTCAAAGTGGAACTGTCTATCTGTGAAGCCTGCCAAAAGTCCAAACGTAAAAGCACTGTGGCTGTGGGAAACGGAAGCCTTAAGGTCAAGTTTCAGGTGAACAGTCGGCGCCCAAACACTAATTCCAGCTCTGACAGCAGCAATGTTGGTAGTAAGGACAATGGCAGTGACTATGGAAATGATGGTGAGGGTGCAGAGAGTGAGAAAAAGCTGAGGATACCATCTAGGGATCCACCTGCAAGCTCAGAAAGAGAGGAGGGTGCAATGCAGAAAATCACAACCACTGTTAAATCTACAGAACGCACTTACATAACCAGCGGCAGCCTTGGAGGAGTTGGTAAGACCAGCAATTCTGGAAACCCTGGTAGTCCTACCAGCATGATCAACATCAACATGATGAGCAGCCCCAGTGGAAGCAGCAAAGGATATGATTCAGACAATATGATAGCAGAGGACATGGGCAGTGTAAGCCTCACTAGCACTGTGAAGGCACCTGGTAACCTGGTGAACTACAACAACTTCCCCACCAAGGTGGAGGTGCCTGGGAGGGAATCAGTGGAGGTGGAAATTGGTGGTGAGGAGTTGTTGGCCAACAGGCCTCTCACAGACTTGGAGATTGGGATGTATGCTTTGTTGGGTGTCTTTTGCCTGGCCATCCTGGTGTTTCTGGTCAACTGTATCTCTTATGTTGTTAAGTTCAGACACAAGAAGCCCCCTTCTCATAACCAGGAGCCAACAGGACACAGACATGATTGGGTGTGGCTTGGCACAGATGCCGAGCTAGTGATGAGCGTTCCAGGCAGTCCAGTCCAACAAGACTCCCAGACTACAACCACCGTGATAGACATTGTGCCTGATAAAACTGCCTCTCTGTCTAGAAGGCCCAGCTGCCTGGCCTCTGTTACAGACTCTCCCATTAGCTGTGTGGGCTCCCTCAGGAGCAAACCTATGCACACCGAGTCCCTCCATTCACCCACCAGTAAGAGAAAGAGAGTCCAGTTTACCACCTTCTCCACACTGGAGCGCCAGCATTCGCCACATCTCCCTGCAAGGGAGAATGGGGATGGAATCCACTGGGTTGGGAAAGAGGACAGTTGTGAGGAGGAACCCCAAGTGCCCATCACAGAGCCTGGGGACCAGCTGTAATACAGAACCTGTTCAGACCTCACATGTACAGACGATGTGGCTTTGATCACCTCAATGCCTTTGTTAAATCCAAAAACTTTCAAGAATATGTGATTTTGGAGTCATCAAGCCCCATATTTCATAATTATCAAGGCCTTTTACATGTACATGTACTGTATATTACTGTTAATACTGGTGAATGAATGAGTGTGGAGAGTGTGGTTGACAAGAAATATTCTTCTTTATACAAAGCCACCAAATGTTGATGCTGCATGCAAATATCTAAATCTAAATTCCTGCACTTGCAAGATGGTAAATATAGTGCAGTCAACACTGAAAAAGCATCCAAAAATAAAAATACAATATGTATTTATTACCAGTTTCCACACAGAACAGAGTTGTACTGATATGGGCTTTATCACAAATGTGGCTTTCATCAGTCATGATAACCCAAATGGATGTTTGACAATTATTGGAAATTCCTAACAGGGGCCCAAAACATTCAAAAGATAAAACCTTTTACTTTGTAATTTTATGTTGATCTGCTATGTTTTTTTGATTTTTTTTTCATTAAACACACTATGATCTTGTATATTGTTAATTTTTATTTTTTTTTCTCCACAAGGCATATTCTTATTATCACCAGTATTGTTAAAGCTTTGCAAACTTCCCTTTAAAACTATTACAGTCATCTAAAATTTAAAGAGCACTTGACATAACAGTACAGTAAGCACCAGCATTAACAGCAAATGTTGATTAAACTGTCCAGACCCAAGGCATCTTATTCCATCTCAACTAATATATTAAACATTTTAGGTGTACACAGTATGCAGTCTATGACAAAAACAAAACACATGCATAACATTACATTTCTCTGGTTAGTCACAGTTTGTTTATGTTTTCATTTCATATTATTTCTTTGATGTAAACTCTAGAAATGTAACAAAATGCAAGAGGTAAAAAGCAAGAAATATCTTCATATTCTAAGCAGTCCTTGCCCTGGTGTGTTGCTAAAATGAACCTTTATAACAGAAAATTACAAGAACCTTTAGTGACCCACTACCCTTTAAACAAATTGAGTTTTTTCCTGAGCTCTTGAATTTGGGCAGCTCAACCTTTGCACTTTATTAAAAATGAATGTATGAGCTTATAGACTCAGTAGGGGGAAAAAAAAAAATACTGGTATTAGAAAAGAAATAACCCTGAACCTGTGCTGCTTTTAAGAGTAAACAAATATTTGATTACAGCTTCAAAATTTTGCAAAATAGTGGAAGAAATATGAATAATATTTAATATATTACTCAGAGCACCAGTCAAAACAAACCAGTGAAGTTTTATTGCTTCTTTAATTCAGTGTAATGAAGAAACAGAGAACCTGTCCCACTATATTTAAATAATGTGCAAATTCAAAAGCCATAAATGCATTAAAATGTCAAAATATATTTCTGCAGTACTATCATATCCCACTCATATTTAGATCTTTGGTTTAAAAACATCATTTGCATACAGATGTGGTAAAGACACCAGAAATTGTAAACGTAATGCCCTATTCTCTGTCACTGAAAATCCTTCTTAAATGGTATGACCTTAAGCTCAGCGCAAAGTGCCCACCAGCCTCTGGTAAGCCTCTCTCTCCTGTTTCAAGCTATGATGCTGTTCCACATAAATTTTCCCATTCTTCACCAGGCTCTCTCTCAGCTCGTGATCTGACAACAGCCTCTCAGATTGATGCACAAATTCCTGGCAGGAAAAAAAAAAAAAAAAAAAAGCAAAAAATAAATAAATAAATAAAAGTCTCATTTGCTGCCAAATGCCACTTGAAGCTTGCCATTGAAGTTGCCTTAAGATATTTTTTTAAGCATAAAAGATATTCTAAGGCACAACAACAGAAGTCAGAGAAAAATCCTTTGCAGTGATTAGTAAATACTTAAATAGTATCTGCATATTGCCAAAGGATGGACATATTTGTGGATCCATATCCAAATACAGCTGTCCAATAGACCTTTTCAGTCTGTCTTAATAGCTGCCACTTCTCAGCTGCTTATGAAATAAAGAAACAACAAAGACATTGACAGCTACATTTAAACAATATCACCACACCAGCTGTTAGGGGGAGATGGGGAGAGGAAGATGAGGATAAAAATAAGACAATTAGGAAATGAGTAATTGTGCCATCACTGATTGAGATGTGTTGTACTCACACAGAATTCAGAATTATTGTGGCTCATTTGTTGGCCCACAAGACAGGGAAGAACTCAACAGGAAAATAAAGTGAAAATACCTCAAAATGTTTCTGTGACATGGCGGCCAACATTTACTGAGGCTGAGAGTGAGTGGGCATGCAAACCTTTAGCCACTGCCAGTCAGCGGGCCACTTCACTTCCCTTCTTTTCAAGTGATGTGATTATGTCTGGAGAGGATATGGGTTCTCTGTATGACAATATGAGAGCTATAAATCCTCAGCAACAGGATTAAAGCTCAACTTATGAGAAGCGTACTTATAATCACTTCACTCTTAATGCAAATTATAGAGGCAGACAGAAAACAGCACTTTTCTTTTTAAAGTGCTTCTGCGTTCATTTCCTTTGATACACCTCTTGCTACCAATACTCCTTGTGTAATTAGTTTCAAGACTTTTTGGGAAAAAAGAAAAAAAAAAGGATGTCAAAATGTGGGGGAAAAAAAATGCCTTGACTGCGATTCACTTTGACAAAGGGTCTGGCTCAAAGACTAACACTTGCTGCCCATCGGTATTGGCTAAGGTTGTGGTTTATCCTTCCCAAGTCGCTGCAACCATCTGTGAGAGCTTCCTCCTGGCAGCTCTGTTGAGCACACGTGACCCCTCCGGAGAGGACTTATCTCCCGCCATTACGACAACATCACGCTACAGCATGTTGTCATCATAACACTGTGGCCCAACAGCCTTTGGGTAGCTGGCTTTGACCTACGTTATTATCCTTTTGCTTCACACCTGCCTCATTAAACAGCAGAGTGAATAGTTCTCATAGTACTCCATTTGCACTTGCCTCCCTGATGCTATACGTTGCATCATCACATGGTAATGTGGTATCTTTGCTGCGTCCCTAAAGGCTGCACTTTATGATTCAAATCTAAGCACTTGAGAAAACACCAGCTCCTTTTGTTATATTTTACCTGCTAAGACTGGACTAGTGCTAAGAATTTTAAGCACAAAGTTTGCAAAATAATAAAAAAAAAAAAAAAAAGTTGAAGGTTTTTTGCTAAATTGTAAAAAGCAGTTAAAATTGAGCATGGCAATCTAGGCCAGGGTGGAGCCACGCGCACTCCGCACTTAAGTGTTTTTCTGTTCAGCTGTGGTGACAAGAGCTGTTGTCTTTAGTCTACACGTATTATCCTCTTTGCTCATCAACTCTGTGAGCGTCAAAGCTTAACAGGGATTAATGCATGTGCTGACCTGGACACTCGTACTATATACCTGAGGAGAGGAGTATAGCAAGCCTGTGATCTCATGCTGTACAATTGCTGCATTTCCAGGAATGTCCCTAACCACCACTGGTACCCTGAGATCCATCGCCTGTTGAAGTAGGAAACACATCAGAGTCAAAAGCCACAGACATTTGTTAATCAATCACTGATGAAATCATTCAAACAATTATCAGTAGAAAAAAACCCTAATCACCTGTTAATTCTGCAGACTGATTTTCTACTCATGGTGCCTTAGTTCACATGGAGAATTAATCTGTATCAGCTTATACCTTTAGCAGGTTGTTGAGTGAAACGTACTAACATACTAATCAGACTTAGAGCCCACTGTGGATTGTCTTAATCGACTGTGTTTAAAAGAGATTAAGTGGATTTGGAGGTTTCGCTCGCTCAGGAATGGGAAGATTGCAGTCAAGCAATTAATTTGGGTAATTGTCCCTGAAGTGGTCAGATAACATTGTAGATGAGCAGGAATAAGAAAGATAAAAAGAAGACATATTTACATGGTAAAAAAAATGTCAAGGGCTTTGGGAGAGAAAGTCTTAATATATACTGATAGATCAGATTGTCTCAACACACTTTATTCCGCTATAATATATTATCTATGAGAAAGTAAGATGTGTTTAGCAGCAGAATTGTGGAAGTGATGACATGCTATTGTATGATTACCCATGACCCCTAAGGATGTTTACCTCCAAGATGGCTGCTGACATGCCCTCTGAGACAGAACTGTTAACCAAGGCAAAGCATCTTTTCATGGCAGCATGAAGCTCCTCTTGGCTCCTCTCCTGGGCCAAGAAGACCCCTGCTGTTCTGTAAAATCAGTGGCAAAATTCAGTTCTGTCTGACTCGGGGCTCATAGAGGCGTGAATGATGGTGAACAGCAGTGACAAGCTCAAGGCATGAAACACACTAGTACCATGTGTAACATATACACAAAGTCCAGGTGAAGTCCTAACCAGAGAGGGCAGCTTCCTGCTGCAAAGATCTTTGTTGTGTTGAGGGCCGTTGGCAAAAATAAACTGAAGGATCAGCCAAGACTAGAGAGTGGGAGGGCAAAAAATACATTTTCTATCTTGTTCCTGCCTTTAGATTTGCATTTTTTTGTATATATTTTTTTCTGGTGTCATGTAGCGTGAATAGAAAAATAAGCTTTCCCACAGCAGCAAAGTCCTGCCAATAACTGTCATATGTCAATTTTACTTTCATCTGTTCGGTGAAAAGTACAGAAAATAGGGGGCTTACCTTTTAACTACACCTTCAACGTCTGCAGTAAACATAGGATCAATCTGAGGAAGACACAAAGATGGAAACCTTTTTTTCTGACTGAAAAGATGCTCTGTTTTCATAATAGGACCCAGCAATGACTTCTTTTTTTGAGAGGATAACATAAACAATGACACAATTAATAATAATTTCTATCGTGAGCAAATCATTCTCTGAAAATCCTGTATTTTCAGAGATTGGGGTCAGGGTAGGGTGGGTGGCCAATCTCATTAATTGCAATGTGGGATTTGCGTGCATTAGCCTGCCCACAGAAAAAGTCAAAGCATAGCAATTTAGGTCAAAGATGCTGCCAAGCAAGCTGCTACTTTTTTTATTTTATAGCTCATGGAATTTCTATATCAAATCTGCTTTTTAGTGCACACGTGGCAAACACGTGTGCAGCACATGTGTGCATTAAAAATCAAAGAATCGCTACAGGGAATGTTTCTGTATCCCGATGTAGTCAGAGATTTAGTGTAAAACCAGCGGGGGTAAGCTTGCAGTTCCTGATATCGACTGTATTAATAAAGACAAATGATGTAAGTACAGATTATATATATCCTGTGGTGGATAAACAGAACTTTAAGGGAAGGACAGGGAAATCAGACTGTTTGATTCTCCATCAATTTCTTTCATTCTTGCAGATCAATCTGCCAGACGTACTCATTTTTACAATAACGACTTTGCAATCTTGTCCTGTCACAATAATTTACATTTTTTTCTTTGAAATCCAGTCCCCCAAAACTTATCTATAAGAAAAAGGCACAATTTAGTGAAGGGCCCAATTATTGATGAGTAAAACCATCTATTATTACATCTTCAAAAAATGATTTACTGTACATGGATTACTGCATAGGTAATGCAGAAGTAGCTGCATGTTGTGGTGCTTGTTAAAGCCCAGTTAAGGAAGCATGAGATGTGTCATCCCTGACAAACTGACCTGAATTTTCAACTTAATGACAGATGCTGTGCACCCAGAGCTCTGTCATCACTGAGCAGCTGAATATTATTCTGATTTCCATTCGTACATTTTGGATTTTTCACCTCATAAAATCTGCTCATTTATGTTATTTTATACAACTGTGGAATTCAACAATTATCATAGGGGAATCTGAGAGTCATGAACATTGATATTTGTCAGTATATTAACACATGGATTTTCCTTTCTGAGACAAACAAACATGTTTCTACTATGACTAGGTGATGTGTCAACATGAATCACACCTCTGTTTCCAATGATGCATTTCATCAGAAAACAACAAAGCAGAGCAACACAGGAAGCAGCAGTAAGACATTGCATTAGCCTCTGGCTAGGTCTAATTGAGTTGGTTTTGAGCAGAACTGAAACAGAACATACCTTTTGCCTGACTTCACGGCTTGAAAGACATAAGAGACACTAAAATATTGTACAGTGATGTCATATCAAAACAATTCAAGGGGAAGAAGAGATGAAGACAAACAGGGAGAAACCAATGTCAGAGAAATAAAACTAGGGTAAGAAGACAGCAGTAAAAGAGCAGCACAGTGTGGCTGCTGCTTGGACAAGTAAATCTAAAAACCTAAATCTGTGGCCAGGAACAATTAGAAACTTTTACAGTAAATGCATGAAAATTCCCTCCCGACTTGACTATCTGTCAGACTTTTTGATTTATGAATAGCACCAGCCAGCATGGCTGGTTTAGGAGTTCACTTGCTGGTTTCCAATTATTTGACTTGCTTGACATGTGGCCACACAGTCAGTGTAGTGTGTGTAGTTAGTGTGTGTACGGTGTGCCTGTATTTAATGAGGGCACTCTGGCTGTGTGTGCAACATAACATGTGTGTGACAAGGCTATTAACTGCTTTGGCATTAATTTATACTAATAATGAGCAGATAGTGGTCCACTCATGGGCATTCGAATGAGGCTGCTTCATACAGGTCACTAAACAAGGCAGTGCATTACTATATATTGAGCGAACAGTAGCAGGACACACACAGAAAAAGAACCACAACTGTTTACAGAAGACTACCATTCTTTGTGAGGGATGGCTGTAAATCCAGCTAAACAGATAAAGCTGTTGTCGCTGCTTCATCCAATTAGCAGTCACCTTAATTCACAGGCAAGATTTCTGGGTAATTTCAACTGCACAGGAAGCCATGGTACAGAAAGAAATACATGAAAAGAATGAATAAAAACCTGAGTCCTAATCAGTGTACTTACTTTTGGCCCGATAATGACCAACACATTCTGAGGATTCTGAGAGTGCCACTCTGAAAGACACAAAATGAACAAATTTAAGAAATATAACAGGGGGAGAGAAGATGAACAGCAGCAGCTTTCCTACAAGCTGTGAAGTTCAATTTGTACAAAATTCATGCGGGTACACTATATTGGAAATATACAAGACTGGATTTATGTGTATAAGATTGGATTTATTTAGGGTGTCTGTGCTGCCAAGTGATATCTCAGTCAAAAAATGCTGTATAAAATCCATGTGTCTTCTGGAATTACTGTAGTTTTAGAAGAAAAGTAAATGGTAAACTACCACAGGTTAAAAAAAGTTCAAAAACTGAAGAATGTTGACTTTTTAATTCAAATACTGTCTGAGTATATAAAAGCTGTGCTCGACTGGGTTATTACTCCCTCCCTGAAGCATTATTTGCACAAAAGCATTGCACAAAGTTTTATATTGCTATTGTTAAAGAAAGTAAAAGGCAATTAGCAAAGGCAATAAACAAAATTAATTGACAGACCATTATAACCTTTAAATGTGTCTGTACATCAGGGATAATTAAGTAGTAACATTTGAACATTTGAATTAAGTAGAAACATTTGTTCAGAAGTGTAGATAAAACAAGTATTTCCAATAGAAATGTTGAGGTCCTCTGCTGTCCTATTAACCTAACCATGTCTCAACTGTTAAATCATACAAGAGGAACACAATTTAATTTAAAGTTAAAAAAGGATGTCGTAAATCAATTGCATTTCTGATTGACATGAACGAGGCAGACGTAAATGAAACCCCACCATGAGCTGTCATAAAAGTCTCATTGCACTTTCAAATAAATCTTTCAATTAGCAGAAACAAACCCCAGAGCTCGAACATCATGTTTAATAGATGAGCTTGTTCTTCTTCTAAAATCAGACATACAGTCAGAGAGATTTAAGGTTGGGCATATTATTATGGACAGAAGAATATCTTGTTTCAATTGCTGCATTTGCGGCAAGGTTATAAAAGACACGATATGTAGCGATATGAATAGCGTACCTGAAAAGTCCCCCACGAGGTAAAGCGGGTCCTTGACTCGTCTGAGGCCACAGACCAATAGGAAGACACGCAGCTCATCCACATGCTCCGTGCTTACACCTGGAGAGAGGCCAGACACACAGAAAGACAGCGCTACAATATCAAAACAGTGCATAATGAACATCCCAAGTACGTCAGCATATAATGAAAGCAATACATCACCCAAGGTCATGAGGAAAATAAGACAGCGGTGACTAATGTGCTTGCACAATTTTCTGATCAGAGTCATAACACTCAGCAGGGAAATAGTCTGCTGAAAACATCGGAAGCTTGCAGCCTAATCAGTGTGTAATACAGCGCCATAACTGCAGAGCCAGAGCATTAGAGCATTTGGGTGACAATTTACTCCCTAGCAGCTCCAGATTAAAATTAGCTAACCCAACATGACACTAACGACATGAAACGTTTTGAGAACCTTGCTTTAATTGAGAGCGAACGCTACTAAATCGGCTCTCTTCCCAGATCATCCAACTTTCAGGTTCAATCCAGAGATTAGTTAGAAACTGGCAGGCATATAGCTGTACTGAATGCCAGCAACTACTGTATTACACCTAACCTTCAAAAAGCAATAGATAAGAGGCCTGACCCCAACAACACAGCCTTGCACTGTTATGAATGCAGCACACACTCCAAATAGACACTCAGTCATCTGATCAATACGTGAACCCTGTACTCAAGCTGATGATAACATTGGAAATATTTTCACCGATCAGAATTACTTTTTTATCGAGAGGCCAACTAGTTTATATTGGAGGGTAATTCTGTCAGGATCTCCGGTACTTTCAAGTTCCCTTTGCACAATTTCAAACCTGCTGCAAAATAGTTCATAAACAAAATAAAAGTAAACCTCAAGCAGAAGATGAAATTTTTATGTGGCAGAAGCCTTGTACAACCTTGAAATGAGGTGTTTTTCAACACCCCGCATGGGGTTGCCTGAAATTCAAATGGGATCACGTGAAATTTATGGTAATACATAAAAGAACCCAAAAGAGAACCCTTATTAATAAAAAAATATTTATGTTGTTTTGAGAGAGACAATCCTAGTCCATAAAAGACAAACTGTGAAGCTGAAACTGAAGCACTGTGGTTGTGTTTGTCACATGTTCACTGTGGTCGGTTTCAGATGCTGCAGCTCTTTCATAATTCAGTTTCAGTTGTTGTTTGTTCAGTATTAATTCTCATCCTTGTAAATATAAACTGGACTGACTGTTCATATCCTGACCAAGGAAAATGTAATTCTCACTTTGTGCAGTAATCTGAACCTGGCTTTTCTGCCTCCGTCCATAATAATATACATTATATAGACTAAATGTGTCTAAAATTAACATTTATTTGCAACATAGTATAGCAAACTATTATTACATGATCAAAAACAAATTAATTTTGGCAAAAAAAAAAACAACTATATCTCTGTTTTGAATGTCTGAGGTCACCAGAAATTTGTGATGTTAAAATGGGGTCATGAGCTGAAAAAGGTTGGGAACCACTGATCTATGGGCTGTCTGTAGAAGAACAGCAGAAAATTAATTTTGAGCCCTGATTTCTTTATGCTAGATAATAACAAAAAAAAAAAAAAAAAAGTCAAATACAAGAAAGAAAAAAAAAAGGTTCTTTTAAGTGTCTGTGGCATGTGATTACAGGACAGCGACAGTCAAGTGAAATCCCCGTCTGCCAGATAAATCCAGATCAGGAGGCCAAAGCAGCTCTTTAATGCTTTTAAAGAGCGTCTTAAAATGACAGTGCAGGGTCTGAGCACTGATCCTGATGGAAAGTGCTGACTCTCAAAAAAACTTGATCTACAGGATGTATCAAACTTCCTTGGACTGATTCTAAGGATGGAAGTTGGTCAGCAGATGTCAACACTCATATCACTACTTCAGACCAAGAAGCAGATAAAACTCTGGAGGAAAACTGGAATCATACCCCAGCGCACACCTGTCAAAAGGAGAAGGAAATTCAAAGAAAGAAAAAAAACCTTTTGGTTCTAAGACACAATTCATCTATTCTTAAGGGAGAAAAACAAATTGTACAAATCATCTGTTGTGCCAGCAGCTACGTATGTCTACTCCCTAACTCTCTTTGCACTTCTGTGAGTTTTATGCAAAACCAGTTTTCTCATTTGCCTTTGATTTTAGATGGGCACACTGAACAATCCCCCAGTGCTTCCATCAGTGTGTGTACATGCAGGTGTGTGTGGACATATATCTTTTTGAGCAGCTGCTGAGTGACATAGGATCAATGGTTAAAATACTGACACCACTCAAAAACTCGCATGCAACAGAATCACATGTGACATCTTTCCATGGCAGCTACACATTAAATATTTTATTTTGCCAGGTGCTGCTCTTGCCAGTTTCTTAGAAACGTTCTTTGTAGGTTCTGCAAATATTTGCGCTTTCCTGAGTTAATTACTATGGTTTTTTCAAGAGAAATGTATGCATTTTAGTACTTGGAAATGTAAGAGTAGTTGAAACAGGTTGTAGGTATCTACAATTCCTTTTCAAAAACAAAATGATGCGAAAAGCTATGTAGTGAGTAATTCATAAATAGACAGTTTCTTTGAAAGACTGACAAAAATGTGTAGCTTTGAAACATACTGACTTTGAACTGCACTGAATCACAGAGCTGCTTGTTCCATTAACATTAACAGGCAGCATAAATGTCAGTTAAATTCATATTTTCTGATCAAGCAACTCTATAATACATGTAATTTAAAAGTTATTAGAAGAAAATTAAGGAAAACTGACAAGCATACATCTGTTTATCAGCATTTTTTTTTTTTAAATTTCAAATCTAAAAGCTTTTAAATTACAACAAATAGAAACACTAAACTTCCTTAATTTTCCTTATAATCCATTTCAAACTGTAATAGCCTTTCCTAGACTGTCACAGTAATTACTCATTATATAGTAGTTTTAGAAATTCAAAGCACATTTTCCAAAATACAAACAAATCAAATAATACACTAACATTTGTTTTTGTCTGACTGCAGATGCACTTAGAAAACTTTGGCCAACTTATTTCTTTTTGCCATATTTATACATGCCAAGTCGATACAGATAAAGTGATTATCAGAGGAGAGAACAGTATTCTTGGTCAGCCAACATAACTGTAAATGATGTGTGTGTTCAGCCTGGGAGGCAGCAGTGCTGGTCAGGATAATGAAAAACAAGCCAGAAAACTGGTCGGGTGATAGCATTTATCCTGCAGCGTCTCAGCTTCCCTCTAAAGACTTTCTCTATGGACTGTTTGTTATGTTAAATTTTACTGCCAGAGAAAAAAAATGCCAATGCAAGTTGAAAGTAGAGTTGAGGGAGACAACCAATGTACATCAACAAAACACTTTTGGGTATGAGTAATATACTTTGCGAGCTGAGCCCACCAAATATTGTTTTTCCTCAAACCTGTCTTTCTACACACTAATATCTGTAATACCAAAAAAAAAAAAAAAAAAAAGTTTTTCCCTCAGAAGCAGAATCTATGTCAATGAATTATTCATGGGGATGCACTGATTGTGAAATCCTGGGACAATATTGATATCAAAGAATAACTTGCTGGATAGCCAATGTCAAAACCAATGCTGTTTGGATGTTATTTATTCCTCCTTTTGTACCAAGAAAACTGCATCATAAATTGCATCATGACAAAATCTTTGAATGAGCACAAATTCAACCATATGAATCATCAACCACAACTCAATATATTAATATTGGTCGTTGATATGGGCAAAATGTTACTTAGCAATAGCCGATTGGTTAATACTGATGTTCCGTCAGTCTGTCTATCTGTTATAGATATTATGTAGGTAATTAACACAATACTGTCCTTGTGGAGGAACTGTGTTTCTATACAATAAGTGTGTAACATCTAACCTCTAACCAGGTTATTGCCTTGGATTTCAATAACAACAACATGGGGAGAGTAATTGTGCAAGGTAGCAACAGACTCCCCTGTGTGTTCCCCCTAACCCTCCAAAGATTCAAAGCATCATTGTTAACATCACAGCACTGTTTCTCTCAGAGAAGAAGTGTCCATATCTCTTTAACTTCCCCTCCCAAGGCTCACAGCAGGGACCACCAACAGTAGGGCTTTCAGGGACTGTCGCCCGGTGGATTTAATGCTGAGGTCTGTGCTTTTAGACAGAACACAACACCTATAGCTTAACACAGACACATACTTACACCCACGTATCTTCAGCTATGCAGGGGGGTTACTTTGCTTCTTTCATGTCTCCCCCTGATGGGAATCTTTATAAAGCGTGCCACCTCAGCACCGGGACACACTCCACACTTCCACAGCTTCATTAAGCTAGCCTATGTACAATATATCGTTTAGTAATGATTAATTTATATCACACCAGATGGAGGGATAAAAAATGAAATCAATATGCATCAAAATCTGGGAGGAGAACACACACACACACACACACACACACACACACACACACACACACACGTTCCCTACTGTGTGTAAAGGAGTGTGTGTGAAAGAACAAGGGAAAATGAGAGCTGACAGCAGAGAGCAGGGAAGCGTTATTTATTAATTTATTTTGCAGGAGTTGCTTGTGTCAGACTGCATTGTTGTGCTTGAGGATAACTAAAACAAGTTGTTAAGAGTAAATATTCAGGACTACTGAAGGTGACAACACAGAGTCCAAAGGAGGAAAAGTAACAGCTAATCAGGTGGACACAAGTAAACCAAATCAACCCAGCATCAGCTATGACAAAAACAGCGTTTATTTTTTGCAACAATAAAAATCTGCGGTAAGATACTCAGGAGGTAGCAATGTGTTACAAATAAACACACACACACACACACACACACACACACACACACACTATTGAATTGATCCAAAAGCATTAAAAAGCATAATCACTACAAATTAATTCCATCTGAGAGCACATGTTAAACCATGTTAAACAGTGCTTTCATCTTATCTGTAGAAAAGCACAACTGTGGAATTGTGAGTCCCATTTCATGTAACAATTGGAGAAGTGACTATAGGCAATTAGTATTACTTGCACCAGTTGTGAAGCGTGGTGACAAATGGCCCTGGGCTGGAAAGCTATTAATCAGCCCTTCCTCTCTGTCCTCAATGGCGCTCTCTATGAGCACTAATGTACCTTGGATGGACATCATCTTGCAATGTCCAATTTAAAGCTCAGGCTGTTTGGCGGAGAAGCTTCACAGAGTAACAGTATATATTTACCAAGCTATTCAAATGGGAGTTGGAATGTCTAGAGACAAGAGGGAAAGGGGGAAGATACATAGTGCTGCTGCAATCTTCGGCTTCCCTGACCTCCACATCGACCAGTGTAATGTAGAATGAATTTATGCTCACTGGCAGGAACTTTCTGGTTTGGGGGTGCATGAATATGTTGTGCTCCCAGTGGCCCCAGAACTGATTCAGCCAATGATTAATAGTAAGAAAAGAGAAAGTGTATACACACACACACACACACGTGTGTGTGTGT
>JAPSES010000219.1:14120783-14145929 GCA_029822895.1 Maxillicosta whitleyi
GGGCACTACTGCATCTAGCTCCACCATGAGCTCCTTCCATCAATTGCAACAGTACTGTGGTAGCAAAATGCAAAAAAATAATGCACTGAAATATATGCCATATATCACCACAGTACTGTGGCAACAAGAGGCAAATGAGTTGATGTAACAGTATCTATGATTGACTTTAGTACAAATGCTAACATTTGATTGGTCTGTGCCAGTAGACAAACTGATATTTTGTGCCACAGAACTTTTTTAAACTTGTCTCAGGACCAAAAAATTGAAAGACGTCACTGTTGAATAATTATTGTGGTAATTATCAACTGTATATTGACTGCCAGAAAAATGACCAATGTGATAACCTTTTTGGCCATATGACCCAGCTCTAATTTTGTGATGCAGAATAATGTTGTGCAACAAGTTCACCAATATATATAAAATGTAGTCATACCAAAAATAACTCAGCATCTTCTCTCATTTTACCAGTAAATGCAACTGCAAACCTAAATAAAAAACAAAAACAAAACAATGTTCATTATTATCTGAGAAAAAGCATTTTAGGGAAACATATTTGCATTGTTGACATGATCCTAGACCATCCCAGCCATGACAATGTCAAAGAAACAGGGAATATAATAGTAATATTAGTAAAACACAAACCTCCCAGGTTGACACAGTGTTAATGAGAAATGAATTATCTGTTGTTTGAAAGCCAAGAATTTAAGAATGTAGAATACAGGATAAAAAAACAAAGAGAATGTAGGACAAAAAACAGTGGGGAGAGACTAATTTGTGGGTGTGTGAGCGTGCATTATTAAATGGGCCAAAAAACAGAAGGGTGGCTGAATTTTATAATGACGGTTTGTGTGCACTAGCGGTGGGAGATGTTTTCGAATCATGTGTTTGTAGTCATGAGACCTGGATCTCCCAGAAGGCATTTATTCCCCTAAATTTACCCACTAGAAGCCCTACCATCTATTTACATCGTAATGAAAACAGAGATATTGGGGTCTGACTACTGGGCACAAGACATTGATAGACCTATACACACACAAACTTCATAGTGTTAAATTAAGGGGACGAAAAAACACAACCTGCACAGCTGGGGGTGTTTTGCATTTGTGTAGACTCTTTCTTTAGTGCCAGGAATGAAGGCAAGAGAACGTCTTTGATACAAATCACTATAATTAATGTATGAAAAATACATTTAAATAGGCTTCATGTAGAGATTCGCTATTTATAGTACTTCTTGTCTTGCCAAAATGTGTGAATAGTATATTAACACATTCAGTTCAAATGTTTATTGGCATAATTTGAGCCTATAAAACTGATTTCATGAACTTGTAAATCAGTACTTTGTGTTTACATATAAGTATGGATTTGCACATCCTGTAAGTGAGTAAAACAGACTGACACAATGATGTCACGTGTCACTATGGGTTCATATTCAGTTCTGTTTTTGCAGACATTTTTTTTGCTTTGTAGATCAAGTACAGGTTTAAAATATTAGTTCTCTTTATAACATTTAGATGTCACATGGCAATCGTGCAAAAATTCTGCTTGAAAACAGCCCAATACACATATTTTCATTAGATTTTTGGTTAACAGGTAAAAACATAAGCAGATAGAACATAAACATTCTCTTGCTTCATGAAATGCACATAGTTCGTGTGAAGTGACGAAACGTGTTTATGCACTCAATTAAAGTTAAAATAAAATGGTGTTTTGTAGCAACATCACCTGGCTTTCTGTAGCACCTGCTCCATAACCACGCGCTTCTGTTCAACTTTCACATCTTCATTTATGTCTGTTCCGCCAAAGATAACACCAAATGGAACTTGGACATCTGTTTTCAAAGGTTAGACATGAAACAGAAAGGTCCTGACATTGTTGGAAAACGTAGCAGTCTACTTATCATTACTTGACAAATAAAAAACGCTAACTGTATGAAAATAAAAGAATCACATAACAAAAAGGTTTTCACCTAAGAGGAGTCTGCCAGCTTTGAAGAGATGAATGGCCAATGCACCCTCAAATGGAGGATTTTGAGATATTAGGTCTGCAACCTCTGTGGAGGACTGAAATTCTGCAGCATCTCTGAGCTCACAAATGTGTCCTGCTGATTCAATGTGGGACCTTAAATGTAACATCAATGATTACAAATTATGAAAAATCTTTATTATAAAGGATACAATTCTGCTCAGCAAATGACTCACAATGTTTTACTACTTTAGTACTACTTTAGTACTTTAGCATGAATTCTTCCTTCCTGTTCATTGTGAATTATTGAGCATATCACTGTGATTTCATGTAGTTACTTCATGTTTATTTGATCATCAGTTGTCATGGTTGCTTTAAAAATGAACTGATATGCAACTAAACTAGCTGGTTTGCAGTGTTTCATTTCAGATCCATGATCTTAATCAGCTTCTCTGTAAGAACAGAACATATTCTAATGTTGTAAAGCACACACCTTTGTAAAAAATCATACTGTTACTACATTGCTCAGCGGCCAGAAGAAAGACCAAGATATGAACATATCCTACTGTAGTGGGTTTAACTTATATCCAGTGCAACAAGTGTTGCTGGTAAAGAATTAGCTTGCACAATCAGGGCAACATTTTTTTACTCTCTTCATGCACTATTCCTTAATAAAATTATATGATAAAATACAAATATACAGTAGAAGGGATGCTAAATCAATGTAAATGTAAATAAATGTATGAAGCAATCACATATGACAACAACAACAACAAAACACGATTCATCATTATATACATTTATACTTATTCATTAATTAAATCATGAGTCATGCATTATTTAAGTACTACATGGACATGTCATCTGGATCTTTATTCCTAAGTTAATAATTCATGCAGTCAAAACATTTACAGAGTATGACAGCCTGATAATACTTGGTTGTTGGTGACAGAACAGAAAGGCAAACAAAGTTTAGGTCGTCATATACGTCATGTTCCTTAAAATATATCCACGAATAATTATCTTTGTGTCAAACAGCTGATTAATCACAATACCGTAGTTTAAAATATACGCAAGTTTAGCTACTAATCAATTTGTCGTTTTAAATAGCTCTAATGAACCACGTCAACACAGTCTGACAAGCTAACTCAGTTGATGCAGCGATAGCCACAGCGAATATTACCTTATTCTTTCAGCTGTGGTGTTGTTCCCAGTTTTAGGACTGAGACAGGCAAGAAAGAGTAATTTCATATCTTCATAAAGTGCACGTTTGGTACGTTAACAAGCTAACGTGTGTGGAATTACACAGGCAGACCGGTGAACAGCAAAGAGACAACCTATCTGAGCCGTTTTACAGGCTGGCTAAGGACACACAACTATCACATTTCCTCAACCCATTCCTGTACGTTACACGTAGTGATGGGCCAGTACAACTTTGTACAACAGCACGCTCCAAATGTTTACAGGTCCGCCTCCTATACGATCCCCCGGAAACATGTTGCGGTAGTACACAGTGTACAGGCATCGAAGGTCCACTTCACTGGTTGGTTTTGAGACCATTTCAAGACTAGACAAACAACGTACAGCGTTAAAGTGCATATTTATGTCTCTTGATAAATTATAAGCGGTAGAAGCAGAACCATTGAGGGCAAAAAATAAAAATAAAACCACAACACCACTTCCTCCTTTCGGCGTTACGACGTTTGCGTAGACAGAACAAACTTGCAAACAATATGGATGGGATGTCAACGATGTAGCCTCCCAAGGCATGATGGGAAGGTTCATATACAGATCGTTTTCAGAGCAACGCGTAGTGTGACGGTTTGTTGACCGGGGAATGTGTCACGCGATAGTACTGTGACACTGTTGATTTCCAGTTCTGCTTTGACAAGAGTATTTATTTAAGACAGTACACAGTAAATATTTTGTCGGTTAGCATTGTCTTTCTGGGTAAATGGAGAGCAACAGACAATACTCGGACGTGTGTCAATAACGAAAGGTACGGAAACGTTTTAACAACTCTTATGGAGCTTTCGTTGCTGATGCAGACTGGTGTGCTAATGTTAGCTAACTTGATTTTTTCTACATTGTGTGCCTATTATATTTGTTAATAACAATACTATATTTGGACAGTCAAAAGAATTAAAATGAACTATACTAGTCTGGTGTATGTAAGACATGACATGACTGCTTTACTTATCTAATCCCTTTTTTTTTGTCTTTCTTTTCTTTCCAGATTTTAACCATTAGAATTTGACAAGGAGTCAAAGGAACCCATTTAGTCAGTTGAGAATGGCCAGCAGTAGGGATGCCAGTGAGACCACCCCTCTTTTGGACTCAGGTTCTGAAACAAGACCTTCACCACCATCAGTTTTTCAAGGGAGAAGACTGGCATGTGCTGCCATCCTGCTGGCTGAGTCTTTAGAAAGGATTGCATTTTATGGTATCACATCCAATCTGGTCCTTTTTCTCAACAGCAGTCCATTTTATTGGGAGGGCACCCAAGCGAGTCAGGCACCACTGATGTTTATGGGAATTACTTACTTGATTTCACCTTTTGGAGGATGGCTGGCAGATGCATACCTTGGGAAATTCTGGATAATTGCATCAAGTTTGATCCTATATTTCATTGGAATGCTGTTTTTCCCTTTTATTTCTAATGAAGACACACGGATTGGTTTTTGTGGAGAAGAGGTGGCCTTTCCTGTACAGCCTGCTGAATGCCAAACAAACAGTACCCCTCCAAGCAATGTAACCTGCCCCATCCGTGCTCCGTATTGTGGTCCAGCAGTCTACAGTGGACTTTTTTTAATTGCATTAGGTGTGGGTACAGTAAAGTCCAACATCACACCATTTGGAGCAGATCAGGTACAGTATAAAAGTTCTGTATTCTGTATCAACTGAAGTATGTGTCAGGAGTATGTGTCATCGTAACGTCTGGTGAAGGATTATTTTTCGTGGCATTGATCTGTATAAGATTAGGTATGTGGTACGACACTATAGGGGTCAGACATGTCATAAGATTTCTGTTGCAGTATTTACACTCCACTTAGACATGCATACTCTTGATTAACACAGGAATTGGAATATTTTCTCTCTTAAAATGAATATTTTGGATCAAAGATATGGTTGTGTTTTTTTTTTTAATTAATTAATTAATTTTTTAAAGATATGGTAGTAGTTAAGCCACCAATTGGGTGTTTTTAAAGCTGTTGGTATGATGTTTACACTGTTTTGGCAAATCTGATTTAGTCAGATTTATTCAATTAGGCCTAGATATTTATGACTTACATTTTGGCTCAACAATTTGAGATGGTCTTTTAAAGTTTCACCTCAGATAATTTCAGTCAAGTGATGAATTATTTATTGGCTTTTCCATGCTCTGAACTAGTATTTAGACGTTGGCTGATTGGGGGTTTCAAAAGGCTGCCATTATAGCAGTAGATTGGAGCAGAGAAAATCAAATAACTGATTAATTGACTGATATCATCCTTGCCCCTTCACTCAAAAATTGTAACTCTGTGAAAGTACGATTCACATCTTTCACTTTATTAAAATTTGAAATAACTGTTGAACTAAAAATACCAAAATAAATAAATGTGATTTACTGAACACTGAAGTAGGCTAATTAATCAGTTGTATTGTGGGATTGAATTAATCATATAAAACCTTCTTTCTATTTTATCTTGAGCTGTTCTTCAGACCTATTTCTCCTCAAAATCTGATTTTCTAATTTAGAAGTTTTATTTTTAACCATCTGTGGCTGCACCAGTAGTTTATAAAGTGTTTGATGGGTGCAGTGTAATCAGCCAAACTCATCAATTGGTCCATCTCTGCTATAATTATGTGTTTTTTCTAAGACACCCTTGGTCTCCCTGTATCTTGAAGTACTTTGTAGATATCAGGCTGCTGCTTTTATTTGCTTCCTTACTGAAATTCACATACAGAAACACCCAATGACAAGACTGTGAACAATATGTTTCTAACAAATTGCCATTTTACTTTTTGAGAAGCAGTCACTGAAATAAAGTCATTGCTGAACCAAAAAATTCTAACTACAGTTGAGTTTAACCTTTCAGAGGGGACTTGCAGAATGAAAATCAGTTTACTACACTTAAAGTTTAGAAAATGCAGGAAACACAAGTAGTTTTGATTGAGTGGGAATGAGTGGTGTTTTTAATAAATGGTGATACTTGAAATGTGTTTATTTTTCACAAAATTAAAAACCAGTTGTATGGAGCATGGCTGTTGTCCAAGAATCAGTAGAGTTTTTCCAGTCAGTATTATATGCTCTCTGCTTAATCTTGCCACTGATAGTTATTTTACATGTTTAAAACAATGGGCAGGTGTCTATAGGAACTGTGTAATAGGTTTATGTTTTTACACTTCTCCTTTAATACTATGATCCTCTTGGGCCATTTACAACCTAACTGATGTCAAACAAAATTCACAGTTCCTGTTCAGTGCTATAATAATTATTAGGTATTACAAGATTTACACTGGTACTTACCAACTTGATTTTACCGACAGCATCTTGTGAAATCTCATATTTTCTATATAAATAATACATTTTAAAGAATTGTTTCAATGTTTTAAAGCAGATGTAATGTAGATATTTTCTCCTGTTACAAACATCCATCCAGTTTCTGGTGAACTACTTACCTGCATCAGTCATATTATGGACACTCTTCCCTTGTATTGTGAAAATTTGTTTGTTGTTGTTTCTCAATTTTACTTTAAATTGTCCTTGTCATAGATTACAATTTCAGTCAGACTCACTATAAATGCAGGTACAGAAGTGTTGGTGTCTTTGCTATGATATGAAATCAGAGGAACCATATTTGTAGTGTAATTAAGAATGAAAAACCTTCCTCACATGTTTTTGAGTCAGTCTTGTATGTTGTGCTACATTTTGATGCTTTTCTAAATATCCCGAATCCCTGAATATCCTGAATGTTAGTGTTATTTTGAAATGTATTGTCTTGTTGCTATTGACACAGGTGAGTAATGTAGTCAGTTTGATCACAACTTCCACTGTACAAATGCATAGAGGAAGTGTGAAAACCTGTGTTTTCAGCCTTATTTTATTTTATTTTTTTTGTTGCTGTGGCAACCTATAGTTAATCTAATTCTAATCTAATATTTAACAGACATCTACTTTGTCAAAAAATCAATATAATTTTTCCTCCACAGGGGTATCTGCATGTAGTCTAAGTACCACAATAAGAATAATATAATTCACTTGCCTGCTAATTTAACTGAATTAAGGGTCTAGACAATCATAGTAAATCCTAAAATGGCTCTCAAAGGCATTTCTATAAGCAAAGAATAAAGGAGAATTTGTGTTTATTTGGTAATCTCTTCAATAATTTAACCTTCCCATCAACGCTCTTTTGCACATTTTACACAATTAGTTTATCGTGGTTTTAGTCCAGTTTTAGATGACATTGTTAAAAACACCTTCAGTAGAAGACTGTCATCAAATAAAGACATTGTGTCATTTTACAATATATACATGAATATCTACTAATTTGTATTTATGGTGACAGAAAATCTATGTGAAATCAGTGTAGCTTGATTTCTTTGGAATTTAAAGTATTTTAGTACTATGGAAGCTTGTGTATCATAGCAGCTATTACCTTGTTCTGTTAGGTCGGAGTCGAGCCTGCCGGTGCTTGTGATTCACACCTTTACTCAAACATAATGCTTATGAATTATTTTACATGCATACATCTCCCTCACACTGATAGTGACGTTATTTCTGTTATCCTCCTCCAGGTCAAAGACCGAGGACCAGAGGCCACACGCAGATTCTTCAACTGGTTTTATTGGTGCATCAACCTAGGAGCCATCCTGTCACTGGGTGGTGTAGCCTACATCCAACAGAACTTCAGTTTTGAGCTTGGCTACATCATTCCCACTGTGTGCCTTGGGGTCTCTTTCCTGGTCTTTCTGCTTGGCCGTACCGTCTTTATAACTAAGCCCGCTGATGGCAGTGCCTTCACAGATATGTTCAAGATCCTGGGATATGCCTTCTGTTCCAAGAAGCCCAAAGAGCCTAACCTGCTCCGGTGAGCTTCATGTCAACTCTGTCTCTTTCATCTTAGAGAGAGTATAAATACGGTACTGTACATGCATTGTAAAAGGTATAAAAAAACCCACTCAAGACAGCCAGCATCCCAACACTGACTGTGCTGTAGCAAAACATCAGCCTCAGTGGGGAGCTACTCTTTGGCTTTGCAGTAAGTATTTCTGTTCATGGAAGAATTTGACAGTGAGATGGTGACTCTAATCCTGCATAATAAAACAGCTATAGGTGGTGTTGGTAGATCTTTAACTTAGATCCTGCCTGTATAATTCTTTTTTTCTGTTGGTCCAGGCATTCATCTTCATTCCCAATGGTGGAAAGTTTGTCTTGATGTGCTGCCTTTGAACCACAAAACCACAATTGGTTCAAAAACTTGACATTGAATATTTTAAGTTGGCCAATTCTGCAGCCTTTCAAGAATTCCTTATTAAGGCTTTTCCTCCAGAGATGGGGATTATAGGCTTTAGAATAAAGATTCATTCCTCTCTGTAGAAGCAGTTTTACTTAAGAGTAAGTTGTTCACAAAACAGGCTGATTAAGTTTGCCATTTCAGGAATTTTGGTATAATTTTAATTTATTTAATATTAATATTTATTTATGTTTGTATTTTTTCTGGATTTAAGTAGCATTCTAATTTTCCTTTTTAATTCCTTTGAAGCAACAAACCAACATTACTGGACAGTGCCAAAGTGTCTTGTGGTGGAAAGTTTCCAGAAGAGAAAGTAGAAGAAGTGAAAGCTCTGGTGAAAATCCTTCCAGTTTTTTTTGCTCTCATCCCATACTGGACTGTGTACTTCCAGGTAAGTTAAATCAAACTATATGAAACATTTTCCATGTAACAGTAAAACAAGACAAGTGCAAACAAAAATACAGAATGAAAGATATGGGGGAATTTTGACACGCTTTGGTATCAGACATCCTGGTGATTGTAAAGTGGAGAACTACTCCATGCTGTGGCTTTAATCTCATTCTTGTGTTGCAGATGCAGACAACGTACATCCTGCAGAGCCTCCATCTGAGGATTCCTGATGCCGGCTCAAACACAAACAGCTCTGCTGAGTCCCACCAGGTAACTTACATTGAAGGCAGTTCAAAAACTTTTTTGTACTATAAAAATTACTTGCAATTCAAGTGGAATTTGCCATTAATGCTATAAATATTAAGCAACTGAACAATAAGCTAGAATATAAATCATTTAAATTTACCATTCCAGTGTTGAGATCAAGCCTGCTTTGTAGGTTTGAACTACATTTTGCACCGCTGAAAATAAAGGGAGTCAGTAGGTCACTGATTCACAATGGTAGGCAACAGCTGGAGGCAGCAGCAAAGGTTGGTAATGCCTTGGGGATTAAGGCACAACTTTACTTCACAGACTAATACCTTACAGATTAGCAACCTGGCTGTGATTGTATCGCTCCACAGCAGCGCCTCCACCTGCTTCCTTTCAACTAGTGTTGCTGCTGTGCATGTATCCTAGATTGTATGCTGAGTTCCAAAAAGCTTTGATGACTGAAAACTACTTTATTACTTGACAATACATACTATAGCTTGTTAAGGAAAAAAAAAAATCAAATCTTTAAAGTGATGAAATTGGAATGAAGTGTGATATTGTCCTCACAGTTAAAAGTGCATTTCTCTATAGTTTGTGGGAATGTAGTACACTGACTTCATGGAAAAATGAAGTGAAACACTTTGTCTCTACACCACACAGTCTAACCAGATCTTGCATAAGCACATGGCATGTACCGTATATACAATCTGGATTTATTTTTACATTTTAAAATGATGTATGTATAATAATACTGAGAGACTTTCTGACATTATGTTGTTTACTCTTACTCTTGTGTGTCTGACTGCCTGAGAATCCTTTTTTTTTTCTCCACAAAATGTATCTGTTATCAAAAACGGAACTAAGCCTTGTCTGCTACCAGCCTTGACACTTCTGAGCATCAAAAGGGAAGTGAGATTAGATGCCTCTGCGATTTTCTACCTCACCTGACACATTTCAATGGCTGAGAGATGATCAAATACACTCCTTAAGGAAACGCACCTCATACTAATTATATTTCCTGTGAATGTAGGCAGGAGTGGTTTTATTTATTTATTTATTTTATAATTCCTTATGGTCAGATTAAATCCTGAAATTACAACTCTCTTGTTGTGGAATACACGTAATGCTTCTGTAAATGCTTATTGAATTCCTGACTCTTTGCTTTATTATTTGTTTGAATAAAATGTGAAAAGTAATGTTCAACAAACTACTTTTTCATTAACCTCTAATACACACGTGTGGAGCGCCTTTACTTTGTCTCTTCTCTTAAAATGAAAAAAAAATTGTTCGATGGTAGAGGGAAAAAAACTATGTGTTATTTTGCAATCCACTGATAAGTCCAATATTAAAAATATTAACAGCTTTCATTCATAGCACTTTAATAATAATTTCACAAATAATATATAATATAGACCATTTGGAGACATATGAAAATGCCGTGCCTACCATTGAGATTTACGTCTGCAGGGACACCTCTGTCATGCCAGAATTTTTCTGGCGAAGCAAGTCTCACTTAGCAGTTTCTATCAATTTAAATATGATAATGTGCAAACAAGGGGGGAAAACACCCTCTTAGGAACAGAGTTTTAGACTGCCAGCGGCTAGTTGAAGAAATGGAAATTCAATTTGAGAATAAATGATGCCATCAGATGTGCTAAACCCGAGACACATGGGGATCTCAGAATGGCATTTGGAATTTGAATTGCAAAAATCATTTCTACCAATTTGCAATCTTTCATTACTCACTCGATGAGATACTGACTGTAATTGTAGATACTTTGTTTGCTAACAGTAGATTGTTATCAGGATGATATGTCATCCAGGCTGTTTAGGCAACTTAATTATTTAATTTACAAATGACTCTTTATGGCAATTGATGATTTGAATTGCAGACTTCTTTTAGCTGCTTGGTCTTTTAATAAATGTTTAACCCATAAAGACTCAAACATCTACAGTTGACCAAAACCATCTACTGATCGGAACTGTTTAATACCTGTTGATCCACTAATTCTATCAATACATGTAAAATAATTTGTGTAAAATGCAGTTCATCATTTCTGTAGTTACCATAGAAACACTGCCATTTTCTAAAACATTGATTCACCAGGAAAACTCATGGAGTTGGATCAATGAAAGTGGATGGAACCACATGTTTTATGTTGAGATATGAATATTTTTGCTTAAAAAGTCAGTTTTTCTTCAGTTTTCTCTGTGTCAGACATAATAAGCTTCAACTTTATTCTGAGCTTTTATGAATGTCTACATGATCAGTAAATTAAATATAATGAAATACTTGATTTTACAAAATACAAAATACTACTGATGTCAACAAATGGTGATAAATCATCTTAGAAAGGTGAAATAGAAACATTCATTTGGGGTCTCCCACAAAAGTCACACTGGGTCTTTGTGGGGTAAAACAATACTAATAACAATAGGAAAGGTAACAACTATTTCTTATTCATTAGTGTAATCTAATAATATTTTCATGATTAACTTAATCTTTTTAGGTTGATTTAACTGTTATTTTTTTTCAGTATAGTTGAGTTAATTTTGTCATGTCATTATGTTTGGGTTTGGCCACCTGGGGGTGCCAAAGCAGTGTTAAGCTAAAGCCATGCACAGACACACACACACACTCCCACACACTATGCACACATTCATATGCTCACAAACACTTGGTGAACTGTGTTGGAATGCACTGACATTCTCTATACTTTTCATGCTTTGTGGCTTTTTGCACAGTTTCACCTCATCTTTCTTCTCTTCAGATGGCATTCCGCTTCCCGGCAGCGTGGCTCACAATGTTCGATGCAGTGCTCATCCTTATGCTGATTCCCCTTAAGGACAAAGTGGTTGACCCCATCCTGAAACGTCGTGGCCTGCTGCCCTCCTCTCTGAAGAGGATCGCAGTGGGAATGTTCTTTGTCATGTGGTCAGCTGTAGCAGCTGGTGAGTGCTTCATCAGACATGTGTTCCTTATGCGGCCATGTAAACAAGGCAGAGAAATGCAGAGGAAACAATAACAGCACTTCTGAGCTGTGGCAAATACCAAATGCAATCAACGAAAAGCAATGAATGATGTAGCTGTTGATTTTTTACATCAATACTTAAATGCTACAGTGTTTTTGCAGGGTTTTCAAAATCATGATAATAATTTGCCAGTGGCTCAACAAGATTAATGGCAATGTCAGTAGGAATTAATGTTGCTTAAGCATCTTTAGACATGATCAAAATGATCAATGATCAAAAACAAATTTTTCTGACGCATAGTAGATTTAGTTTTTAGCACAGTTCCTATCACTTCACTGTTTGTTTTGTGGCACTCATTAAATATCCCCCAAGTGTTTGTCTTGTAGGGCATAGAGGTAGCTATGGCTTTTGGTTCTGTATTCCTGCATGTGGCATTGCTGTTCCACTTACTGAGTTCCAGCCTGCGGATTATTAGAGAAATAAAGTCTGTGCTGAGCCTGTCAGCTAGTTCACCGGCATTGATATGTTCTGGCTAAAATGTGAGTGCTAGAGAGACAAGCCTTTAGGCAGGAAGAAAGCAAATTAGTAACACCCTTGAGAATCAATGTATATTATATTTTCTACAACCACTGCATTTTCTCTTTTCTCAAATGTAGTCTGCATGTTCTGCCATTGGTGACCTTTTCAGTATTGACTGTTTCAAACCTATTTTCAAAATGCACTAAAGGGTCATATTTAAGTGTTGTAAGCATAAGATGCATATAATTTCATTTGTATACGGAAAAGGTCTGTTCTGCTATATATGGATAGATTTTAGATATTATACATCATCTTCATTGATGCATCACAGTTATTATTTCTTGTTAACTATCTTACAGTACAGCTAGACCAGTGTGATTAAAAAAAAAGGTTGTTATATAAAAGTTTTTAGATGAGATGGAGTCTAAAAATAAACCCTCCGTGCTGTTCTATACAGTATATATAGGCAAGTGAAGCTTGGTAAAGCATTTCCACTAAGCTCAAACACAATACTTATAATTGCTTCCCTGATACACTACAAGTTGTGGTTAAGTGTGAAATTTGAACCATTGACTTTAAGATGTCCTATGCAATAGCAGAAGAAGTAGCTGTGCAAACATGTATGTGGTGTCTGTGGGGTTTTTGTGAATTAGAGAGAGTGCAAACTTTTGTGTGTGCCTTAATTCATTCTGACATGAGGGAAGATGAGGAAGTTTGTTGCCGTTTCAGGCTGTCTAGTTTGAGATGTATTAAATTCTGACTTAGTCCCTCAAAAACATCCTATTCAATCAGTGCAATGTGCTCTAAGCTCTATTAACCACATCTAATGTGTCTGCTTTTGGTTTAAAGTAACATTTTATTTTCAGTAGACATGAGCATTCCTACAAGGTAAGGTACTTCACCATGTTCATTTCTTATGCTCAAAAGCTATTCAGATGTTTACTTTCCCATTTGGTGCCTTCAAAGGAAGTGCAATCCTTGCATTTGAATTCAAGCAAAATAAATTCTGAATATTGCAAAAACCAATTCTGAGACCAGGAGTGGAGAGAAAGGGTTTACGATGGTGCAGTGGTGGGGGCATTGGTCACAGAACAGTAGGTGTATACACAACTAGTGTGCAACACAAGCCTGACCTGGATTTAAAGAGTCAAATCAGCTGGTATATTAATATGCTTTGTTAATGATATTAGAAGTGTTCATATGATGCACTCAGTAATTATTTGTCGAGTCTAAGTGTTGTTTATCCACAATGTTGCTTTGCTTCACATTCCTTCAGTTACGCACACTGACTCTGCCTTACGCTGCTATTATGGTTTGAACTGCATTTCCATCAGCTCCCGTTCGGTGCGTCCTTGGTGTTTATCTGCATCTGTCCACTAGCTAAAATCATGTTGTACAGAGACTGACAGATGGATAGTTGTAAATGACCAAGTGTGGCATATTTTGCCCAGGGAACAGTCAGTCCAACACATTACACTGTCAACCTGCCACCCTGTGTCCACGGCACTGACCACACCACTGCTCTTCCGAGTTAGAATCACTTTCATCACCACATGCAAGAAATGTGCTAGAATTTGTCATGATGACATTGGTGCAGTAATATTTCACGAGGTTTTCATAGTGTATGCTGACTTTGTGGCACAGGGACAGCTGGACCTCCCATGCAGTGCTGAAAACAGAAGTCATGGGGACAGTGGTCGGTTTCTGATCCCTTATCTTTTGTGTGTCCAACACTCTCAGACTGGGGGCAGCTCTCAAATGCTGCTCTGACATTGCTTTTGAAGGGACTTTCTTAAGCATGTTTTATCATATTCTCTTAACATTGTTCACTAATCTGCTTTGGTTAAAGCTCTTCTCTTTTAGGTGTCCAAAAGCATCTCTTGCTAGGGATCACATTGGGTCATCTGCTGTGTGATGTTTAGTGAAGAAAAAAAAGTGGGCCGTGTGTTTATAGTGTTAGGCTCGCTCAAGGCAGCCCAGTGGCCACACTGCCTGAAATGGACAGCTGCTATTATAGGATAGTCGGATTACAAGGCAATAACTCTTCTCAAATATAGCATTAAGTGTAGTTATGAAGGGAGGATGTCTCAGGGAGTTATCGGGAAAGAGCTGCTGGTTACGTGATAATGGCTATTGAATAAAGCTTTTAGGAGGCAGCAGTGGTTGATGACAACTGCTTGGCTTATAATATTGAAGTGTTTGCACTGTTCCATTACTAACTGCCATAATATGAAAGCATGCAGATGTGATGTTAATGAAGTGGTTGGGTAGCATTAAAACTTGCTAAATCCTTAATGGACTGTCACTGAATCCTCTAGCTCTTACTATGTTTGGCTGTTTGTTGGCATCATGGCCGACCTTGGGGTGATAAATACTTTAACGACTGTTTGTTAATCCAAAAATGAATTGTACAAGCCCTTAGATTTACCTAATGCCCTGTTTGCTTTTTCTTCAATATGTATGTTACCACGTCAGTTTTTTCTAACTCTGTCCCAAACTGTAACAATGTGGATTGTATTCTATGCCCCTTTAGGTATTTTGGAGACAAAACGCTTGGACATCGTCAAGAGAAATGGTACCATTGACCAGGTGCTGGGTGATGTAATCTACTATGCAGCAGATTTACCCATATGGTGGCAAGTTCCTCAATACGTGCTGATTGGGATCAGCGAAATCTTTGCCAGCATTGCAGGTACAGTTTGACATCTCCTGTGTATTATGGAACTGTTAGAATCTCTAATTTACTGCTTCAGTCAGGTGGTCATAATAGTTCATACTTCCATTTATGTAAAATCCATTCTAAGCTCCCTGAACATAATAATTGTTTCATATTTTCAGTTGGTCTGATTCACATTGAGCTACTCTGAATGGACTGTGGGCTAAAAATTCTCGTCTGTTCTTCTTAAATAAAATGCAATGAAGACTAATGACTAACTCCTTTTTGAACAGTTTGTTTGATTCATTGCAAGGCTGCACTACCTTAATGTGTTTGTGGGTTGTAGTCCAGAGTAAATAGCCCTAGACGTCGATTGATAATTGATTATCCTGATTTTCTCACACCATCACAAGACATTGTTCAGTAATGGACCATTTTATAAATAGGCTGAGGATAAGGTAACCTTTTAGAATTAAAATAATGATGAAAGCTGTTTTCATCTGTTCCAGTGACTAACCTCATATTATCACCGTTTGTTATTTAAACAGATAAATAATACAATGGATAAAAGCACATGCACGTTATCGTGTACTTTCTGTGCTGCATCCCCAAGGATGTAGCCATAATAACAACACACAAATTATGACATAAACTTTTCACCCTAATGCTCCGTGTCCTGACTTTTGGCATGTACCTTGATCAACTTAATATGTACCAGCATATATAACAGTAATCCAGTACTGACACCAAAGAAAGATAATGCATTATCCAATTAGTATGCTTGCTAGCTGACACACTGTTCATACGGACATATTACACTTCAATGCACAGAAAATGAAGTGTGGTATGGTTTAATAGTCAGCCTAGCTTGTTGAGGGTGCTGGCAGCTACATTTGCATGTAGTTGAAAGAGACAGATAATGATGCCTAGACGACTGTATAAGAACTCTACATATCATCTCATACATATAGAGCCATTTTACTGTAGATTCAAATGACCGCGGGAGCTAAGCAGCAGACCCAGCACTACTGTAAAACTGGCAGTATACGTCAATGTGTATCAAAATTGATATATTTCTCACTGATATTATAGGGGGTTGACAATTTAAAGTCACTGAGCCCAAAGCTCAAGTCAAAAGTTGTTGAAATTTCCGTGTATATCACACATACTGCTTTTCATACTAACTGAGCTGAAGTGGTATTTTAAGTATAACATTTTGTTTGACACATCCATTTAAGTAAATACCCTAAAAAATATGAAACATATCACATTTATGCCAGACTAACTACAGTAGTGTAAGTAGTAGTGTAGTGTATGAAACTCAGTTACCTGTTCCTCTAATCAGATATTCTTAATTGTCAAGATTCCCTTTGATTAGTTTTCATCTTCAATCATCAAATGTGGAGGAAATAATTTTCTAAAGCAAAATCATTCGGTCAGAATTAAACTTGTAGACTATGTCAACATAAAAAAATAAATAAATATGAACATAGGATTACTCTTTCTGCTCAGATAATTCATTCAGATCCTCATCAATATGAATTTGCCCCTAATTCTTCTCTGGGAATTTAGCAGTATTTACTTTCCCCAGAGGAATAGATTACTTGCTCCTTTCCAGGAAATTATTAAGAAGAAAAAACATTGAATCACAGCAGGTCAGAAGTATTCATAAGCACAACTGGCAGCTGCACACTTTGTGGGTATCAACCGAAAACAGCTCAGCTCGCCAGCTCTCATTTTTTATGTGCCCTGACCTAAAGAGGAAATACCATTTCATTAAAAGCATTGAGAAGTAAGGGTAATATTGCCCCAGTAATACAATAATGTGACAAAATGAGAAATTGCTCAAATGTTATATCAAATTGTGGCTGCAAAATCTGAGAAAAGGGTGGAAACAACAGCAACAATATTATCCTTTATTAAAAGAGGGCCTGTGAAAAATGCACTGAATGCGATATAGAATTGCAATGCATCTGGTGTGGGCCTTTTTTTATCTACAGTATACACTGCAATGTGCACTGGAAATCAATACAAACATTGTTTGTTTTGTGTCTATCTGTCTATTTAGATTTTTTGTGTCTTGTCGTTTCTTTGTACTAGAGTTTACAGAGAGGGCGCAGCAGGAGCTAGAGAAGAATTATGACACTTTTCCTCTACAGTCAAGATAACGGCTTCAGGCCTCAATTATCTTAGTGATTCGAGTTTGCTAAAGCCCCCAGCTATACGATTGAGTCATTTTGCTATTACTACAGGTTATGTTGTTGAAGGCTCTTCCGTATAGTATTTGCTTTATTTCTATATCAAGAATGAAGATTGAACCATAAATATTTAAGGATTTTTCACAACGGCACAAGAATAGTCTGGCTCATTCAGGCAGTCACTTCATGAGCATCTGTCATCTTTAAGTTTAAAATCTATGGATAGTGAAATTTGTTTAAATCTTTTATCAGAACTGCTTATGGGTTCTATAAAACACTAGAATTCCCATACAACTATTAAGGCTCCTGTGAAAGTCAAATCCAGACATAACAAAGCTATAGGGAGCTTTTAAAAAAAAAAAAAAAAAAAAAGCTTGTTCTCTCTCTCTCTCTCTCTCTTTCTCTCTCTCTTTCTCCAAATCATCCCACAGGGCTTACTTTAAGGAAAATTGGCTGACAGAGTTATGACATATGTCTGGTTAAGAGGAATATTTTCCCTTAGTCTTCATGTATTTGAATATATGTTTTAAAACCTCCAGTGCCATCAACCCCTCTTCTTAACCCCCCTCCCCTGCAGTCCCCAAGCTTGTTGGGCGGTGGATAATTCTTTGCTCGTACACTGCACAAGTTTGTCTGCTGTAAGGCAATAAGAATATGCACAAAAACTTTGCAAAATGATTCCCTAAAGTAATTTTAATTATGTATTGCTCTTTTGAAAATGTTAAAAGGTAACATTATTTTCTAAGAAAGAAAAATCGCCGCCTCCACCAGTGCCCTTAGGGAAGAAACAATTACATATACACTTAAAATTCTCGGCTTTTTCTTGGTCTTTTTCTTCTGAAAAATGGTCCCTTTTGGTTGAGAAAGGTCAATGCATGGACATTGCTATGATATGATCCTGAAATAGTGTCACACACAAACAAGCATTGTGTTAAACATAATGTCACAATGCTGTTATGTGCTGTCCACCAACTTTTGCAGGCTCCTGTGAAATGCTCCTTACATGTTAGTTCTATCAAAAGGTTAGCTTAGGATCTAAACAAACGTATCATTGTGAACTTCTGGAAAGGTCATGTATGTTGTCCACTAAGTAACAACCTTATCTTTGTCAGGCTTATCTCACTCTTTTTTCCCCATGAAGCTACTTTTCTTGCATAATGAGGGCAGGTATCTATAAGCAAAACTGTTCATCACATTAATTTGTGCAATGTCCCCCTCCAAGGAAGGTCTTAAAAGGCAAATGTATTTAGCCGCTGCTCCCTAATCTCTCCTGACAGACGTAGCTATAGGGCTTCATTTGAAACATCACATGTTTGAGGTGCCATGAAATTATCAATGTCAGCTAGCAGCCAGACAGATCTCTAGGCAAAAACTTACACAGATTCAGTTCTCTTTCCTCCATATCTGTTTCTCTTTACTCCCTCACCCATTTCCCAGTCTTTTTCTTTCTTTCATAACACACTAAATACTGATTTATGTTTTTTTTTTTCTTCCTGAAATAGCTGTAATTGAGTCCAGCACCAATAGGAGAAGATACCCACCAATGGCAACAATACATACAAGTTTCAGAATAGAAAGTTATTTGCTAAACATTGGGCACTTGCCTGCAAATAGTCACTGTCAACAAAAGCAATAGTGTTTTGTCAAGCATGTTATTAATCAAGGATAACTTCCATTCGTTTCACCACTATCACCAAAAAATAGGAAATGATCTGTTTATTGTCTGTGTTGCAGGTCTGGAGTTTGCCTATTCTGCAGCCCCTAAATCCATGCAGAGCGCCATCATGGGACTCTTCTTTTTTTTCTCTGGAATTGGCTCATTTGTGGGCTCCGGATTGTTGGCTATTGTGTCCCTTAAGGCAATCGGCTGGATGTCATCTCACAAAGACTTTGGTGAGATATACAGCAATTTATACACCTGAAATATGTGCAGTTATTGCCACATGACATACCACTAAGACAGGCATAAATTTACTGTCAATCTCTACCACTCCCATTTGAATTTAGAATGTTATGCTGAATAATAAGCTGTGAATGCCAAGAATTAATTAAATTCCACTGTATTGGTTATCCGACCTTATGCAATATGAAACTTGGCATTTCTGAGAAACATCCAGTTGGTCTAATTGGTGTTGGGTTGCTGTGTGTATTATTGACCCATAACCATTCAACATCCAGGCACACTCATGGGAGAGCGAGATAAGAGGGACTTTGTCCAGAGTTGAATTTACTGAAAGATGTAACTGTCTTGAAAATATTTTCAGCACTGAGGTGATTGATCTTTAGTTACTCATACAGTTTTCTTTGCCCCATCAATACACCTTCTGAAAAGAGTGATACAAATGTCAAGCCTGCTGTTACATGCCAAGTGTGCGAAAAGTCCCTTATTGACTTTGCCCATTGACTGTATGTATGGACTCATAATAGAATCGTTGGTATCGATTCAAATTCCAAAAATTTATTTTCTAGGGACAAACCTTTAAGAATGTTCATAGCTTGTGCTGATTTAAAATCCACTTAAAGAGTTTGTAAATTAGACCTAGAGGGGGGGCAACACCCTCTGCAGCTCTCTTGTTCTAAGAGTGTTTGCTATAATAAATAGACATGTCAGACTAACGACAAAAGGTTTGTGTAAATCTGTCCAAGTGGTAGAATGAATAGCACAGTGGTAGCAGCAGATGGATGGGCTCCCTAGTGAGACGAGGCTCCCAACCCAGATGCACTTTTCCCTGAGCATGCGGTAAATAAGCCAACACTGTAAATTGTTTACCCACAAACACCTAATAGCTCATTAATACAGTCTGCCGACAGGTAGAGAGGTTCTTTTGATGATGTTAGCACTGGAAGATGCTTGGCACGCTTCATAAATCCATCCTTTGCTCAGCCTTGCTTCACTTTAGGGGCAGTTAAACTAGAACCGGATTGCCTGTAAGACTTTTTTTACTTTCCAAAACAAGTCATTTAAAAGGTGAGTTGCATAAATGGAACAAAACATCCTCCTGGCGACTGAAAGAAGACACGTGGCAAAAAAAAAAAATGCAGGCATTAAATAGTCAGGCTTCATGCAGTCTGTTTTTGTGACTATTTTTTATTTCATAGTTTTTTTGGATGCTCGCATCTACCACATCTTATGGCTCTCTAGGTGGAATGGATCCAACTTATTTCCATGGCCGCAGGCAAAATGGTGTGCTGTAAACAGCATCTTGGGTGAGCTGTGCTGAGTTGTACTGAGCTGCACAGGCCTGAAGACAGATGAAGAACATTAATCACAGGCTGGGGGTCTGATTACATAGCCCTGCTCCTCTTAAGTAAAGCTGTCCCTAGAGCGTTACATGAAGATGGCACAGCTAGTCTGGCATCGCACAAGTGGATGCTCAGCTCTCCTGTTGTGCTGGAGTTCCAACTTCCCCTGCTCCTAAGCTAATGTTAGTCAGCACATGTCACATAAAGCCTCCATCTTGTCTTAGTATATTAACGGCTCACATAGAAAGCTGGCGATAAGGTTCATAGCTCAAAACCGTCGGCAAAGTCATTAATCATAACAAAAGAAAGTTGGGTCTGTAAAGCCTTCTTGTATCAGTGTCGAGTTGTTGACACCAAGTATTTATAAATGAATGAATGACCACATGTGTAGCTGGAAGCTCTGCGGTGAGAATACCTACTGTATATTCTATCCATATCTGGATTTGAAGCATGTCATCTCTTAAACGTCCACCATAGTCAGATGCTGAAAGTATTGATTGTTTAGGTCCCTCAACAAATAGTTCTCCCCTGTGGTTACCTCAGGTTGATCACTCATTTATCACACTTTTATTTGGTATTCACACTGTATGGTCCTGTATAACCCCGTCTCAGCATCTCCTGTCAGAGGCAGCTCAGGGTCGTTTTAACCCCAGAAGCCAAGTCAATCAAAGATCAACCTCTAGGCCTACTCCTTCCACGGCATATCATTCACACAGGAAAGGGGTTTTGTTTCTGGAAAATGTCTTTTGCTGAATTTAATTTGCCTCTCTCTTTGTTAAAGTATCTTACACTCAGAGTAAATGGTTTTTGTTAGCTTTGGTCACATGACAGGAAATGACATTTTCTTTTACCAGTGGTCAAGTACTGACTGTTCTTATATCTGATGTCTGGGATGTGTTCAGACTTTATGAGTGAGCTGCCATTCACACATCCTGCTCTCAGAGTGTGGGATCACACTTGGTGAAATGTCAGTGTTTTAATGGAAGCCTGTAATGTCACATCTGGCAAATTTAACATGAACTCTTATTCTTTCTCAAAGAATTCTGTTGCATAGTGTCATTTTGGAGTATATATTAGATAAATCCAGGGCAACAGGAGGCTCATATTGTAGGTAGTTAGTCATGTACTGGCGATTTACAAAACTCCAGGAAGTCTCATAACATTTGATGAGCAGGAGGAGACCTGCAGAAAAAAAAAACTCTATTTATAGCTGGAACAGACATGCATTGATTCTCTCTCTGACTTCATTCTGGTGCAGAGGATGGCACTGAATGCATTGGAGCATTAAAATGTTAGGTCATTGCACTGATGGTCTCGATCAATTGATCCATTTTCAAACATTAAATTGACATTGATCTGTTTCATCTGGATTCACATGGCCTGCTCAAACCCACTCATAGGTTTATTGTCTCATAAGCTACATTCAGTGTTTGACCATGTTTGTATTCGGGGTAATTGTAATCTTACCATTGACTAATTCCCTGGTGCACAAACAGATAGGATCTCTAAGCCCATAGGTGGAAAGATCTCAGAGCAGTGCTTACTCCTATTTTGATTGCTCTGCACTATTTCTCCCCTTGATCTAATTTGGCCTTAAAAACAATTGTCAAATATTTATGGGCTTCATTAATGTTTTCTTGGGTTTTTTTAGTTTGCTTTTTTAGAGTAAGTCCGTGTTTAGTCTTTTGGTGCTGTAATTAGCCTTCCATATTTTCTACAGTGGTTAGCAGCCAAGTGGACCCTGGGGGGGTGGAGGCTAAAAGGAGGAGGTAGAGCCTGACTTCATATATAATGAAATTAGAGCAGAACTATTTCAAAATTAAAACCTTGTGCAGTTTTCAGGACTGTCCCAAAAACTGGCTGTTGCTTTTTTGTCTGTGTTCATATTCATCATTTGGGTGCTAGGTTAAGTTTTTCATATGTGGAACAAAAGCCGAGATCGAGTCATCTGTCAGAATAATCTAAAGGCTGAAAATCAGGATTTGATATATAACCAGTGTATACATTTCAGTACTTGTCCATTCACAAACTGAGTCTAGAAGTGGTGAATTTATTGCTCTGGGTTCCACATTTATTTTCACACTTTGTTTTATTTTGACTTGGATCATGTTTTACCCAAAGGATGAATATGCCTTTCCTTTATGTTTTTGTAATAATAAGCAGATGCTATGTTAATTAAAACCCCAGCAGTAGACGCTTGGTTTACTATCTGTTAAAGTGACTTATCGATTGAAAACACAAACCCGGCTCACTGCAAATGCACTTTCCTTAACTCTCATGCTGTCCTGTCAAGCATATTGTTTTGCACATCATGAATTATTCAAGAAGTGTTTTAGTTTTTTGATCTATTTCTCGCAATTTAAACCTTTGACCAGACTAAGACGACAACAAAATAAGTTAAAACTGTGACAGGGTCAAAGTGTTTGTCAGGTTTTCCATTTGCCAGTCATTTCATTAATGCTCTGGCAGAACTTCACAGTCGTCTGCCAGCTCTCTGTTCTTAGATCAAAGGTTTCAAGCTACATAGATGGCTCTGTGCACAGTGCATTGACAAAGAATTGCTTCTGTGTGCATTCATTCTCATCATGGTTTTCCTTTATTCCTTTCGACTTCTCATTATCCACAATAGCACGCACACACTAGAGAAAGCAGAAAAGAGTTATCTATATTTCTGATATACGCTGTGACATTGTGGATTGTGATTTGCTCTACTGATCATGAGTGATCATGTAAAGCATTAGGATCACTTGTTTCAAATGAATTAATCCTGTTCATTGATTAGTAGCAAAAGATGCCGTGTTGAATCATGAAGGAGAGCATAGAGGTTTCAATATTAGCTGAAGATACATTTACACAACCACCTCTAATGCAATGAAGTAAATATTACACACACAACTATATTTAATCAAAGCTGTTGAATGACTGGTTTAGTTTCAGAGCATTAACAGACTTGTGTGAATGTTTGAATATCATCATCTCATTCACTAAGCATTTATTCTGTATTATAAAAGGGAGGTGGACTCTGTGTGTCTCAGGCATCGCACAAAATCCGTAAAGAGTCGACTGCTGCAGTTTGGCATACTTAGTATGTATTTTTGGTCAAGGAAGAGACTAGCAAAAATAACAAGTTGATGGGACCGATATTTTTGTAGATGTTAGTAATTTTGGAATACAATAGCCCCTCAATGGCTAATCAGGTTGCTATGCCCAAAATTACAGAAGTGGGTTACCTATCAAGATAAACAATAAAGTCATGTTGCCATGGTGTCATATTTCATGTGCAAAGACAGGCACACCAGCTGAGAGGTTATTCAACTGAAAATGCAAGTGGAATTTACCAAAAAAAGTAAAGAAAATTAAGGAATGAACTGCATTAGGGGATCTAGAACCCAACATGGTAGTAATAGCTTAAATTAATCACTAATTTGATAACAGACATCTCTTGTGTGTACATTATAACATGTATATATCCTGCCTTTTTATTCATGCAACAACTCAGTGACAGTGTAATTAGTGATAAGCTGAGCTATACTGCCAGTTATTTATTAAGTTAACATTCCTAAGCTTGTTAATAATTGTGGTATTACAGAACTGTAATAGTATATTTAGTGTTTCTACTTTCAAATATCAAAAACATCACATAAAACTGTCATTAGACCAATGAGAAAAAAGCCGTCTGAAGTTATTACAGACACCAATGGACTGGATTGTAGAGGTAAGAACTGAGTATATCTACGCTGAAGGTCGTACGGATCTCTGTGAACACTAGAGGTAGTGAGTCACTGCTGGTCTTCCATGGTGAGAAAAATAAGTATCACATAGCCTTTGACTGAAGTATCGGAAAGTGATGATATGGGATAAGAGCCACTAAGAACCTACTTTTATTGTCCAAAAAAGAGATGAAGGAATAAACTGTTTTCACCACTGAACACAGCTCTAAAGGAAAAGAATGGAGTTTGATCCTGAAATGGCAGTGTTTTTTCTACATGTGATGTGATTATCTTTACTAAATTTGCTGTTTGTTGATCCACCGTTCAGACTAAACTGTGACAGTTCTGACCTTATTTAGATGATTCCAAACACATGTTTAGTGCAGCTGCTGACAACGCAAACCATACAAAAAGCAGAGGTGATTTGTGGTTTTACTGTGGCTGTTTTAGTCTAAAAACCGAGTTAGTTAATGTTAACTGTCAGCTGATAGCATGTGGTGATCAGAAGACATGGTGTTATTTTGACAGATTTCCAAAATAAGCGTCTGTGCGTTTTTCTTAAAAGAAAACTTGGTGTTGCCATAATATTAGGCTTTATTCAGTGAGTGATGCAGTGTGTGGACACATTGTCAAAAAGTTTGTTTCTCAGTATCTCGGTTAATTATTCAGCAAACCTAATGAAATTTTCAGGAAATGTTCGCTCTGAGACAAGGAACAGATGGTTAAATTTTGGAGGTGATCCGGAT
>JAPSES010000219.1:14156285-14171408 GCA_029822895.1 Maxillicosta whitleyi
TGGATCTACAAATGCACAAAATGTTTAGTAACAGGAAGAATATTGTTAAAATTGCATTTACTTTTCTTAAGATGTGTTAGGTTCTTTACATTTATTCAGATTATTTACATTTCTTGTGAAATTATACTTAGTTTTAGTGTCAATATGTGAAAATATTATTATTGTATTATGATTGTATTTTACTGATCTGACCCACTTACGATTGAATTAGTCTGAATGTGGAACCACAGCTAAAAGGATTTTTAATATCTATTTTTGCATTCCACACATTCGTTCCAAGGGCCGGACTGGACCCATTGGTGGGCCAGATTTGGCCCCCGGGCTGCATGTTTGACACCTGTGCCATAAATGTTCTCTAATTTTGTTACCGACTTAGAATAAAATGTCATTATCAGTTCGTTATCTTCACCAAGCAGGTTATATGATCAGTTCCATTTGTCTCTCAGCAAGATTATGGAAAAATGACAGAACTTAGGAAAACTTAGGATATGGATACGGCATGGACCAAGGACAAACTCCTTCAACTCAAATTGTCTTTGTATTTTTTTTTTTTAACTTAAGATTGAACAGTAAAAAGTAAAAAAAAATCACAGATGATAATTTGTGTTTTGTTTGTGATTTGCACCATCTGACTGTACTTCTAGTTTTATGAGTTATTGGTTTAGATTAGTCATAAATATTAAATATGACTCATAAATAAAGTATCATGTGTTTCATACTTTGCAACATATAAGTTCTGCACTTATATTTAGTACATTTAGTCCGAAGCTGTAAATGTCAAAAGCTAATTCCATGTTATTTTCAAAAGGACACAGTTTGTCTATTGTTTAGAAATGAATTAAAGGACATTCCTAAGCTCTTAACAAAGGCCGTCTAAACACCGCAACTGTTAATGTTTGAATAGTTTATCTTATTAATCTCTGGCATGTCATGTTATACTACCACCATATACCATTTTTCCTTTTCTCTTTTGTTATTTCAGTATTTTCAGTAATTGCAGCTTAGAGTGCTGTCAATCAATAGACGCAGTAAATAGAATCAGTCAATAAGCTGCTTGTACAAATTGAGTAAAGTAGAAAAAGCACTAAACTTTTATTCAGGTGTCTAGAGGGCCCTTTTTCAATGCTGAGTGTTGACATAACCGAGCTGATCTAAATGGCATCTCTAATTACACTCAAGGTAATGCAAGTATCTCGCCTCTCCTCTTCTAAGGTAATATTGTGAACGTTACTGATTAGCAATCTGATCCACACAGCAGCAACAGTTAACATAATGTGAACATTTCTCCTCGGCTTGATGGAAAATAGTGTGCGCACACACACACACACACACACACACAAATGCAATCACCTAACACCACTGCGATGATAATAACATTCACTGAACAAAATGCAATTTTTCAGCCCAGTGCTTTTGTTTAGGAAGTTTTCAGAGATGATTATTATTTGTGCAATTATCTGAATAATAAGAGATTCATTTCCAAAAGGAAAACATTTCCCACCTTGCTTGTCATTATCCCTGTTTGTATCCACATGCTCCCAGAGAGACTGAGAGTACATTCCTTCCCAGTTTCTCCATCAGTGCAGTCTCCTAGAGGCTATGTTACAGAGGTTAACAAGACCTTAATTGGCATTTTCATCAAAGCTTAGAAAACTTTCAACTGGGGGGTGGCAGAGAAAATGTCACATTACCATGCTGTCTGGCCATTTAGTTAAAAAGCTTTCCCATACACAAGTTGTCATGTAGCATACTGTGTTCTAATAGATGAGATGAAAGTATGGACACTGCCTTCCTGCACTGACCAGCATTAAGACTGCAGATTGTGCTGTGACCTGTGGATAAAATGCCATGTACTGAAATCCTCCTGGTACAAAGATGAATGTATAATTGGCTCCCTTTCCTCTGCCACAACCCACGGCTAACGCTGGCATACTGGCACCCCCTTGGGACTTGAGAAATAAATGGCCTGACAATGATGCGGTCAATAAAAGCTGATACATACTCTTGACATTGTGGTGTATTCCTTAAATGTTATGAAAATACAATATACAGAGCAACAATACAATGCTTTGTAGGAGACGTTTCAGTATATACATAACAGGCCTTCTGCCGTGTTAAGGATGAGAATGAGCTGGAAACTTGTGCCTTGTGTTTTCCACCTACATGCAGGAGTTTCTTTTGTTTCCTTTGGCCTTTGCAGAACTCTTTCACAGTATAAGAAATTAATATCCAAGTTGTTACAAAACTTCCAAAACCATTTAATGTGCACAAACATTCTCAACATCTATCTAGTCATGTTACTGTTTATTTTAAAATGTACATGTCATCTGAATATTTTGTAGTTTCTGCAGGTCAGTCCTGGGATCATTACTGTACTTCATTCTATCTAAACCCTGTAGTAGTAAAATTATAATAAAAAGATAATAATGTGACAAAGAAATGGAACAAAAAGCCTTGACTTCACTGCTTTGTTTTTTTTGTTTCTTTTTGTTTCTTTTTTTTTTTTTTTTGATCCTCTTAAATGTAATGACCCTTTGGCAGTTTTGGGTGATTCTAAGGTGAATTTGCTCCTCTTTGACCGACGGGTCCAGTTTCTGTCCAGACCCACTTTCCCCTGAAAGGCATAAGGGTGAGTTTGTTACAAATGCACGTTACATTATGCAACCTCTTTTAAAGCACTGTCATTTAACCGTTCCATGTAATTGCGCAACTCATTGGAGCCTTCCAGCTCCACGTCTTGGCACACCCATTTAATGTCCTGGCTGTGGCTGCCAGTCAGTGTGTTAACTGTAGGGTAGTTATTGTCTGAAGGGATGGTGGTGAATGTGGTGAATTTGACTCTCTTCCTCTTGGTGGTGGGTGAGTCCCCTTTGCTGTCCTTGGTTATACAGCCTGTGTCTGCCGCCCGGTGGACTTGGCCCTGCACATTCTTTTGCACCGAGCCTCCGTTCAACAGGTGGCTGCCTTCCTCGAGCCCGCTGCTGGAGTCCATCATGGAGGTCTGCTCCTCCTGCTGGGGCGACAGGCTGATTTGACTCTCCAGCAGCTCTGCCTCATTCCCCAGCCACACCCAGTCATGAGCATGGTTCATGTTCTCCTGGCCCTCAATGAACAGCTCCTTGTGACGGTATTTAAGTGTATAGGAGATGCAGTTGATGAGAAATACCAAGATAGCAAGACAGAAAACTCCCAGCAGGGCGTACATGCCGATCTCCAGGTCCGTGAGCCCACGAGCAGTCTGGATGAGGTCATCATCCATGTTGCGGCCACGAGGCAGGTCCACCTGGGCGGGGAAGTCAGCAAAGTCAATCGGCATGTTCTGGCTACTGTCATCTGAAAGTTTATCCCCATTGGGTCTGCGCAGAATTGCACTTCTAGTGGTGGTTGCTCTCCTTAACACCCCGTCCTCCATATCAGAGATAGAGCTGCCAAAGTAGTGGGTATCAGGGCCGGGCCTGTCTTGTGAAGGGGAAAGTCTACCTCTACCCTCCATATCATCTCCATCTGGACCATAGTCACTGTTTCCTCCCCTGGAGCTGTCACTTTGTCCAAACTTCACCCTGACGTTACAGTTCCCCGCTGCAAGGATACTGCGGCGCTTGAACTTCTGGCAGATCTCACAAACAGTCATTTCCACCCTGACCAGCAGACCTTGGCCCTCCGCCTCTGTCACGATGACAGGCCATTTCCAGGAGGGGTCCTGCTGCACCGTCACCACTTCCTCATCCAGGGAGGTGGCTGTCAGGACAAAAAAGTCAGAATTGTACAGGTCGAGGGGAGCTACAGAGCCGTCGCTGAACTGTAACCATGCGCTGATCAAAGCCTCCTGTGAAAACATGTACACAATATACAAGAGAGAGACAGAAGGAGAATATAAATAGTCAGGAACACAAGCAGAGTAATTATGATATGCTTTGGCATTACCTAAAAACAGGAAATGACAAAACAAGAGGATAATACTGCACATTGTTTCTTCATTTTTATGTGTAGTGTATTAAGTGTATTAAGCACTTAAATGAGCATAAAAATCAGAATAGCAACAAAGGAGTGATATATGATCTCAAAAAAAAAAAGATGCAGTGCGATTTATGACACATTGTGCTCACAACTAGATAAGATATGCAAATAATTATAGATGTGCTTTTTCAAGCTTTGTTTCTAAATGATAAGTAGGTAGAATGTGCTACACAAAACTGCACAATCACAGATAAGTGTGGAATTTATCATGAGAATGTTTCTGAGGACTGTATTATAGTTACTGATGAGTTAAAACAAACATGGCAAAAACAATTAAAGAAATAAGGCTGTTGGATCATAAATATCTTTATTCATGCATCACTCTTCAATAACTAGTTGGTTCACTAAAGAGAACACAGTAACTAATGATATAGTGATTAGTCATAAAATGTGGTTTCCTCAGTGGATGAGATCTTAGTTATTAACTACACGCAATTTTGTGTAGTGTGTTGAACACTGTTACCAGTCTAAGAATATTAACCTTTAATAGAGACACAGAACTATTTTTGTATCATTAACGGAACATAAAAAGCACTTCCAACCACAGTCATTTGTCAGACTACAGGGGTTTTATTGGTGAGTCAATGTAGCAGAATATGACACTGTTTCCACCTTCACTACAGAGCATCTGAACGTCCAAATAAAACACATTCTGATGCTGCTGAAAAGTTGGGAATCTGTATTTTAACTGAATTATTTAAGTGTAACAATATGATTAGTGTTCCAAAAGTCATTAAATGTTTTAGATCATGGATGCTTTTATCCATGGGTGGTTGTTAATGTTTTTTAGGGTTAAAGTTCTTTTGGATGAGCAGATTATAAAACATGTTAATGATGTAATGTACAGTATGTGCGTTTGTTAAGATGATCTTTTATATAATACCTTGCTACATTTTGACCGTCTAATTTAGCATTTAATATGGAATACTGTGCCATCACCTTACTTATTCACTTACTTTGGCCATTCCAAATTATTTAACTTTACTGTTTTTGTCAGTTCCATTCAGAGGTTGTTCTCATTCCTTGTCTCTTAAAGGGCTCATATTTCACTAAACCCACATTTATTAGTCTTTGGTATATTTATTTTTGTATTTGGGGTTGCTATGAGTTGAAAAAGTTTTAATTTAAAAAAAAAAAAAAAATTATTTATTTTTGTGTTGTTATGTTTTTCTCTTTCTTTTTTACTTGTTAATGTTCCAAATTTAAAAATTTATAAAAACATCTGAAAAAAAAGAAAAAGAAAAACCCTTCAGCTGCTGTAAAGCTATCTTTATATTCATTTATTTATTTTATTTTTTTACCAAAAACCAAGTGGATTTCTACAACCTGTTTGAATTCCTGCTTAATTTGTTACATCTATAACTATCTATCATGACATTTGTACATATAAGGTCAAGACTTCTGATGAACATTTCTCTCAGTTCGACATAATTGTTTATCAGCAGCAGCGGTTGTAGTAAAAACTGAAAATATGCCTAAACTTCAAGCCAATTACCTAAAATGTTTAGTAGTTGGTTGAACAGGACAGAGCAGTACAGCCAACAACCTGGAGGGGGTGGGGCATGAAGTAGCTCATTTGCATTTAAAGGGCTAGTGCTCAAAACACCTTTCTGGTGTCATTACTCAGACATAGTGTTGAAGATGAACATGTAGAGTTAGTTAATAAAGAATTCAGACCCAAACAGAACATTTACAGTTTATGAAGAACACCGAGAAATGTTTGAAAATGCATTATTCCAGTTTTAAAAAGCAAAATATCCCTCCTTTAATCTTATATTACAAAAGGGAAATGGACTCTGTGTGTGTGTGTGTCCCGAGCGTCACACAAAAATCCAGAAGGAGCTGACTGCTGCAGTTTGGAATATTTAAGTATTTTTGGTCAAGGAAGAAACTGGCAAAAACAGCAATATTTTGGGAGATATTAGGAATTTTGGAATACAAAAGCCTTGAAATCACGTTGCTATGGCCAGAATCCCATTAACGTTTTGGTGGTGACTGCTGGACAAATGTGGTACAGCATGTGTGTGTGTGTGTGTGTATGTGTAGACCAAGTATTCATGCTTGGGGACCAAGTACTGACAATGATAAAGTCCAGGATCTGGTTTTCCCATGAGTCAAGGCACTAGTCATATTTATCCATGTTTAATAATTAGAAATCTGTAGTGTTTTCATAAAGGATAGAAGTCAAAGCAAAGCTCACTAATTTGTGTGGTTTCACTAACTCGCTGCTTATTCTTTCTAAGCTCAGAAGATTAAAAGATAGTGAAGATCACACAGTAAAATTAAACATTGATCATGTTAGTGTGGATTTGCCGTTTTCCATACTGCTACTGCTATTTGCCTTTTAATGTCTCTGCAGGATAAATCCCTAAAGTCGATCCCCACAGTGATCTGTCAATGGTGCTTAATTACAGGGTCCAGAGGCCTTACAGTGCGGTGCTCTGTGCTTATCTTCACACTTTGCGTACAGATATAAGCCTGATAAATGGGCTTTTCGTCCTTCCTCACTCGGGGGAAGAAGAATGTAAAACAGCAGTGGAGACTACGTGCAGGAGACCTTGATGGACAGATCAAAGGGGCCACAATGTTAGAAACTCGGGCAAATGGCAAAGGGAGCAAAATAAAACAGAAACTTCGGGATATAAGTCATATTTTGGTGCAGATGCTGTGGTGTTGCATTAGCTTTTTTTTTCTTCTTTTACCCTGAGATTAAGTTCATGTTTCTGCCCTCAGCAACACATTCTGTCACATTGGGGCTTTGGAGTCATGGAGTTAAGACTGTTAGAGATGGTGTGGAACCAAAACACAGATACATGTATCTAAGCACAAGCACATGCTTTCTTTGATTGTCGCATTAATCACTCAAGGACCTTAAGAGTGTGAAATGAAATCTGAAAGTAAGTACTTTGTTTTGAAACGCACAGTAATCAAGACTGCAGATTACACATTTTTGGCTTCAACACAGATATAAAATTCAGTCAACTATGAAATCAATGGCAATAATTTAACAATGACATACATTTTAGCGGTTCCAAATACATTAATATTATCTGTGGCATGGTTTGATAGTTGATGGATGTAAGCATCTTCATTTTTTCAGCTCTACTCAATAAGATTTAGGAAATGATGAAGTGATAAAGACAAGTCTAGATGTCAATCCAAAACAGTTTCGATGTGTTTGGAATGTTCTGACCTGTTTGGGGTTCTGCAGAATCTCCTGTGTGGTCGTTGTGGCCAGGATTGCCCTGTTGCTTCCTGGACTGAGTTGCAGATTCATGGCGAGGCCTGTCACCAGCTGAACGCCCAACTCTGTAATGGTCACTTTATCGTCCAGTACTGTTATAGTCTTTTCTGCAAGGATGGAGTCTGATAGAGGAGACAACACCTATTGGAACAAAAATAAGAAATAAACACATTACAGCCACAATGTTGGACATTAGGAGTGAAAAAAATCAAGGGGGAAGGATTTCTTAAATGCTCCTTTAATGTTCTTTTCTTTCCTTTAAATTCATGAGCGACATATTAGCAGTAACCTCCGACATTCCCGGTATGATTAATTACTACTCTGCTCACAATAGAGACTCAATCTATTGTATAGTCTGTTCATGAAAGCCGTTTCATTTCCTGTTCTCTCAACTCCCCCGGCCTGGAAAGCCTTTCCCAGGAGAAATCAGCAGCAATGAAACTACTTTCACTGGAGTTTAAGAGTGAAAAGACCATAACCTATAGAAACTGAACCTTCATCAACATAAAAAACTGAGCATGTGAATAAAAAGGAGTCGCTGCCTGTCATACACTTTGATTGACAAGTGAATTCACACAAGTGGCACGGACTTCCCATCAACCAGCACTTAGCATTGAAGACACGAAAAAAGCGGATTACTGCAATTTACAGGTGATTTAAGAAAATGTCTTTCTAAGTGTTTCATCTAATATAAAAGGTTCAAAGGGCCCGGCGCAATATGCAAAATGATACACAAAACCTACTTTTATTTTATCTCTCTTTTCGGGCTGTGCAGATCAAATAGCTCCTCTTGGCTGGCATCCAGTTCCATACCGCTCTTTTATTAATAGTTGTAATTCAGTAGTAGGCTGTATCCCTCAAAACAGACGCAGCGAGTGTACGTTTATGATGAATGACATGTGGAATAAGTGTGGATTTCTCTGTGTGCATATCCTCATACCAGTCTGCTAGCGCCTCGATCTGCACGGGACGTCTCACAGGTAGTCACAGCTGTCAGACCTTCGCATTTGTCATGATGTTTGGCTTGTTTTACGAGAGCATGGATGTGTTTTTACGAAGACACGCATGCACACAAACAGACAGATACAGAACAACCCCGATACCAGGCAGCGGATCCTGCTCCAGCAGATGTCATTAGGAGGCTGATATTCATCCAGTTAGCCTGAGGAGCTTGACAAACCTAATGGTTGAGTGGAGGGAACCACTCACTGTCACCTGGGCTCCGTGAAGGTAGCCGCTGAGAGCCCACAGTACGAGCTGTGACACGCAAGTAAGCACCTGTCTGCACCAGACAAAAGGATATACTACCCTCACCCCCACAGTGGCATCTGTTTTGTTGTACCTGGAATAAACAATGTCCCCATGTTCCTCCAGTACATTACTCAGTTTTCACGAGTTGGCTCTAGCACATGCTTGAGATGTGGCTGCAGCAATATACTGTAGTAAAGTTAAAAACAACCTATTTCAAGATACTTTTATTTATACTACATGCATTTGTATCAGTAAGACAAAACTAAATGCATCCACTATATATAAAACAATCAAATATCCAATCAATTTGACAGAAATCTGCAGAATATCTTTACAATACAAAAACAGAAGCATACATGAGGCTCCAGAGTTGGTTTTATAAGCGTACATGAGTGAATCACATGATGCTGGCGGAGAAGGAAGGAGGACAAATGGCTACAATTACTGAGCCAGGAAGCAGCCCAGTTCATCAGAAACATGGCTTCAATTTAGGAAACACTGGCATGAGTGAGTAAACGCACCCAGAAAAGGATGGAGTCATTTCACTACCAAAAGCAGGAGGGCGCAACTTACATAGAAACCAGCACATAAACTGAAACTGAAGAAGTGAAAATAATATTGTTGGGAGTAAAATTATTATTGTGGACACGTAAAAAAAAAAAAAAGAGAGGGTTTAGACTTTTAAAATGCTCGCTCACTTTTGCAAAACCACCTCTCACTTTCTGATTTTCACGCTTGATTCCGTTCTCTGCTCGCTCTCAGTTCTGTGTTCTCCTCGCTCCAGTTCTTTACTGAACTACACTTGCTTCCACTTTTACTGGGAATGACGTCATTAAGAGTCAACGAGATGATGAAGGGTCGCTACCTGGGACCTGGGTTCAACGGTGTGTCTTAGCTATAATCTACAGTTGGATGAGGAGCACTAGCCTATGTGACATCTGGAGAAAATGTGAGGCTTTTAGTCCATCAACTAGGAAATGGATTCTAATGTACAATGAATGTGACACAAGGACCCTCTTTTTAACTGATTATTATTTAAAATGGCTAACATTACTAGTACTTTAGTGATGCATTAACTTAGTGGTGGGTATTGCCAACAACCTTGCGATACGATACATATCCCAATACAGGGTCACGATACAATACGTATCACGATATGTGCATTCCGGTACATAGTATTCAACGCGATATGCATCCCGATATTTTAGGCCTATATAGGCTATATATATATTTTACAGTTTTTACTTTTTTAACATTTTACAGAAAACAGACACATGTATACCCAAATGTTATTTTTTTTATTTTGCTGTAGAACAACAATTCCACTGTAGTTCATGTAAAACACTGCATTAAGAACTTGGCTGTAGTACACAAATAAAGATAGCTTTTGATAAACTTAAAACATGTAAAGTCAGATGCCGTTTCACAAAGTTGATAAACTAATTGTTTGTTGCACGTGAAATATTGATATTCACGCCTCCGTATCAATACGCATATTGTGAAGAGGCCCTCGACTATATACCCTCGTATCGATATTTTGAACACACCCCTACATTAAGTGGAATGTGTCGAGATATGTAAAACACTGGTAGCTTTAAGTAACTGACAAGCCATTGTACTGGCTGCTGAAATATTCTAAAATGTAGAATTGTGTAGTTGTCATTGTTTCCCTCGTCATGTCCTGAGACAAATGAAAACAAGTCAGTGTTGACAACTTACTGATCTGCACCAAATCTGTATTTGCTGTGAAGATTTTTGAAAGACATTAGGTGGATTTGATTGAGCTCATTTGACATTCCTTTTAATTATTTAAACGCACCATGAAATTAATCAATGTTTTACTTTTGAATAATGGACTACATTTCCAATTATAGCCTAGTTATTATTCTTATTGCACACATTCTGGGAGACATAGGTACACACGTTGAATGAAGGAAACAGTTTATTTAATCAGGCTGTACAAATTTGACAGTACCATTCATTCTTACAAGGCTGCATTCAAGCGTGACACTCTTGCTACAGACATTTCCCCCATTTTTACTTCAGGGTTTTACAGAGAGGGTCACATGTGTACAAAGCCTACACCTTTTTGGTTAACAATTTAGCTCATCCCAGTATTTCACTCCTTTTTCCAGTTTGTACACTTGAGTACAACTTTTATAAATTGGTCTGTGGTTGAGAAAAAGCACAATCAGTCAGGCAGAACAACAGAATATTGTTTGTCTGAGAGGCTGTTTGGCGCGTCTGAGTACATCTCATGACAGTTCTGGCAAATTTGTGAATGTGTATTAGTAAAGTTGCTTAGTGTAATAACTGCAGAGGTGGAACAAGTACAGAAATATGCTATTCAAGTAAAAGTACCACTACTTGGATGAAATTTTAGTTACGTACAAGTAAAAGTACTGGTCTAGATAAGTACTCATAGAAAAGTAAATAGCACCATATTTAAAACTGACTTAAGTACTTTTTAAGAGGGTGAATCAGAATTCAATTTGTTAATTATTTATTAATTTTGTTCTCTATTTTGTCCATTTTCTTCCTTATTTTGCTCATTTTTGTGTTTTTTAATTTCTTATTGTATTAATCTTGGTTTATTTTCTTGCTTATTTTGTTCACTTTTGTATACAATCTGTAAAATATGTGGTTTATAAGTGTTTTATAATTAAATTTTTTTTTTCATTCAGGCCAACATTTTTTTTTTTTTAACTCAGTAATGCATGTGATTTAAAATGTAGTTTAGTATAATAATAATAATAATAATAATAATAATAATAATAATAATAATGACAAAAAAAACCCCAAAACACTTAAGCCTTTTAACAGTCAGGACAATGACTTGTCACTTGAGTGCTGATTGTCAGCTACTTAACACTACCAGTCTTTTACATATTTTGACACATTAAACTTAATGCTTCACTAAAATAGTAACAATAGTAGTAGTAACAATAGTAATCAAAAATTAGTAAGATAAAACAGGGGGTCCTTGTGTCACATTCATTCTACATAAGAATTAATATTTGCTAGTTGACGGACTAAAAGCCTCACATTTTCTCCAGATGTCATGACTCGTCCTCCAAATGTAGATTTTAGCTAAAACACAGTGTTGAACCAAGTCCCAGGTAGTGATCCTTCATCATCTAATCAGTGATGTCATTCCAAATAAACCTGGAAACGAGTGTAGTTCAGTAAAGAACTAGAGCGAGGAGAACAGTCAGAGGTGGTTTTGCAAAAGTGAAGGAACACTTTAATTGTCGGCACCTTCTCATTTTTTTTTACGTGTCCACAATAATCATTTTATTCCCCACAATATTATGTTTACCTCTTCAGTTTCAGTTTATGTGCTGGTTTCTCTGCAAGTTACATTCTCCTGATTTTGGTAGTGAAATGGACCCCACACAGAGCAGAATTACTAACACCTGGTTAAAGGGATAGTTGTGGATTTTTGACATGAATCTGTATTTCATCCCCTCATCAGTGTAGTACATCCACACTGACTTACCCCTGACAGTGTCCTGTGAGCCCAGTTCTGGTCTGGTTTTGGTTGAAATGAAAGTAGTCCGGCAAGTTTGCAGAGTCACTAAAAGAAAATGATATTCTTCTAAAAACAGCATGTGCTCAAAAGAGTGATTTATTTGCATCACAAACCAATGTCCACAAAAAAGTCACACCTCATAATCACTTGGCCCTACTTTCTCTCATTTATTATCAGTGCGCTGTCTTACAGCTGACTGCTGCGCACTAGTCAACAACTTTTTTCAGCAGTGAAACAGGTAGACTAGTGTCATCATGCGGCAGCGCGCAGAGATATGAGGCACACATTCAGAAACACACAGTACAGTACATTTCCTCACCTTTACCCCTTTTCCACTACCACCAGCCCCCCCCCCCATTTGATTTATAAACAAATATCTACATCTGCTGTCTGTTTTCCCTGTTGTCTGTCTAGATCTGTTAACTAGTGTGTTGTATTGTGTTGTATCTGTAATAGTTGCGTTATTTAGTGTCAAATAATTGTTTGAGAAAAAAAAGAAGGAAATAGAGAAATGGATCTGAAAACCAAATCACTCCAACTTTATGGGCAACAGTGAATTTAAGTGGTCTGGCCCACTTGAGATCAAATTGGGCTGTGGCCCCTGAGCTATAATGAGTTTGACACCAATTAAAGTTTGGAAATTCATCCCACAGTGCCAGATTGGACCTTATGGTGGGTCAGTTTTGGTCCGAACATTTGATACCCCTGCTGTAATGATAATTCAGAATATTTTTAGGCAGAAATATCACATACCCACTCCGTCATTCAAAGATTAAGTGTGCCCATGTTTATCTCTTCCTCTGAAATTTCACTGCAGTAGTTTTTGCTGTCATTCACGGTTCGTCAATGGCCTCCTCTTTCACAGCGAAGGCAGAGTGCTGTCATACAGTATTTATCAATCACGCAGCATTTGTATTCTGTTATTTATCCTGACCCCCTCCCTCTGCCCCCTGTCTGTTCAGAATTACCTCCATCAACAGCGCAATCACTCGTCTCTTACTATCCAGCCCATTTGACTGGCAACTATTAGTTTGCTCCCTCTGTCACAGTGGAGCATCGTCAATCCAAAACAGCAGGGACTGAGCGCAATGTCAGGGATGTCAGACACTTTTCCTCCTGATGTGGTAGATGTGTTAGATCTTAGTCTGAGATGAGCCGAGATATGATGGTAGAAGAGTCAGTGCAGAATTTAAATTCATGTGATATCTAGTATTATATGTGAGAAATATGGCAAACACTGCAGAACACAACGGTGTCAAATACCTGTATGTATTGGTTTGAACAGAAATAAATATCTGCAAACAGTGTTGAGCAGTAGCAGAACATGTTTAGAATATAAAATATAAGGACGTGTATATAATTCCGGGAGACACAACACATTCTTAAGCAATAGGTTACTTAAAGAGATTACTTTTTTTAAACCTGCATAATTCATTCTGAAATGTAGCCAGCAGAACTAATCTCACATAAAGTCTCCTGATTTTAAACAAAATGAAAAATATGTATTTATGCGCTAGTTGTCCTTGATTCAGACGAAGGTGTTAAAATGAACACTCAAGATGCATGTTCAATTGAACATTGTTTGTTTTTAATGTTCTAGCCTCTTTACCTGTTTCAAGGGGTAGAAGAACGGAAGAAACTGCTTTTTTTCAAAGGCCATTTTTTTATTTATTCTAAGAGGGTTAAATGCAAGGTACTGAAGTAAACCTGAAAAAAATAGTAAAAATACAATGTTCTTGTCTGGAAATACACATACAGTTCTTGTGTTATAAAAGGTCAAGGGGAAATTATTTTAATCCTTTTTTGTGAGATAAAACACCCCACTGCTGTTGATTTTACATATGGGTGCATCTATGAAACTGGTACATAAAAACAGGACAGAGGTTGTCATGGTTTGTCACCTGTTCTGTCTTTGTCTTGTTACTTATCTCTGTCTTGTGCTTTGTAATCCTGCTCCCCTCTTTGCGTTCTGTCTGTTTCACTCCCTCAGCCACACCCCTGCTTCAGACACCTTGGTCCTCCTCCTCTCTGACCTTTTCACCACGTTTTCATCAGTGTTTCCACCTGGGTTAATCAGCTGCTGTCTCCTTGTCTTTCTCTCTCTCTCTCTCTCGGCTCTAATCTGTCCCACCTGTTTCTGATCCTACACTCAACCAATCATACTCCTTTTTCAGCTAATCACCCTCTTTATTTAAAGTCCAACCCTTGTCAGATTGTCTGCTCATCTTGCACCTGTAACCTGTCTGTTGAAATCTCTATTGTCTGACTCCTGCCTGTGACCCCGGATCTCCTGTCTGTGTGAAACTCATTTGTATGAAATCTGTTTTCTTTCTCCTGCCTGTGACCCCAGATCTACTGCCTGTCTCTCTGCCTCTGGTGTGTGTGTGTGGATTGTTACACACACACACCTGCACTCCCTTTTCCCCAAAACTCAAAATAAAGACTTTAAACGTGATGCAATTGTGGTCCTTTGTCTGGCCCCTGACAGAGGTGCGATGTAGACTAATATTATGGAGTAATTCTGGAAGCATTTTGGGTCTATTTAAAAAAAAAAAAAAGCATTTACTGAGATAAAAGAAAAATTATTTTTTAAGATAAAACACATTTTCAGATTATTTTATGCATAAATCTGCATGTAACACAGTAAGACATGAAAGTTATGTGCTGCTATTTTTCCAAATATCTTTTTATCCCCTCATGGGTATATTTTAAGAATCGATCTAATTGTGCAAGGGAGAGTGTTTCATAAAAATATCACTCGCAATTTACTTTATGTTTAAATGGACAGATTCCACATGTAACGCCAGTAGACATGATGGGTTACAGACGAAACGTGGAATGAAGTTGAGATTCATGAAAAACCCACATGTCTAGATTGGAAAAACCACTAGGATTATCATATTTAGCACCATGTCTTTATTTATAACAGTATATTAGACGATTTCAAGCCAAGTTTTCCAGGTTAAATGCACTGACACCTAGATAGATTTTCCTGTCCCAAATTGGGTCCTATTTTTTATCCCTACTATTTCATTAAAAATTCATTAATTTTGGGATGTGTGAGGTCTGTGAAGTTATA
>JAPSES010000219.1:14178105-14205805 GCA_029822895.1 Maxillicosta whitleyi
CCAACAACTTATTTATAGCAAAACACTTTGATACAGATACACATACACCTACACATACATATCCATATCCATATATAAATATATATATATGCGTGTGTGTGTGTGTGTATGTAGGCAACCTAAATAATAAGCAATAAAATAAGAGGAATACTAATATATGCAGTACGTCTTGAACGGAGAGTTAAAGGAGTGGTGCATGCTCAGTGCTACGCCTACACATAGGTTTGCTGTCTTGCAAAGGCTTATCTTGTCCCTTTTTTGACAAGGCTTAGGGAGGAAAGAGGTGAGGCATACAGCCACTGTCAGTCAAAAACTGTGTAAGAAGTGCCTCTGCAACTATCCATGTTTCTTTATTTTCCATTTCTTTCTCCCTCTCAGTGCGGCCATGGCTTTCCAGGCTGACTGATAAAAGAAGGTCCCACAAGTTGTTGTTGTAGTTCATTGGCTCAGTTCCGTATGGGCTTATGGACAGTGGACCAATGCCCATTCTGACCAACAGCCATAGTGCTACTTTGCAAGGTCAGGCCTGTTATCCCCTGATAAACAAAGACAGGCTAAAGACAGAGGGAAACAAAAGTCTTTGCTGCATGTCGGCAGTGGTGCTGGCATCAATGGTGACAACACTCAGCTGTCCCCCCTGATAAAGGCGTACCAGCACACAGCTGGGGGAGCAACATCATGGACAACCAATGGCATTAGTCGAATGCTGTACCTCTGTCACTCAAAACAGGAGGGGAACAGGGATAATTAGAGTAGCCACACTGGTGCGTGGGATGAGCAAGTCCAACCTCAGTGCTTTTCCAGAAGTAATTACAGCGGGTAGACTGATAGCTGCGCCATCAGTTGATAGATTTCAACTGTTGCAGAGTAGCCCTGCACAGCAGTGTTGGCAAAGGTGTTGCTAGTGATGAGGCCCCTGGAGAAAGGTCTGACCTCCAGACATCTCTAATAATGCTCTGCCCTACTGACGACTAAGAAGTGCAATGGCAGGCCACCTTACGCCAGTTGTAATGACAAGCTGTATTGCACAGGTCAGCCATTTTGTTGTTGTTTGTTGCCAGGAACTGTCAGTACGAGAGGTGTTCAGTCAAACATCTTATCATTACCTTATCTGAGGCTGCCATGATCGAAAAAATCAAGCCCTCACCTAGAATACCCTTTTACCATTTAAAATCAAGCCAGTTCTTTGTGAAGAAAATGGTCAGAGGTCACTGATGACGAAAAAGTAGGTCAAAGTTCACATTTTTTATGGATTTACATTCTTTCCCTCATTTTTCCTCAGAATTTCAAATATCTAGGCCTATAGCAGCAAAAGTATTGGTTGAATTCTTGCCAATTGGGTTTATAGTTTTCCAGTGATCCAGAATAGATGGTGATATATTTTGGGAAAGTATCAAGTATAAATTTGTATGCATTTTTTAAAATCTTTTTTTTTCTCCCATTTTCTTATAATAGGCGGAATTTTGATTCAATTAACTTTAAACTTGGCATATACTAGTGATATACTGACACATATAGACATGGTGACATTAGCTGAATCAGTGCCAAAATAAGCTACAATACGTGCAAGGGGCGGGGTTTGATGTCCCTGGCACCACTTTTAGGCCTGAGCTGAGTAATTTTTGTTTGAGTCTGTCCATATGCAAAAGCTGGCATTGTAGGAAATTAGCTATTTCAACTGATTTTAACTGGCAGGAGTTAATAGTTTTATGACTCACTTCATCATGTTGGTGTAACAGATAAAATAAAAATATAAACCAAAATATATTAAAAAAGAAAAAAATATTTGCTCAATTTATGATTAAATCTGATTTACAGTCCAAGATAAACCAGAAACCATAAATCTAACGACTAACAGAAGCTGACGTGTTTGGAATGAAAGGGCAGAACCTCCTGACACCCACATATCCCTGTAACTGTATGATGGGTGCTGTACTGTACCTTTGACTGGTGGCTGTAATGGGCACCCTCCACCCTTTGATCTGGCTTAGCTCCGTGTCTGAGACCTCAATCTGGAGCGGAAGGCGCGGGATCCAAACGCTGAGCTCCAGCTGAGCACTCAGGTATCCGTAAGTGAAGTTCACCATCATCTTCACTTTGCCCTTCATCTCCTTGCCGTTGACAAAAACATAGTCACACCTGTCAGACACCTGTATGGGAGGAGAGGGGATATTTAAGAGACAGCTGAACGTGATGACTCTGCAGTGAGTTACACAGTGTAATATACAGTTTACAGTCTACACACCAGGTGGTTTAGGGCTTTACTATCCTGAGCCCTCCATTGATACAGTATTCCTGTAACTACTTTGAACAAGATGAAGGATCCTTTATCTGTCCCCCACTCAGGAGAAGAGGGTGGGGGTCAGCAAGGACATCTTTGAACCTGAGGGGAAACAGGTCATGGACTGATCTTCTATTATAGTTCTGCCTACAGCTTAAAGAAGAACCAACAGAAGGAAACTAATTAGAGGAGAACAGTAGTCCCTTGATACAATGACCAAACTCTAAGCCATCTGTTTCGTATATTACTTTACAAAAGGATGACAAAGCCAATATTTTCCTTGTTACTTTGACTGTCTCTTGTCTTTGAAGCCCCCTTTTACACGTCTTTTTTTTTTTTTTTCCACTAGCATTGATTAACGCCCAGATCCTCTATTTAAAAGCCTCTGTGATGCAAGCAGCACAAAAACAACAGGAGCATACACATATAATCTCAAGAGGTATATTCTGCACACACTCACAGAGGTAATTAATCAGTGTGTCTTAAACAGAGATAACATTTTTTTCCTACACACTTTGTCAGTCCTATTGATCCCATCATATAGCTGACAATCGTGGCTAGAACCAGATGGAATTAGATAGTCTGGGGAAATATCTTTTTTTTTTTTTTTTTTTTTTTTACTTCCAAGTTATTTCTCCAAAGCGAGATAAAACCATAAACAGTCATTTATCATGAGGCTGCACCAGGACATCCTCTGTGACCAGGAAGAAAACTTTATGTTTGACAGCTTCTATAGCTGTCTGTAAGCTTCACCGTCACAGAATGAAGTCAGTAGTGGAGGTTAAAACTAAATAAAAAATAAATATCTAAATAACATTATTTATATATCACCTTTAAAAACTGAGTTTACAAAGTGCTTTGACAGACAGAGCACAAGGGCACAACAGTGGAATACAAGATGCATGTAAAGACACTAAAACAGAAACAACACAATAAAAGAGGTGCATACAACAAACAAACGTGAAAACATGGCTTTCTGAATAAATTTGAGTCTATTAAAGTAGAGAGGATGGAAGTAACGCAACGTGATGTAAAAATTAAGGGATGGAATAAAACAACATCATGTATCACAATATAAATAAATAACCAAAACAGGATCAAATGAAATATTCCACATTAAGAAGGAACGTCATATAAAAGCAAGTCTATAATATGTGTTTTAAGAAGTGATTTAAAAGATGTCACTGATTCTGCCTTATCTCCTCGGGCAGGCGGTTCCAAAGTCCAGAGGCCCTGATAGAGAAGGTGGGGAGCCCTCCGCCCGAGGATGTAAGGCTGCGTACTGGCTCATAGTTGACTAGAATGTTAGCTTTATACAGTAGCTAGGGGCCAGGCCCATTCGAGCTTCAAAAGTGATCAGTAAAATCTTAAAATAAATTCTAAAATACACAGGAAAACCACAAGTTATATCATATATTATAGTATAAGTAGGTAGCCTCAAACGGCCTTGACGGGGATGCAATTGAGCTAAAATCTACTGATATGATAGCAGGGTTATTATTCAATATATTATCATAATAATATGAATAATATTTAGTGACATCTAATAGGGAAGTTCCAGATTTCATTACTCTACTGTCACCTCAATGTGACCTTCAGAAGCTGCTAAAAATGTCCCTCATTAGAGCCAGTGTTTGCTTTGTCTGTTCTGGGCTTTTTAGTTAAGGGGTATTAACTCTGGCTCACATTTTAACACAGTAGCTGACTTAATTGTATCTTAATATTGGCTGGCATTAAAAGGAAAGGAGTACAAGTGGAAGTCCAACAGGAGTTACTGTAGAAACAGCAGCACTGCTCTGCGGAATGACAGGATACACAGTCCTCCTTTACATTCAGTTCATTCTGAGGTAACAAAAATGGAAAGACTATTTTTTCCTGTAATTATGCACTGATGAAAACATAAGTATGGATATTATTACATTTCTGTGATTAGATCATACTATATCCACGTCCTATAAAATGGACCTTTACTGCTCAAAAACCTAAACAGCCATTGGTGAGCCAAAGTTTAAAGAACCATTAATCCTACCAATTTTAATAGTTCAGGTAAAATGCAGTTCTTCAGTTTTTCAGCTGCGTCGGCTATGACGCATTTGGATGTTCAGAGGTTTTGTGGGTGGAAACAGTCACTTTCTACAACACTGATTCAATAATAGAACACATGTAGTTTGACAAATAGAAGTAGTTGTAGACAATTGTTTTTATGTTCAGTCAATAATATATAGAAAATATAATAATAAGCTTTGAATTCACTTACTTTAATGAACATTTCCATAGTCAGTAAATTAAATAAAGTAACACTTGCTTTTCACTGAAAAATAGAAGACGCTGAGGATTATCTTGTAATAAATGGGGACAAATCACTTAATCACTTACGTTGACATACAAATGTAGGTTTAGGTTTTTCATGGTTTAGCAAGGCATTATATTGAAATGTTTTATTGATACTCCACAATGTAAAGAACTCATTAATAGAAGCTGCACTAGACATTTTTATTGTCCATCATTTTGACGGACAGGACCATAAAAATTCTGTCACAACACATTATTAACTGCCATTTCAAATTAAAAAAAATTATGATAATGAGATGTATTTAGATGTATTTAATGGTCAGGAACATTCCAATGATGCACCGACTGTAGTCACTGCTGACTGATAAACCAACGTGATATCATGACTGAAATATACATGTCACTTTTATCTTCTGTGTTATCTGTATGCATTATAAGCTCTCTGTGTGTATGTTCACACCGCATCAAATACCACGCACTAAGGACTAGCATTAGGGGTATGTGAACTGGAGATCTTAGTGTAAATTGACACACCATCAAATAGCATTGAAGAACACATGAAAGGTAGAAAATGCAGACATATACCACGCTAAGTGTTATAATAACAGGTGTATTACTTGCTTGCCCTTCATCCTCCACCACATCAATTCCCCCTTTCGCCGTATTTATAAATACCATTACATTTACAGGCTTTTTAAAATAACTAAGGAGCTTTCTTGACATTTTGCGCTAACAAAGTAGCATCTAATTTTGTCCGCTAAATAATGAGACAAGGTTTGACAATGGCTTATTAATACCTGCACTCTCCATCAGCTGGACAGGGGGTTTACTACAGGTGAACTAATGGTAGGATGCTATTATGGACTGTTTGATGCATTGTTAAGAGGCTGACCAGTGATCCTACGAGCTGGTTCTGGTCACAGAGTTGTGTGAAACTTTCTTTGGTAGATTACCCACAATATTTTAATGTCAAAATAACTGACAGCCTTCAGAATTTTCCATCACCTATAAAAAAAATAAATCTGTCAATGACGGAATATTTTTAGTCAACACGACCTCTGCTCACCACTACACACATATAATCAACAAAAAAGACTGATAAGAGCACTCGAGTCAAGGGTTTAAATATGATACAAAATGACTACTATCAGCCTCTATTTGTGTATAAACTATTCATTAAAAGCTCAGATAGCTGGAGTGGAAATATACATTGCATGTTATTAAAAAAGATCAAAAACTCTTCTAATCCAACAGCGGGGTACCAATAATAGTGGACTGTACGCACTGGCCTAGTCCGCAGACATCACTAGAAAGCTGGAAACATGCTGCAGGGCATCCTTCAAGGCTACAGCCAACTATCAGAGAACTCATGTGAGTAAGTACTGCACAAAGCCTGTGTTCTCCAGTGGATGGATGTGGGATCTGTGGACATTTTCTCCATGTTATTCAAGCTGGGAAAGATTATCCAACATATAGTAGAATAAAATTGCTAACACTCTACTCTCTACAGTGAAACTTAACACAGACTGACAGAGATGCTTAATGAAGCTTTTGAACGTTTCTGCCCAGGCGGCCTAACTTCCCCTGCTACAGTCAGTCATGGAGCAGATTGGGCTCTGTCAGGGCTCCCTGCGTGAGAGGGTGTTTGAACTGATAAAGATGTCAGAAGAGTCCCTGCTACTTATCAGCCCTCATTGTTCAAGTCTTTGCCTCTCACTATACTCAGTCTGCTGAGACTGAAGTGCCTTTGACAGTCCTTTGGTCTCTGACTTTTCCTGTAAGTTGAGGCTTTACAACCTGTCTGCACCGGCATTAAGTTGCAGTGATGATAACACTTGACTGCGCTTGATGAGGGGATAATTGACCATATCCTGTATGGATGATCGATAAAAATGGATACTGCTGACAGTGATGTTTTATCTTATCAGACTTATTTCCCTTGACATTCACATAGAGCATTATACAGGTAGTTTACCCTTATTTCCTTCCGTTTCAGAGGAAAGTGGAAATGAGCAATTGGGATTTATTAACATACAGTTCTGCTACAGTGTGCCTTGTGACAGGGAAATTAACAGCCTGCTGGCATTTCTTCGATCTATTCCTCAGCAATGTAGGCAGAAACAATTATTGAAAACATGGCAGCTGACACCCAGTCTTCTGAGCACATTACACTGATGTGCTTACACTTTTCTGCTATGGTGTATTACTGGCCAGTGCAATGCCAAATCAATATTTTAACATGTAGAGACACCACCCACTTAATCAACAGCCTCTTTAACTCCTCTTACCCCCCCCTACACACACACACACAGGTTATGTGTTGTGGTGGGACCATCTCTGTAAATTACATACTCTCTGTCATTCTGATTCACAAAGTATCATAAATGTCCAGGAGGATGCACTGCCACATTAATCAGACGCATTAGGCAGCTAACGGGAGAATACTTACAGAGAACATTAAGGCTGTCTCTGGATCTAGCCCAGGAAATTAACAACTCACCAGACAGATACAATCCACGGCAGATATGAGCGATGGGAGTAGCGAGCATGGAGGTGGGGTGAGCCGTCTCTGGTTTGTATACAGATTTGGCTCGACAGAAGAAATTAAACTGCTCTTACCACTCACATCAAAGCAAAATGAAGGTGTGTGTGTATTCTAATAGCCACGCTCAATTTTAGCAGCGCTTAAAGGAGACCTATCATAGCATCACCTCATTCATGGATAATTTGCTGTAGAAATTCATGAATACATAGTTGTGTAATGGAAAAGAAGAAAAGCCCAAATGTTTTAATGATCATCATACATTTGCCCTAAACTTAACTGTCAAAACGCTACATTTATAAAGCCCAACATGTGCATATGAAATCATAAAGGCAGATCTTCATTTCTGCCTACACACGTCAGACAATATTTCTTTAAGCTAAACAAATCTCCACAGGGGTATTGACAAAAAGTACTTTTTTCCAAGCCACTGTAAGGCATAAATGTCCATGGATATTTAATATTTATTATTTATGTTTAATGCCACTCTGGGTTTACTTATTACTAATTCTCCAGGTTCAAATTAACGAAATTAGTCATGTCTGGTTGCAGGCGAAGATAAGAAAACAGAAATGATTCATTCATTGAGCAGCATGAAAACAGTTCTTATTATCATTATTATTGCTATTGTTATTTTAAACGCACATCCCCTGGAACTCATAAACAAAACCAGGATGAACTTCATTTACAATTACCTGTTTTAATGTGATAAAATATCTTGTTTGTCTTACATTGCGTCAAATCAAAATTAGCTTCTCTGTATTATTCTTTTTATTCTGGACATTATTGGACAGAACATTTGGCACCACAGGGACCTTCTTCTAGATACGGTGCAACATTTCTACAACATCAATACTTTTTTCTTTCTTTTTCTGCTGTAGATAATTATAAGTCATCGGGATTCTTCTGGAGGCTGACTTCTTGTGCAGAGCAAATCCACTGATGCTAGGGAACAACTTTCTCACACTGTAAGGAACTTTTTTTCCCTCTGTAGTGCCTGGTGCCCCAGGTTTGAAAAGTGCTCTAAAAATAAAAGAAAACTCAAGCAACCTGCCAGCAGTCACTGCATATCAAACACACACTTTCATATTTTTTTCTGGTATTTGTTTGTTTATTCTTTCTGAAGAATTTATATAGATGAGCTAAACATAGAAAGGCTTCCATCTGTCATATTTTTCATATTTATAGATTTCATATTTGATTCAATAGAAACCTTCACAATGACAGTGTCAGTTATTGAATGCATACATTTGGTGTTAATTCGGTTTTGCTTTAATGTTTCTGTTCAGTTATTGCATTTGAGTACCGACTCGGAAAACGCCAATAGTCATTTACTATAAACTGGTCACAATTTTATTTATTTATTTATTTTTTGTTATTGCCTCTGCCATCCTTTTGTGTAAATGTATTAGATATTTATGCTAAAAATGTAAACGCGCTTCTTGAGGATAAAAATGTTAATAAGAACAACTGTAGCTACATAATTTATCTCAGTTGAGGCTACTTCTTTTGTACCTGTAGGCAGAACTCGCCTTTCTCCATCTTGATTTTAACTTTCTAAATATCAACACAGACAGTAGATAAACAAGGTAAAAGATTAAAAAAAAAAAAAAAAAATAAATCCAACACACATCCCTGAAATAAGCCCAATATCGTCAAATACTAATAAAATGCTCTCTGCTTCTCTTTGACATTACACAACGTTCTTAGTATAAAAACACGTACTGGAAGACTTCACCTATTAAAACCTTAGCAAAAATCTAAAGTCAGTCAAAAGGTAGATATGTTAGCAATGGAAAGGAGACGCAGAGGTAAATTTTTCTTTTTCACTGACCTTGACCACGTCTTCGTCTGTGGAGCCACATTTTACAGCCTCTGAGATGTCGGTAACAGAGGCGTCTATTCCGATAGTCACCACCTTCACCGGCACAGCCACTGTCTTTCCAGTCAGAACAGCTGTGTTCAGAATCTCTGAGACCTAGAGGAAGAGGGAAACAGGGAAAAATCAGAACTGGTTAAAAGCCTGGAAGGTCCATAATCCGCCAATAACAGGCCGTATACTGTAGCTCAGAATGAACAGAAACCACAGTAAAACTAGACTCACTAGTGGATGGACAACAATCACATCTATGACGCCTTAACACAAGCATTAGTGGCTTGTGTTATTTTTTTATGTCCATACCAACCCATAAAGACCCAAACATTAACTGTCGACCAAAATCATCCACTGATCTAAAAACCTTAATGACTTGTGAACCACTAAACTTCTCAACACATTGAAATAATTCAGGTGAAAGTACTGTTTGTCATCTCTTAATGGTCATCAAATATGACAGATTTTGGATGTTCAGAGGCTCCGTAGTTACCATGGAAACACCGTCATCTTCTACAACATCGATTCACCAGTAAAACACATAGAGTTGGATCAATGACAGTGGATGAAGACATTGGATTTACATTCAGTTAATGATGTCTTTGCTTAAAAATCACTTTTTCATCAAGTTTCCATGGTTCTGATATAATAACTCTCAACTTGAATCTGACTTTTAATGAACTTCTACAAAGTCAGTGAATTAAATATAGGAAAATACCTTTATATTCCCTGAAAAAATGGAAACTACAAAGGATATTATTATAATACATGGTGATAAATCACTTCAGAAAGAATAAAGAAAGAAGAAAAAGTCATTTCCAAACTGCTTCAGAAGTAATACTAGGTCTTTGTGGGCTAATGTCATCACTCCGTATGTCATTTGCTGTACTGAATTTCTTCCGCAACATTTTTGTATTCTTATCTGAAGATGTCCTTACTTCTTGAGTAAGATGGGTTCGTAAAAGTGTGTCACACTGTGTAAAACTGTGTAAATGACCCACATAAACATGATGAATACCACCAGATGTCAAACAGAATGTTTGCAAATTACAAAGTGAATAAAGTTTTTACACTTGAAATAATGAAATCCTTTAGCGACAAACTAATTACATATGATTCCACAAGTCCAGAGCAATTGTGACTTATAATAAATATTAAAATGGTGCATATGTGTCCCCCAAAGAGCAAATTTATAGGATTAGTGTATCTTAAGGCCCTCACAGTGGGGCGTGCTTACATATTCACGTCAAACTCAATGCGGACCCAAAGTGGACATCCACCTGTCCTCGCAAAGCTACATTTTCATGTTTTTATGTGGACTCAATGTCACACAATAGACTGTTCAGCAGGAAGTCTTCACATCAACCTGTTTTAAAAGGGACACCAAGATAATAGGACTTGATTGTTACACTTGACAATGAAACCTCAAACGTCTGCGGACAGTGCTCATAGAGTCCACACTGTACACAGTATGCGCTGCTGTGGGGGCCTTTACATGAAAGAAATTGTTTCTCTTTAGTGTGTATGTTCATTTCTTTGATATCAGTGTAATAATTATTATGTAATATTATCATCACTGTGACCGTCATCATTAGTATGAACTCAAAGCCTTGCCTTTACTGCTACACTATTCAGCTACATTTCTTGTGAACATGATTAACATAACATTATGGTTGGATAATCATCAAAATAACAGGTTGTTGGATAATGTTTGAGTAATTATTGATATGGGATGAATGAAATGCTTTGGGGAAATTATTCATGGTCTAATATGGACTATTTGAGCGTAAATGTTTCTGTTGCCTCAGTTAATCCAGCTTTGATACATAGGACTCAGAGTGATTCAAAGGATCTCTCCTCACAGTCTCTGTGGTGGTGATTATCATGTTCTTGTGCATGTATAATTGCCTAATAGAGTACTGCCAGGAGACATCTTAAAACTCTGCTTTGTTAGAAATGTATACTGCTTCTACCTTTTTGTCTTTAGCCACCTTAATTGTAAAACCCACAGCTCCAGGAAATGTAATGGCTTAGTAATTTCTTCGAGTAAAACGACAGACTGAATAAAGGAAATCCATGGATTAACAGTTGAAAAACATAATGAAAACCTGAATTTATGGATAGCTTCTAATTTCATTATGTGAAATACAAAACAATGAATTTAATTGAACATCAGTTTTGACGTATGTTTCTTTTTTCTTAAATTCAAGGGTGGATCTACAGCTGTAGGGCGAAAAGAAAAAAACTAAAAATTGTAATTAGAAAAATAATCTTGGGCCCCATAAATACTTAGCTCCGCCCCTGCATCAAACGTGTGGAGCTTGTATAACAACTGTTAAACCACACACTGTTGTTACAGTTAAAGCAGGTTACATCCTTACTGCCAAACTGGGAAAATAACAAATATAGTGAGAAAAATACAAGAATTTTAACCATGAAATTTTCATATCTTGACACTTGCAGCCACAAGGAAAAGAAAAAGAAACCAGGAGGGTCAGAGCTGAAGAAGACCACTAAGAAGAACAGACCAGGAAGGAAGAGAAGAAGGACGCACCCTAATTTCATCTGGACCACATGGTATGTTTTTATTTTCCATTTGGATTCCAGTGCAGTGACATAACATGTTACTCAATGAAATATTGTGTTTTCACTTAAAGCTTTTGTTATAGGGTTAGATATGTAAAGCTTTTCATGTATGTTATTTTATCAGTAATTATAATAAAATTAAAGATGAAGCAAAGTTCTACTCTATTGCATAGAGGATGTTCCCATGCCACTCTGCCAAGACCTCCTGCCACCCCATCTAAACTTTTCTAGATCCACCACTGCTTAAATTACAGACAACCTCTAACGTCCTCATCAGCTAATTCCGTTAACTGTTTTGTGATAAAGGCTTTAAGAGATCAGAGATTATGAGACCTGGTTGCATAATACTGTCCTCACACAGACACCGGTGCACAGTGCCTTTCCTTCTGGGATTTGTGTTGTAAAATCAGACATAGGCTTGACCTCATCACAGTCTCCGATGATAGATGATCTTAATTTGTGCATGTGATCTTTTTCAGCAGGTTCATACAGATTTATGTCTAAAAAAAAAAAAAAAAAAAAAAAAAAATAATAATCAGCGAACATTCCCTTAAATGGTCCATTTTAAATTAAATTTTGCATTAACCGATGAGTTTGTCATACTGATGTGGCTAGCACAGCTTTGTATTCTTCAGAGTTAAGTCCATTTTAACTTTCAGAATTCATGTAATGAGTTATTTTATTGCTGCGGAAGAAATAATGATGAAGAATGAAATCCTCCAGCTGCAGGTCTGCCTTCTGAACTCTGCTCTGTAGTGAGTCTGAATTACACAGATGATTTAGAGCTACGTTAGAGGGTAGAGATGTTTTTGATTCATTATAAACGTCCAGCAGGAGTAATTACCCACAGTCTAGGTAATTAATGAAAACACAACCATCACAGATGTAAGTACAGAACTATGTGGACTAAGGTTGATTTCATTTAGATATTGTTAATAAAGTCAGGTCTAGTTAGAAAATAGCAACACAAAGCCATCATGGCCAACCTAAGCCTCCTGAAACCACAGAAAACTGGTGGAAAACCCATTATAGTTTGGTTATAACTCACTTACAAGACTGAGTTAAGAGGTGACAAAAGATAATTTTATGACCACATGACCACGTCATTCAGCTTAGCTGGAACCAATGGGTACAACCTTTCACCAATTACAGAACTTGTGTTTTTTTTATAGACATTAAAATGAAGTTGCTAGGTTAAAAATAAATTCTACTCAATGTCACTACTTTCATGGGTTTTTCATACCTGGAAGCCCCAAATTAAATATAATTAGTGGCTTATAAATGATTTACTAATTCTAAATAAAGTTATTATTAATTTCATACAATCTCACTGAAGTTTTAGCATAAAATACAATCATTCTATCCACATTTGTACAACAGAGATGTTACATTTTTATGGTACACAGGTGTCTTGATCTTGAGATTGACTAAATATAAGGTACTTTATTCTCGGTTTGAGAGACAGTGTGATATATTCATTGGTTTTCATACAGTCTGCAGGTGGATATATGTGCAGCTATAGTGATATCTTATACTTACTGACAATTTAGCTTTAATTAGGCTCTAGGAGAGCACTGACTCACCCTGTTGTAGAGATACTCTCAGTGAGTGAAGTCTGCAGTCTAGACAGCCCTTTAAGTCCAGTGGCATAGCTTTATTACTCTGAACAGAAGTCTTAACCTTTCATTACACATACACACACTCAGCAGTATTGTCACAGTAGATAATTGGGGCCAATTAAGATAAGTTTGAGGTAACTTTTGCTCTCTAATGTCACTTGCGCACATTGGATTGTGTCTTCCACCTATTCAGCCCGTTGTAATTGCACTTCAGTTACAACGATTACTGTGGAATGCTGTACACCACAATAAGTAGCTGCCATTCCTGTCAAAGACAGTTTGTTCTTCAGTAATGTACAGTGAACATAGCCCTCTTGCTTTTAGGTAACTGAAATGACTTTAGCTAATTGTGCAGCATGACAAAAGTCAATGTAAGCTGTTTTCATTCTGCTATTGGAAAGTTCTTACACAAAAGCCCTGCACTGATTTCTTTAATTCAATGGGCAGCAACCTCTAGACACTGCGTTTTCCGGCTCCATATTGAAGTCAGCAATAAAGGCATGTCTGTACAATTCTATTGAGATAGCTGCTATTATTATTTTTTAAACAGAAAACCTTAACTCTTGAGGAATGTCTGTTGAATAAAATGTCACAGTCATTTACAGTAATGCTGCTAAACCTGACAAGCTTAGACAGGACCAGTCTACTGTGTGTGACTTCCTGTCACCACATAAGTGTGTATTCAAGAGTCACCGGTGAAGTACACACTATTTGTACACCGCTCTGTGGACTTGCTTTCTGAAAACTTCCCCTTGCGTCTGTGAGCTTGAGAATCAGAGTCATTCAGAAAAAGAGAAAAGGGGGATTAAGTTTGGTTGAAAAGCACCCCGTCGTTCGTAAGCATCAATTACTGCGTCCATTCAGCTCTGGAGTGAAATGATTATTAGTTGAGCCAAGAGATACCAATGAATCACAAAAAACACTTAATCTTCAAATGGCTTTTCATTACAATTTTATAGACTGTGACAGTGTTATATAGCAATATAAACCCCTCGCTGTGTGCTGCGGACTTTGATTCAATTCCCCTTAAAATTGAGAGTTGCTGTAAATTAATTTTGTGTCTACTGGGATTCCTCCATTTCCAGAGGGTCGTCTATAATACATGATGGGGTAAATGGTTGGGACCCGGTGAAAGAGGAGCATAATGCTAGATTACAGCAGCTGGAGATGACCCAGCAGGTTGAAAGCAGCAGAGATCAGGACTTGGCAGTAATAAGCCGCAGCGGGATCCCACAGTGATGCATCAATGGTCTACACACTCAGACACAGGCTGCACAATTAAACCCAAAATGGAGATGGTGGTGCGCATCAGCAGTGTTCTTCAGTTTGGAATGGGTGGAGATTTAATGATAACGGCCTGTGAAAAAGAAAATTAGTTTATTACCTGTTGGAAGTTTTTATCATTATAAAGATATAGCTGATGCCAAAAACTCTACTAATTACACTGTTGCCTATAAAGTTAGAATTATTTTGTTTTCAGACACGTTTGTTTGTTTTTTCACCAGGCATATTGATCACAAATAATCAATCAAAATAATCAAATAATCATCATAATCATAATCAAATAATAATAATAATCAAAAATAAATCACATGTCACAATAAGTTCATAAATAAAAGGTAAAAATATCTTATTCCAACTTCATAAGCAGCGGTGTCAATATCTGATTGCTGTTTTTGATTTTACAGTAAAATGTTCAAAAATTACATACACATAAACATATATTGCTCCTATATATGTACCAAGTTTAAAGTAAATTGAAGCAAAATGCATGTTTTTATAGACATTAAAAATTGTGTTTGTTATAAATAAATGAGAGAAGTATTTTTTTTTTTTAATTCATGAACATTTTGAACTACTTTTCCCAAAACGTAATCACATCTATTCTGGATCTCTACAAATCCAATTAGGTCTGAATTCAACCAGTAGTTTTGCTGATACAGACATTTGAAATTTCACCCATTATAAGTAAATGGAGAAAAAAAGAGTTTAAAAATTCATAAAAGAATTCAAACTTTGACCTATTTTCCCTAAAATGTAATGACATCTATTGTGGGTCACGGACAGTCTTTAAACCAAATTTGGTATGAATTCATCCAATAGTTTTGCTGAATAAAAAAATATTAACCTTGACCTTGTGTTCCCAAAATGTAATGACATATATTCTGAGTCACTGGCAATCTATAAACCAAATCTGACATGAATTCCACCAATAGTTTTGCTGCTAGAGTGTTAAAAATCAAACCGAACCAAGAACAATATCCCTTGCTTCCCCTTTCGGGGGGGGGAGGGGGCGGGGTAATAAATGAGATGCATTGTTATTGTCATTGGACCCAGCTCAAAATAAATGGAGTTTGATGTTTAAATCTCAGCATTCCTGCAGCACGGGTGTGTTTTATTATGAGACTTATGAAGGTACACATTTATTATGTGATGTTCTTACCTTAAGTATGTTGCTTCTTGATCCACATGTTATTGACAAAACAAAATGCACACTGGAGTGGTTTTACTGTGGCTGTTTTCTGTCTAAAATCAGAAACAAACTAACAGCCCTGTGGTGTAAACTGTGAGCTGACACTGTTATTTTCACCAACGGACAAACATGATTACACCATAATACAGATGTGTGTTCACATTTATGTACTGAGTGACACTGTCTGTGGAGACCTAACATTAATCATTGACGGTTTTAGTAAATGGTGTTGTATTCCTTTTTACACCTTCTGTTGATTTTTTTTTTTTTTTTTTTTTTTTTTGGAACATCAATACTAAATTAAACCCCTAAGTGTACTGAAAAGTGCAACCCTTATTAAATTTTGTTCCTTGCTTTTTTTTAAGAGTACTGTATTTATTTTTTGGACTAAAATACAGCAGTTTTTTAACAGCCAACATACAGTACATTTACACAAATAAACATATTGATTTACAAAGTGACACCATGTACAAACTGCTGTGCCATATATTAAATCTCTGCTCACTTGTCCATAAAGTAAAGTGGCTATGAGCTATTTAAAGATCATTCATGAACAGCCCTGTGGTTACGGTTAAAATGCAATTTTATTTACAAATACTGAATTCTGGGACATTTTGCATCAATTTTGTTGACTTGTTCGACTGCAACAAGGAGAAATCATGTCTTAAAACATAGTCTGGAAACTGACTAATCATAAGCACTGTCAGAGCAGGGCATTTATATATATATATACATATAAAAACAGTGACCATCACAATTACATTTGGCTGACGCTTTTATCTAAAGCAACTTACAAGGTATATAGGCTTGTATAGCGTAAAGGGCCACCTAGGATTCAAACTGGCAACCTTCGGCACCAAAGTCTGCGGTGTTAACCACTAAGCTATCCAGTCACTACTACAAATGTCACCTTAATAAAAGCCTCCATGAGAGAACATTTATCAGTACAGACATTTATGTGAATCATAGTGTGCTCATCTTCCTGTCCTTTATCTTTATTTTTCTCCTTCCTCTTTAACAAAGTGTCCTTCCCTCTTTCTATTGCAGTCTAAAGGAGAAAAACATTTAATTTTCTATTACAAATTAGGCTTTCAGCACATACAGTTTTACTTCTGTCAAGTTCATAGAGCAGAGACACAATAACAGAATCATACAGATGCCACGATTAATATTAATATTTTTAAAGAGTCTCTCCTTTTTGGATACACTTTGTAGTTCATTTCATTCTCGGCTGTTGACACCAGTGTTTGTGGTTTACTTACTCACCAATCTGTCCCCTCAAGTCTCACAGATAGGAGTCTCTTTGTTCAATAATCTGTGGGAGAACTGCCTGTCTGCTTTATCAAGGATCTCTCAGTTAGCATTCAGCACGCTGCTGTGGCTGGTAATGTGTTCTGGGCCGTAATTTCTGCCTGTGTCTCGGTTGGATCTGAAAATAAGTGAGATTTATGGTGTCAGGCTGAGTGACACAGGCAGCATGAGAAGTAGTGAAGCTGCCCATCCTGGTGTTAGCCTCTGCTTCTGCTCCTGCTTCTGTACCAGTACGTCCACACTGTGGCCTGACCGATCTGATTACTGCTGCAAATTAACAGGTGAAGCACAGCGTTGAGTTGAAGACTAAGGGCTTGCACTATTCATGTGACATAACAGAAAAAACATTACATTTACATTACGCTCAGTGTGTGCAACTTTTCACATCAGCTGCTCATTGTTGTGATAGTCAACAGGCTGAACAGATAAAAAAAAAAAAAAAAAATCCCTATAGGCCATAAGACCTAATCTTGTGCTTTTACCAGCATGATTGATGACTTGTCACTGAATATGGCTCCTTTTATGATCTTCCATGTCATTTCAAGAGCAAATGCATTAAAAAGGTCTACGAGGTATGCCAACAGGCAACTAACCTATAGTTGATGAAATATTCATAGTTTTGATAAACATTTCCATCCCTTGATAAAAAAAAAAACAAATAAATAAATAAAATATGTATACGTGATGGGAAACTAAAATGGCACAAGGGGGGTTGTGAATTATATGCAGACATTAAACGCCACTCAGACAGTGTCCTGCAGCTATTAAGCAGACTAAAAGAGACATGTCCTTTTATCAGGTCCTCTCTCCACAATGTGCAATGCTCAATGTGGCACTTCCTTCCTTTATTCCAGTGGGCGTTTAATTGGCTAGAAGCGAGAAACATGGAGGAGAGTGGGAATAAAGGCCTTGGTAGCACCATGCAGAGCGATACATCACTGCATGACAGCGCATTGAAGTAGTGGGATGGTTGTGAAGCCAACACACTGCCTTTTAATGAGTGTCTTTCTCTAACTCCTTACTTTTGCTTCTCCGGTTTCTCCACCATCGTCCCCCCGCTCTTTTCCTTATGTCTGCCTGGCTGACAGGTTAAGAGTGGCGGGAGTCTATGGCACCAAAGACCACCATCCCCTCTGTGGCCATCCATCGCTGCCTCCTGAAACACCTATAACTGCTTTTCAGAAGCCGTGCCCTGTCTGATGTAAACGCTGGTCAGAGATCTGATCTACTCATTACTGTTGGCAGTAGCTGGTAGGGAGATTAACTCACTAGCTGCTTTGACAGCGGATTCACTCCAGAAAGTGTCAGTTTAAAAAGGAGAATAATGAGATCTCATGCTGGGGATCTCATGGGCAGGATAAATTGTTGCCTTGAAATTAGCTGACATGTAGAGGGCCACTTTATTAGGTTCCTCATTCACTCGTTTAGAATCATTAAAGAAAGAGTAGTTTCCTCCCTGTCAGAGCAGACAATTGAAATCACAATCACAGATACGCACCGCTGTACTTTACTATGGCCGGGTGTAGACTGAAGTACACTTTTGGAACTGCTCCTTAAATAAGTTTAGCTCATATTTTGCTAAATCCAATTTTTGGTCTTTGGTTCATTTGTTTGTGTATTTAGACCCTAATAGTTCATCAAGTAAAGCTATCTTTCTATTCATTTTGGCAAATATCGAGTGAATTTATACAACCTGTTTCAATTCCTGCTTCATTTGTTACATCTATAACTAGTTACATCACAACATTTGCACACATAATGTGAAGACTTCCGATAAATACTGTGTTTCTCTGAGTACGACTTGATTGTTTATCAGCAGCGGTTGTAGTAGAAAATGAAAATATGTCCAAACTTGGAGCCAATTGCCTGAAACGTTCAGTTGTTGGTGAAATGGGACAGAGCAGCACCGATAACAACCTGGAGGGGGTGGGGCATGAAGTGGCTCATATGCATTTAAAGGGCCAGCGCTCAAAATGACCTTTCTGATGTCATTACTCAGAAATACGGTTGAAGATGGACCTGTGGAGTTGAACTAATGAAGAATTCAGATCCAAGCAGAACATTTGCAGTTCATGCAGAGAACAGGTAAATGTTTGAAAATGTATAATTCTTTTTTAAAAGCAAAATATCATTCCTTTAATGCATTTGTCAACATTTGTAGTTCAGAATTAATGGCTGATTTTTGGCTTCTTTCACCCTATTGTATAATATTTGCAGCAATAATAATAAGGTACTCATTATGAAGTGTTTGTTTATGCAAATCCCTTATTATTATTATTATAAAGAAGACATTATTTCTTCTGAAATAAATTTTTTTTTTTTACAGTTTCTTTCCAAAACAAACTTTGTAAACATTTGATGTGAAAGGTCAGTCACTTAACAAAACATCTTTGACCGAAACTAATTAAAAATGCAACTTCTGTAAAATGCAATGTAATTATATTATTTTATTTATTTAGCCCCTATCAGTTTAATACACTGTTGATTAAAAATATAAAAGAAACAACAACAAAAAAAAAAGAAAAGAAAAAAAAATGTCATGACACTGTAGAAGCAGCATCTGGCCACAACAACATGAGAAAAGACAAATGCCTCGACAGTACACAGAATCATATTAAACACTAGTATAATTATACTTCAGAGCTGGTTGACAATATGTTATACCTTAAGGATAAACATTTGTTTTATAAAGAAACGCACACTATCTCCTGTGTGATGAAAAATAGGGAGTTCAGTTTTACAAACTGCAGTTTTACCGCAGTTACTACAGATTTGCTGTGCTGCATCCATTCATCTTCAGAACATGTCCTGTAAACATGTCTGTCCATAATACACCAGTATATTTTCACAGTGCTTATTAGTGTCTGCACTTTCAAAGTATGGTTTAAAGATGTTATTGAGGATTGGTCCTGGAAGAGACACAGCCACCCTTGTGAGCCCAGTGGCTATGAATTGCACCTCATGCCGTGAAAAGAAGCTTGTGAATAAAACATGGACGGATGTGGAAGTACTGTATTATAGGTTTATAGGACAAATCCCCTGCAATTCTCATGAATAGTATACCTGTAATACATCTAGATCAATGGGTCAGGAGGGAGGAGCACGTGTCCCTAGTGAATTTTGACAAGAGTCAGCTTCAGCTCCAAAAGAATCAAGGTCAGACACCAGGGACACAACCAGTCCTCTGCTCAAAGAGAGATGAGAGAGATAGCTGCATTGGCTCATGGGAGGGGGGCTGCTGGATGCTTTGAGTAATGCTGGGGCCAGTGCAGCTGCAATGCCCTGCCGGTACCCCTGCTGTTTGCCCATTCAGTTTGGGCCCAGAGGACAGTGGGCAGGGAAACAATCCTGCCTGCACCGGTCTGCTCAATTTCAGCCCGATATCTATCACAGTGGGCTGATCGATGAAGAGTTCTTCACCAACAGCCAACCGTGTCTCGCGGGGATGACCTCTTGATCTCTGTCTGATTTCTTCACCCAGCTCTGATCGAGATCTATACCGCCAGCTTAGCCTGGCTTAGCTTGGCTTAGCTGCCCCCTGGACACAGACCTCTCACAGTAGGCACAAAGGGGTTGGCTTCACTGTAGACTCCATTACAGTTTAAAAAAAAAAAAAATACACCCATTGCTCTGAAATCTCAGTGGACCAGGATTAAAGTAAGAATTAATAGAGCTCTGGCAGAATGTGAAGTGTGATGCAAACAGTTATGGGCAGATATGAAATATGGACATGTGCAGCCGATGCCACAGAGATTGATCTGTCAGTCTGAATCTTGCCCTTCCCTCCATTCCTGTAGAAAACTTTGTTCCCCTAGAATGGGCAGGGTTAGATGAGAAGAGAGCTAACATTAAGGGGATAAAGGTTCACAGCATTCAATTAGAGAAACTAGACTATAAGTGGTTCCACGGGGTATAGGTCTAAAGCCTTTTTCTATAGCCATAACAAAATAAACTTTCAACATATTAAGTGCTTCACACATGAATCATGCAATGCATCGAAGGTCAGTAATGTGGGCACAGCATGAAAAGTAATCTGACCCAACTCCTAGAGGAGCTTTCAAAGGCTATGTGAAAAGGAGTAAAAAAAAAAAAAAAAGGTTCATTCTCTTAATGGTGACTGATAATTTCTGGATGTCACTGTGCTAGGCAAGCTTTGCAGAAATAAGTTCAGCAGCAGCAAAATATATTCCTTTGTGGCTTTAATCAAATACCACAAACACAAAGAGACTCTGTGCATGTGTCTTTTAGAAGGTAACAAACCCATCCCACTCACTTAGCTTTTCAATTACAAAAGGATTGAAAGGCATATACTGTCACTGAATAACAGTGAAAGAATTTGTTCCTTTTTGAAAATAACTCCCAGTGAAGAGCAGTCAAATATTAAAGTACAGTAGTTCACTCCCTCATTCCCTCACTTGCTGCTCTACTTACAGTCACACTTGTGTCATGCTCCCTGAGGATCCTGTGATGGGAAAGAAGTTAAAAAATATGGAAAATGTTCAACTTTACAGCAGGCATTTTTTGACCAAGCCCTGGATGAAGTGACCATTTGTCACGATGCTTACGCTAATTACCATTACATGTAGTACACTGCACATGCATATTACAGCAGCCTCAATTAGTAAACCCACTTCATCATCAGCCTCTAAGCTGTAGCACATGTTAATGGATTACGCACTTGGGGTTCATCCATCAGCCCCTTATTGTAAGCTATGTGCTAGGTGGAAAAAATGTTTTAGCTCGTTCCACTAAAACAGCAGGATTAGGTGAGAGAGAACCAGCACACCAGAAACTGAGTGGCTCACTGTTGGAAACGACTATGAAGCGGGTGAATTTAGGTGCTTTAAAGCCAAGTGTACAGTACATGACTTTCAGATAAACAACTTGCATAATATTACCTGTGCACATGCTGCATTTCTACAGGATTAGCTGGCATATAAGTGCTGTCTGTCTAACTATTTCTTTGATAAATGGTTCTCCAGATTTCACTTGCCTTGCAGAGAAGATGTGCATTGCAACAGAGGGAATGGAATCGAAAGGAGTAAAATGAAACATTCATTGGAGGATGTTGATAGATGACTTTATCATGTGAGAGCAGAAGTGGCCAGAGAAGGCCGGGGTGATGATGTATTGTTTAACGATACATTGGAGCGGTACGTGAATACAAACGGCTGCTTTCATTTCTCCTCATCTCTATGCCCGTGGATGCTCATGTGAGTGAGCACAGTTTGGTGTCTCGGCAGGAACAGGAAGACTGATGAGTCCAGATATGATGTATGCCCTGTCCTCCTGCTCCCTCTCCATCACCACACTTCCACAGCATGGGTAATGATGATGAGGGCAGCATGGACAGGCGCGCATTACTTCACGATGGTAAAAGATAATGGACCAGCCTCCTACTGTGCAGAGGAATCTGCTCAGACATCCAATTACTGCCTTTAAAATCCATCTCTTGATGACCCTAAAAAAAACACACAGCTCTTTCACTGTTTAAGCGAAACGGAGGACGCCAACACAAGGGGGAGGGTGACAAGGGAGACAATTAATCTACATTGTTAATATATTCATGTTTATCTGGTGAAAGTAGGAAAAGTATCGGAAATGAGTGGGAGGAGGGGATTTAAAATAGGAGTTAAATAAAAGACAAGCCAGGACAGGCGAGCAGCATTACAGACGGCCAAAGGCGTTCTGAGGCATTTTCTCCCTCTAAACTGACTAAAACTTTTGAGTAGTCTTTTCATTTTCTGCTTTTGAAATAATTGCTGCATTTGCAGAACTCCTGCTTCATGGTTTGAAATTGGTGACAAAGTGGTGAGTAGCGCTCTGAGCCCTTCCAGTGCAGGTGGGTCTGTGACAACATGCACAGGAGGAGCTCTCTTCAAAGGGAACTGGGGGGGAAAAAAAGAGCTCATCTTTCAAAACGATGCCACTGCTTTCCCAGAGGTGTCACCCATGGTATAGCCCATCACTTGGCTCTGGAAATGCAATAAAAAGGCCTTTTTATAATAATCAATTCCAGCAAGGGCACAGCAATTTAGAACAAGCCATAAATGAGCAAGGAAGGAACTGAAGAGCCATCGAAGTAATAGGCCATAAATGTGATCAAACCCAAAATAAGCTTCCCATTACTAATAGTCATTAGCTTTATTACATTACAACCTTTAGAGACATGGTCAGTTATGGAACCTCATTCAGTTTATGAGATTAATTCTGGTCAAAACACAATTGCACCAGCTTCTCCATTATGACAAAATACAGTCTAACTTATTAGACCAATTAGCGCTAATTACAGATGAAAGGACCTTCCAGAGCAGAGCCACATAGCTGTTGTGTCAACAGATGCCTTCAGCATGCTCTGTGAAGTCTTCCCTCTCAACTTGATTAGAAAAAATTAGAGACTTTAGCCGTTGTTCATTCCTCTCCACTGTCTCTGAAAACAGCCCACTTTCTTCCATCCAATCAGCTTCCCTCCTTCAATTCTTTCCTTTTTCATCTCTAATCTTGATTTACTGTCGCAGCAATAATCATTCCACTGTCCCAAAAGCAGTTACAGAAACTATGACACCACACAGACCACATGAAAACGACTAAGTTAGACTTTATTAAAGTAAACTAACTCCTAAGGCAGACATGCATTCATTTTTCTGTCATTGTGTCCAGTGTCTCCAGTGACTGCTTATGGAGTGTAATATTAGCAATAATGTCAATCCTTCTCAGAATCAACAAGTTACAGCTCTAGGCACTCCTTAGGCCGTGTTAAGTTCATTATTTTGACTCTCATGGGCCTTGGTATTTTTCTTAGGAGTTGGGGATGAAACAAAAGGCTACAAAACAAATGAATATCGGACCTTTCTTCGACCAGTGGTAAAAGCAAACCCTGACAGGATGTCAATGTTATTTTGCTTCTGTCTGATGTGTTTGTAATCTTTAAAAAAAAATTGCCTGAAGGGATATAGAGATCAGTGGCTGAAGTGGAGTCTTAGAAACTGTCTGAGAACGTACACACCACCTCTGTTACAACCTGACCAATATGGATTTGGAGGTGAAAAACATTTGTATCTTAAGAAAAAAAAAAAAATCTGTATCCTCGAGTAAAGTATCCAAACATCAGATTTTTTTCTTTGGGATTCATCTTAAAAATAGAAACAATATGATGTTTTTTGTGGATTCATGTGAACCAACATTTTGCTTTTTATTAAAAGGAAAATAAGACAAGTCAGTTACAATTGTACCACATGTTTAAGCTCGAACCCGGTTGTTCTGGATGATGAATCCTAGTTGATCATAAATAGGAGGCACATGGTTAATTGTTTGGAATTAGCATCAGTAAGAACCTCTTATACAATGTCAGGAGTGTTATGCTATGTGCCAACATACTAACACGCCCAAGAATAGAAGAAATCTGAGCACAGAAACAGTGAAAAGGCAAAAACCTGAGCATAAAAATAATGTACAATACACTGTGATTTAGGGTGAGTGTCTCTGTTAGAGGTCAATTTGGACCAACAGGAGGGAACTGCAGAAGGACGGGGTGTACTTTTATATCTTTTTTTTTTTTTTTTAAGTACATGGTGTGTACTTTCAGACTGATGGAAATGTGTGAGTTAACACATAAGGGCCCAATGATACATCAGACATTTTGTGGCAGTTCCCAAATGATTTTTCTCTCTATTTAACCTTTCCTAAATGATTTATCACAATTTATTATAATATTAAAGACATGTAGTGATATGAAAATTTCATATCACGGTTATTGTGACCAAAATTATCACTCTCTCTCTCTCTCTCTCTCTCTCTCTCTCTCTCTCTCTCTCTCTCTCTCTCTGTGCACTCAGACTACATCTGTGGGAGCCAGAGCGCTGTCCAGGTACCTTCAGCCATGTTTTCTGATGCCAAACATTGCAAACTGGCATGCACCTCTGGAATGCTGGTGCAGTAATGAGCAGTACCACGAGTTTATAAAGTGTGATAATCAAATACAGTTATCATGATAATTACAATTTATACGGTAATACTAACCTTCAGGAATTTTACTGCAGTTCATCGTTATACTGGTAATTGTTACATTCGTAGATTTACTGAATTTTGTATTTTTTTTCCATCTTTTCCTATTTTCATTGACTGATCATGAAGAGCTCATAAAAGCTCAGAGTAAAGTCACAGGTTATAATAAAAAAATAGGAAAAAATGAAGACAAGGTGACTTTTTCAGTAAAATACAGCATTAACTGAATATAAACCCCATGTGTCCATCCACTGTCATCGATCCAACTTCATGGGGTTTACTGGTGAATCAAAGTTGTAGAAGATAATGGTGTTACCATGGTAACTATGGAGCCTTTAAGTGTCCAAATATGTCATTTCTGACAAACGGCGTTTTACACCAATCATTACATGTAATGATAGGATTAATGGATCAGTAGTTTAGATCAGTAGTGGCTTTTGGTCGATGGTGGGTGTTTGGGTCTTTTTGGGTTAAACACTAACTAATAGCTTTAAGTAAATAAATCTGGATCGAAGAACATCAAATTCAAAAGTAATTAACTAATAAATCTGGAACTTGGCATCAAACTCATCATCAAAAAGTCAAGTCAGTTTTTTTGTTTTTTTTTAAAGCGTAGTATTATACATCAGCCACTAAGTGTTAATAGCTTGTAAAATGTCTAATTATTATAATTAATTGGTCAAACGGAGTAATGTGTCTATTTATGGTCAGTACTGCCATTAGAAGAAAAATAAAAACTTCAGAAAATCAAAACATCTGTGACACTGGAAACATTTCAACAGAGCGAGACACACCATAGCTACTAAATTAATAGAAAAAAGGTTGTGGTTTGTGTTAAAAATAGACAAACGGGTGTCCAATTCGATGTGACAAATACATTAACTTTTGTTTACTGGTTCCTGAAACTCATGAAAACATCAGTCTTACTGTCGATCTCTTCATAGAGTTTTTTTTTTTTTTTTTCCACAGCAGACATTGTGGCTTGTAAAAGCAGGCAAAGCATAAGTGTTACTGATAATATTACAGTGTTAATATTACAATGGCTCTTTTCCATTTAGTTTTCCCTGGAGGCCATTCTACTGAATCAGCATTAACAATTCCAATCGCCTGATATGATACTCTTAAATGGGATGTAGCCAATTACACTTATGTTTCTTGCCTTACCAACTAAAATGTGTGCTGTGAAGAAGGTCTATAGGTCTGTGCAGTGACTAAAAATGTGTTTTATGCATGAGACTGAGATAGACAATGCATACAATAGAGGGGAGTATTTAAGCCCTTTAGGAACAGATCATCCAAATTTTTGAATGAATTTATTTTTGGTTTGTATATTAATCATTGCACTTAAAAGACAAGCGTTTTGGAGAATTGAGGGAGTAAAGAAACAGGCCTGTAGTTTGTGTAATGACATCTAACCCCAGTTTTAAACAGTGGTATTGCTTTTTTTTAAATGGGTGCTTCTAAAACTGGGTTCATTTTGGTACCTTACATTTAGCTTTTTAGACTAAATAATAAAAGAGAAATGTAGACATATTTCCCCCCAGGATGTACCTAATGACGACCTCAGGTAAATGCAAAAAAAACCCCAAAAAAAACGATACTCTTGCTCTGAGCCATGCCAAAATTAATGAATTTTTAATAAATTATTGGGGCCAAATTAAAGCTACCTAGGAGTCAGTATATTTGATCTTGAAAACATCACTTATATGCTGCTGTAAATAAAGACACTGTGTTGAATTATGATCCTAGTGGGCTTTGCATCATGCATCAGCAGTCTCATTCCAGGTTTTGTGTGTAACCCATCGTGTCCACACCATTTAAACACATATAATTGTGAATTTTGCAACAGTTGCCATTTTTGCGGAACACTGTGCCTTGCAGAATTAGTTAAATCCCCAAAATGTTACTGGGAGAGAATAAAGATATTAAAAAAAAGTAGCACATAATTTTCATGGTGTTTGACCATGTTACAAGCAGTTTTTATTTTAAATATAATGTAAAATAATTTAAAAATCTAAAAAATTGTTTCTGTTTTATCTCAGTAATTTTTTATTTCTAGAACAGACCCAAAGTGCTTCCAACCTTGCCTCATAGCATTAGTCTACATCTGATGCCCCATGTCTTGAAGCACCCATTTTAATTTTTTTTGGACATGTACCTGATTGCAAAGACATGTCGCAGATGTGGGTGAGTGGTTTTGCGATTTCTTCAATAATATTTTTCACTGTTGTCATGTTGATATGTTTCCAGTCTGTAGAGTTTTGTTTTTCCAATTTCTCTGATCTCTTTTTCATCAATTGCTCTTAAAAAAAATGTACTTGGGTTTCTACCCCCCAAAGTATTCTATTGTCCACATTCTATTACTCTGGTTCTGGTTCTTTTTGTTGCTGATTCTGATCCTACATTTACGAAGAATCTGTTAAAACCATTCACCACGTCTTCCATATTATTAATGGTCTTGTCATTTGGATTCTTTTCTCACAATGCCACTTAGAACATTCCATATACCTTTTAATGTTTTGTTTTTTTGTCCATTTTTTTAAATGTTACTTAGGATCAATGGAACAATATTTCTTCAGACCATACATTTAACAGTCCAGCTATTATAGCTACTTTAAAGATCAACTTCTATCGTTATTTCATTCCTACTGCTGTGTCACCACTATGGTTGAATGCATTGTGCATCATTTCTGTGAAAAATTATGTCCTATTTCTCTTG
>JAPSES010000219.1:14205905-14220345 GCA_029822895.1 Maxillicosta whitleyi
CTGTCCCAAACCTGATGATCCTGATCAGTCCTGGCATTGTCCATTCTGTTGGACGTTAAAGACATGAGAGGACACTTTCTGCAGTTAGTTAACCCATAAAGACCAAACATCCACTGTTGACCAAAATCTACTGCTCTAACCTGTTGGTTCACTAATCCTATCAATATGTGTAAATAATTGGTACAAAATGCAGTTTTTCATCTTGTCATGGTCATCAGATATGACCCATTTGGATGTTCAGAGACTCTGTAGTTACCATGGAAACACTGTCATCTTCTACAATATGGATCCACCAGTAAAACCCATGGAGTTGAATCAATGACAGTGAACGAAGATGGTTGGTTTATGTTCAGTTAATGACATATTTTACTGAAAACGTCACTTGTTCTTAATTTTTTTCTGTTTTGATGTAACAAACCTTTGACTTTACTCTGAGCTTTAATGAACATCTACATGATCAGTGAATTAAATGTAGGAAAATAGATGATCTTCACTGGCAAAATGATAAAATCAAAGGAAAATATTATAGTAAATGATGATAAATCACTTGGGGGAGGTTAAATTGAGAGAAAAATTCATTTGGAATCAGCCGCAAAGGTCCTTAAGGGTTAAACAACTTGTTCCAGCTCCAATATTATGAACCACTGCAGTACTGACCCATGGAAGGATCAGAACTACCTGTGCAGTTAAATCCACTGAATGTCTCCTGGAATCAGAACCAAAGGTGGTGCAGTTAAATATTGCATGTGTGACTTTTTTTTGGCCAGGCAGTGTACGTCAAACTTATGTCTCCATCTCACATAGAGGCCAGTATGAGCTGAAGTGACACACACTGTATTCATGTGATGTTTGGTTAGATTTGATCCTTATTCCCTTTGACCTATTATTTTAAGTTTGGAGTTTGAACTGAGAGACTTGAGGTGATAAAATATGCTTTTGTTAATTATGTGGATATTTATTTTTTGACAAACTTCCAACAGGATATTGACTAATTATATCTTTATTACTGTGTTAGAATGCAACATGTTGGACTGTTGTGTGTGTGGATGCACAAAGGATTCTGGTCCAAGTCATTTTAGGTTGGCTGGAAATGGAAACAGCTGTTATAATGTTGTCAGTTATGCCTTTTTTTGTTTTATTGCACATAGATTACTTTACCTTTGGAGGTTGAGAACATACAGTCAAATTAAAAAAAAAAAAAGCTGATTCTGTAAAAGTATTCCATTACAATATTTGAAACTTGCCACTTATTTCTTGAGTTTTTACAAGTAGATATTTTTGTTTTGTTTTTACATGTAAAAAAAAGTTGAAACTTGTGCAAAAAAAAAAAAAAAAAATGCCCAGTGCAAAAATAAATCTAATAGTTGCTATTCATATTTATAAGCTGGACAATAAAATGGATATTGGTTAAAAATCTTGACTTTGTTCCAACATTACAGAAATACAAGCACACTCCTTGTCCAACATGTGGCTCATAATCACCTGGTCACCCTTATGTATCATGTGACTAAAACAGATAGAAAAGAAAACATGGAATGCCTTAAAGCAGTGTTCCCCAACCAGTGTGCCGTGGTACATTAGTGTGCCGTGAGAAGTCATCAGGTGGGCTGTGGAAAATGGTTCTGTAAGCCCACAGTGTGATCCAGATCCATAAACTGCACACACCAACGATCCAGTCTGTAACAACAGTCTGCTGCTTCTGTTTGATCATAAAAAATAAAAGTGAACTGGTTCTGATGTTCTCTGTGGCGGTTCTGTTGATAAAGCCCCCTCAGTAGTGATGCATGGATTAGTGAGTTACCCACGAACCCCAGGTATCGGGTTGGAGCAGGAGGGATATGCATCCCATAATATACAACAATATACAACAGACTTCAGTCCGGGGGCTCAGTCTGAGGGATCACCGGTGCACCCCTCTGTTCCAATTCAATAAATATAGTTTTTGTGACATTTTTGGTTGGTGGTGTGCCTTGTTATTTTTCTAATGTCAAATATGTACCGTGGAGCAAAAAAGGTTGGGAAACACTGCCTTAAAGCACTGTTTTTGTCAGTACAATGCCATAGATATTGATCTGAACTGAAGTGATTTTAGTTTTTATCAAGAAAACCATGGAAAATGAATAGATATCAGCTCTGAAACTAAACTCTTATGAGCTGTTTTTATTGTTATAATTATATTTCTCCAAACAAATGTACCGTTAGTTGTACCAGGCATTAAAATTAACAAGAAATTGAAGGAAACAAGGGTGGCCTAATATTAAGTTTAATATTTTTTTCCCCCCGACTGTATGCTTCCCTGTGGACTGTGTTTTGTTTTGGGTTTTTTTTCTCCTTTTAGTCAGAATGATGAGTCACTTGCATAAGAAAGGCAAAGGTAATATGATAAATTTTATGAATCAGTTCTTAAATAAGAGTTAATATTTTGTCCTCACGGCCATTCAAGCCCGTTATTCCATTTAGTTCTTGGAAGATGTGTCTATTCCCTTCCCCTCCTGCCATCAATTAACCTTTTTGCTGCTGTATCTGATTAAAATACACTCCAACTACTCACAATTCCCAGACATGAAGTCCCCGCTACAGCTCTATCTTCACTACTTTAATATGTTGACTTCATTTCTATGTGCACAAATCTGTTTTTCTATTGGAATTACTCACTGTGTTCTCCCTTTCGTTGTGGGAGAGCGGTGTTGGGTGGGTGGGTGGGAAGGGGTTGAGATGTGATGTGACCGGTGTGTGTTTGTGTGTGAGGGGAATTGACGGCAGTGCTTTTACATTACCTTACTTCCTCTTTTCTATCAGCGAGAAGTGTAGCAGGGGGAGGGAGAGGAACTTATCTGTGGGCCTTTCATGCCACAGTGATCCCAAGTAATCTAATTCAGCCTTCCTCTTTCTCGCTTGTGTGCTTCTCTCATATTGGTGCATGCAGATTGCAAAACCTTTATATGCTTCTTTCTCCCTCTCTTCCTCTGTCGGTCTGTATGTGAGGGAGTAAGAGTGAGGAAAACGGGGATAGAAAAGAGGGCAGAGGGTGTCCTGAACGTTTCTGCACATATAAGTATTTATTTTGTGTGTTCAGAACCATGGGGTGGCTGAGCGCTCGGCACTGTGGGAAGCAACGCCAGAAATTAAAGCTAAAAATTTAAAGGATTTTGTTCAGTTTTGTGTTGTATGAGATGCATTAAATTGTCCAAATCAATGTCTTTTCAATAAACATCTCCAAGTGAAAATGCTTGAAATGTATCAAAGGTAGTCGATCAGTGAACCTGATCCTTTTCAGTACATCTGCACGCTCGGTGACATAATAGCAACTGCTTCACTGCCTCACTTGACAGGCTCTTTGAACAGAAAAGTAAATCAAGGTAAGAAAAGAAATACTGAGCCATTCTGCACACACACAGTATGCTGTACACATGAACTACTATTCATCTATCTCTCCTGTGACACTTCTGCCTAAATTATACTGTCCCTAATTGATTTAGCCAAGTTTAGCAAATAACTGTAATATCAGGTTAATTGAGATGGATTTTTGCTGCTATGAAAAAGGTTACATGATTTATTGCAAGCCATAAAATCCTTCTTCTATGTAAAATGAGCTGAGTTATCTGAGTGAAAAAGCAGACACTTCCTGGACTGATTGATGAGTATGTCTCTGAGATTTGGAAAAGGGTGCACTCATGTACGATTTCATAGAAAATCTCATCTGGAAGTGATGGTTCTGTACAATCAAACCAAACACACACAGATTTTTAGTAAAAACAGATCCTATTTCTTACCCCGTTGAGCAAATAAACATTGTATTTGTAATGATAGGAGAAGATGTGGGAGCTAACTATACATTCCTAGAGCAAGGTAAACCAGCTGTTGACACATCTTTGACATGAAAAGGATGTGAGAGAAGAAACTCAAACAATACTGCAGCATTAAACACATAGCTTCAATTACCCTGAGAATGGATCAGTGGGTGCGATGTGCTGCATTCCTCTGAATCCAGGAACAGCCACCCACAGGCATCTATCATCTACGCAGCTACAGGCAATACTTAGAGAATAACACTGACACAACAGTCAAGCCTGTATCATACAGATCAGAAGCACCAAAATAGAAATGAATGCAAGCTTTGTTTTTGTAATCAGCCGTGATATGGAAGCATGTCGTTCTCTTTAGTCAACACAATTGATGTGGCCCATTTTTCACCTCCAAGTTCTGTATCTAAATGAGTGGCAATATTCATTGGGTTGTAGTACAAAGTTGCAGAGATGCACGAGTACTCTGTATATGAAATTCTATAAGGGAGTTTTGGTTAATCTACACAAGAGAGTACCTGTGTCTCACTAACAGAGACACACAGCCCCAGGCCTGCCCTCCAGCCAGAGCCAGCCTCTAGACTCTATCTGAGGCCTGCTGGGAAATGCTCTCATCCTTCCCTTCTCCTAAAATACACTCCACGGGCACATACCTATACCTGATCCACTGTTTACATGGCACTGCCTTAAGTCTAACCTGCATTATCTCAAAGAATTGAACCAATTCTGCTCCACATCATTTCAAATATGAAGTCCTACTTGCTATATTTGTCATTTTGTCACTTAACACCTAATTGAAAATGTGTCCAAATCATGAATACATTCATTTTTCTCTCCTACAGGATGCCACTAGGCATGATTAAAAGTGCAGTAAGGAATTTCCAATGCAAAATACATATTGCATACATGCATATGTTGACTCAAAAGATTCAAGATGTACAATTGGAATGATACTTGATCAAGATGCCATATTTTAGGATGAGCACTGTGCAGCCATCTATTTGATTTTTGCACTGTGCTGGAAGTGGCGTCACTCACCATGGCCAGGGGCACAATGCCTGCTAGGTCCTCTTGTGCCAGGTGTATCTCTGTCTCAGCCTCTTGTGTGGTGGTACGGGTTGCTGGATATTCCACCTGCCAGGCCATGCGTCGACTGCCCAGTGGCTCCGGGAAGCTTTCCATTTTCAGATCCACCTGGAGGACCCTCTGAACTCCCATCTCAGACCTGCCAGGGGCCAAAAAACAGTGTCAGTGGATGGTTAAACAGATGAATGGGCAAGTGTGACTACAAGAGTTTGAAAAAAAAACAAAAAAACTATATGAATATAAGCCTCGGTGTGTGATTTTAAGCTCATTCAACATACTGTCGGTTGTAATGACAGCACATAGTAAAGGCTGATGAATGTGTGTGTGGCTGAAATCTATGACATTTTACCATTTGATATTCTTCAAAATGTCAAGTCTCTTTGTGTTTGACTCTCTGGTCGACACTCTGCTTCATGGAATATCACCTTTTTTTTTTTTTTATTCTACCCACACTTTACCACAGGTGATGAACACTATAAATAACACTTATAATCTTGTAGCTGCACTTGAAAGGGACACTTCACGAGGCTTGAGCCCCACTAAGGTGTTGATGTTAGGGTATGTCAGCAGTGCCCTTGTTTGCTGAAGCAGAGTGTAAATATGGCATGCTTCAGCACGATCTACGGCAGGCCTGAATTAAGTCAGACAAATGGAGAGCATTGATAATAAAATTTCCTACAGCGCCATAAGTCTCTGGTGTTCTGGGTTTAAATATAGCCTAGAGGCAGGAAAGGTCAGCTTTACACGGGAGCCTGAGGAGATGGGAAATGGCACAAGATCTGTTAGCCATGTCTTGCGTGTCAAATGGCAGGACTCCGGGCCAATAAATTTCATGCATGGTCTCTGTGGCATACCAGTACAAAACAGCATCTTGTAATCTGAGCATGGTGAGCAAGTAAAGAGACAGTGTAAGGTAAAGAAATACTGTAAACAAAATAATGGGCCACTTTGGGGAGAAAGGGATGACTGTATAGTGTATTTATATATATATATATAACATGGAAAAATACTGTACTGCGATAGGAGATAAATACACATTACTTCACTCAACTAAAAAAAAAAAACAGATTATACAAATGTGGTGCATCTTGGAAAGATAACAGTGAAATGTATAACACTTCAATTATGAATAGGGGACTAAAATCAGGAGAATAATAAATAATAGACAATGCTTTATCCCTTTCTCTCAAATGCATGTACGTCTGACACTATTTTCACATCATTCTCTTTTTATTCAGTTTTATTCTGAGAGAATGAAAGATTTGTTGCACAGCAGAGCACAACAACCCCATTTTTTTTTCTTGAACAGAGGTGCATATAAATAATTGAGATGACAAGCAAATAACTTGTGTCACATTTCATAACAGTGTACCAATCAGAGTACGTGGTGTTGAAGGTGTGGGACAACAACATGGACTTACATAACAATTCCACAGTGAAACAATAACAGATGCTAATCTCTGACTAGGACCAGTTAAAGGCAGCAGGTTCATCACATAAACAAAGTTATAACAGACACAGTGAAAGCACAGAAATAAAACTTTCAGCGCTCCTCTTTCACCAAGCGTCACACAGGGTCTTTTTCAGCCACCAGCTGAATTGGCCTACTTTTGACGGCACTACAGACTTTTTTTTTGTATAAAGGTTGCTGTGGCAAACCCTGCACACAACACAGCATGCAAGACTGACAGGCAAAACAATGAAACTGACTATAGACCAAATATATTTGATTATATATTGTACATACGCTATTAGGTACAAGAACTAAACTCATACCTTCAGAAAGTCAAAGTGCCTGAAGAAAAGGCAGAAGAGTTGGATGTTATTAGTTTTTTTCCATGAAAGATGTCTAATATTTCCCCCCTTGCATGATCCAGTTGGCAGAATTTAATAGCAGCTGCAAATGCTATGAATTTTATAAGGGTTTTTATATTTCTTCCTGCCATAAAAGTGCCAATGAAATCTTGAGGTTATGAGAACATACATTATAGGGTAAAAATAGTCCTCACGCTTCAGTTTTCACCCTCAGACATGGTGCTAATTTAGCATCTTTGAAGCAGAAATATCAAACCTCCAAAGAAGAAGAGTAAAAAATAAGGAAAAAATATACAAACTTAAAATAAAAGTATCCCTACTATGGCTATACTGTATTTGACAACAATAGCAGTAAAGAGTGGGTGTTTGTCTTTCATGCACACATCTGGCACTATATTTATAGAATGTACATGCGGAAAATGGAATTATTTATGGTGTTTTTATGATCGCTGTTAAAAACTAAAGTGCCTACTGGTTAAATGCCTGTCGTGCCAATAAGTTGTAAAGCAGATGGCAAAAAACAGACAATAAACAGCAATATTTTGGATTCTTTACCTTTCACACTAAGCCAGTCAGAATGTCCCATGTGCTTGACCCCCATTGATACATGTCATAAAATGAAACCTCAGTGGAACGATGAATGTGACTCAGGCGTTGAGTCACCAACATTAAGCGCATACACCACCGTCATCTACTGCCAGCCTCCTCTCTCCGAGCCTGCTAATCATATGGCTCGCTGGAGGAAACTGTTCATTTCTTTGTCACTTACAGCATGGCGTCTAATTCAATTAGGAACAAAGGGCCCACGGATGTGTGGCACACAGCTGGCCTCGGCCTGATAATTATCTGTAAACTAGCTGCGGTTTGACTAAATCTGAGGTCACACACACAACCGGAGGGCAGCCAAAAGCAAGAGAGGGAGGGGGACTCAGTAGATAACAGGCCCTTAAGTTGGAAGCAGCTGGCCCTCTGGCTTAAGAGACCAGACCAGAGAGGAAATCAGACTTGACAAGGTGCTGCCAAAGACTGTTGACAAGTGACTCACTGTGAATACCACAGAGAGGGTGGAGAGGATGCTACTTCAGCAACAGCAATCAGCACGATTTGACATTTTTCAGGTTATCACTAAATATCATATTGCTTTATTTAAGCCACTAACCCTGCCATCCTGTCTGTTGCTATAAATAACTAGGGTGAATATGATAATTAGTGGTAACATTTATTAGTGCTGGAAGGCTCAGTGGGCTTATGGCAACATTAAAATGGACTGCTTTATGTTTCACAATGATAATTTATATTTTTAGGAGTCAAAGATGGGTCAAAGTTTTTTTTTTCCTTTTTGTATCTTAACCCATGAAGACCCAAACATACTGATGGAATCTGTTCCATAGCCATTGATTCACTAATACTTTCAATACTTGTAAATTTCTGGTCTTTTCAGTTATCAGATATGACCCATTTGGACGTTCAGAGCCTCCATATCTCTTCTAAAACATTGATTCACCAGTAAAACCCTTGGAGTTGGATCAATGACAATGGATGGAGACACATGGATTATATATTTTGCTGAAAAAGTCACTTTTTTTCAGAATCTGATAAAATAACCCTCAGCTTTAATTAAGCTTTTATGAACATCTACATGATCAATAAATTAAATAGGAGGACAATAATTGATGTGCAGTAAAAAAAAAAATTTAAAAAAAAGCTAATTAAAATGATAATATTTCAATAAGTGATTATAAATCACTCAAAAAATAATATTTTGGGAACTAACACAAAAGTAACTCTGGGCCTTTATGAATAACATATGAACAACAAACTAAGGAGAATAAAACTTAGGATCAGTTGAGACAACTGATTTAAAAATGTCTGTCTGTGTGTTTGTTAAGTTTTCACAGTACTGAAATATAGGGCATTAAAAATGTATAACTACTGTTTATTTAATTAACTTAGAAAATGCTAAGAAGTCATCAGAAACCATCAGATATTTGCCAAATTGTTTGAAAATGATTCTAGAAGACAACATTAATCCCTAAGAATTAAATCCACATTTAACCTTTGCTAAATGATTTATGATCAGTTGTTAAAATATTATCTACTACACTGGGAATTTTTCAGTGAAAACCAAGTGTTTTCCTATGTTTAATTAATTGTTCATGTAGATGTTCACAAAAGCTCAATAAATCTATTTGATATTATAACACAACAGAGTTTTATATCACACATGATTTTATTGGTGAGTAAATGTTGCAGATGATGGTATTCCATATTTACCAAATAAGTCATATCTAATACAAGTGAAGAGCTGATAAACTGCATTTTACCTGAATTATGTAATTATATTAAAAACTTTAGATCAATAGATGCTTTTGGTCGCCGGTGGCCATTTAGGTCTTTATGAGTTTTTAAGATGGAGAATTGACTATCATTAAACAATGTTTTAAACAAACAAACAAAAAAAAAATAGTTGCTGATTATCTGCCAGCTACTCTACTCTACTATTATTTGACAAATTATTTTATCTCTTTCCTAAAAAAAAAAAAAAAAAAAAAAAAAAGCTTGAATAACATGCCTAAGCGTACGGCTTTTGGGTTTGCATAGATATCGAACTTCTTTCTTTGCACTATATTGTCAATGTTACCCGCATATCCTTTCCAAAGTGTTGCCAATTAACTCAAACGTGTATTGTCCGACTTTTGTCTTCAGTAATTACAAAGTCTAAAGCTTTTTACAAGGGTAATTCAGCTCCATCTTATCTTGATAGGATCATGTTAGGGAACTATTGAATTCAGCCTCCAACAAGGTTAAAGAAAGATAGATTTAAATGTCAAAAGGGATAAACAGACAGACACCAGACAAAGTTATTGGAAGAATTTTCTTTTTTGTAGATTTCTCTAGAGAAGCAGCTATAATTGAAAGAACTTCTATTGTGCTACTATCAAAGTCTCGGTGCCATTGTGACACTTCATGTTTAATCTTCCCTTGACGTGATAGGATCCATGTGTCCACTGCTTCACCCAGTGGAATTCACAGAATAAGGGATAAAGAAACAGAAAACCTTTGTGGAATAAAAGAAGTATCTCCGCTGACATTTTAAGGTCCTGTATTATTTTATTTTTTTTCCAACATGTATCTGAAGTATTCCTGGATACCCTGTGGTATTACAATAACATCAGAACAGGAGAATACCATGTCCCATATGTCTGGCAAAATATCTGAAGCTGAAGCCTAAGTCTTTCCTTTTTTCCTCAGTATGTTTTATGTATAAGGGACATAGAGTGAGTAAGTAATGAACAAGCCACAAAGGACTGTGACAAACCTCAGAAGAGCAGCACGTAATACTGCTGATTCACTTAAACAAGAGATGTTGAATGGAAACAGAATGGCAGATGAAGATGCATAATGTATGCTGGTGAAACTGGAGGAGATGTTATCCAGGACCAGGACCGTGTGAAATAGTGGTGTATGTGTGTGTGTGTGTGTGTGCGTACGTGCGTGTGTACGTGCGTGTGATTGTTTTGGTGAGGCCTCATGCAAACTCTAAAGTACTTGTGGAAGAAAAAAAAAAAATAATCAAATTTGTAGGTTCACTGGTGCCTGAAAACAGCACCCTGAAACTCCGCTGTTCTCATGCTCTGCCACCTGGAACAGCAATAAAACAGTCAGCACAATAAAGCCAGGACACACACACACGCACACACACACACACACACACATGCTCACAGGTTCTATGTGCAAACATGTATGGGAATACACCATTTATTTAGAGAAGCATGCATGCATGAATCTGCGCAAATATATGTAGTAACAAACATTGTGGACTTAATCATTCATGTTACAAGAAGATGTGTGGTCCTTATGCAAACACAGGAGAATTTTATGTGTCTCACTTGTTGGCCTATAGAAGAAAATGTCTGCTAAATGTTTGTATCTACCACAGCCTGAAACCAGTGCACAGAGGAGATCTGACTAATAGAGGCAAAATTTTGAGGCAAAGATGAGCACTTTTAACCCTTTCATGCGTACTGCTCACACTCTTCTACAGATGTCCTCTTGTACATTTATGGATTTTATTGTTTTAGTTCCATATCAGCTAACACACAACATCCCATACACTGACATTCATACCATTACTGTAACTTTGCTGTTCTTGATAATCCTGATCTGCAGTAACATGTTATTATTATTATTAGACTATAATTAACGGGGTTTTTTTTGTGCATATTATCTCCATAAAGTGAGTAATAACTAGTACTGGAGTATGTTAAAATGACAAAATATCAAATTAGTAGAATAAAAAATGGTTTCATAGTTTTCACACAATGTTCAGCTCAGTGGAGGTTTTTGCAACTTCATGAAAAGTAGGCTCATTAAAAAAAAATAAAGTAAAAAAAAATTAAATGGCAGTGTTTTTTTTTTTCATGATTAAAGAGGAATAAAAACACTCAGGAAACAGATCGTGATTAAGGTTCTCATTATTCATACATGGAAGGGTTAAATCAAATAAAATGGATGACCCCAGAATGACTCCGCAGGACAAAAAAAAAAAAAAAATCATAACAGTATTTTTAGGCAGAAGCTCAGAGGCTGTCAGTGGTATCACAAGTGTAAAATCCTTCCCCACTGGCTTCACTTTGGATCTGACACACTACTCAATGACGCAATTTCAGCAATTTTTAAAGTGTCCACAAATTCATGTTGTACCTCAAACTCAATTTCCTGATTCTAATCTTAAAAAGTCAGGGTATAAGAAATAATAAGTACACAACAAGAGACTTTTGGAAGAAGGTGGACCTCATCTTCTTCTGCTGAAGCTGTGAAACATTTCTATAAAACATCCTTTTAGCATCTAAGGAGTGTCAAACCTAAGGCCCGTGGCCCAAAATTGGCCCAATAAAGGGTTTAACCCAGCCTGTAGGATACATTTATAAAATGTAAAATGTGCAGATTACACTGAAGATATTAATCTAGGAAATCAAAATCATTTAATTTCAGGGGCCACATTCAGTCCAATTCAACCTCATGTAGTTCAGACCAGCAAAGCACTATCACTACCACTAATAACCTATGAATTATGACAAATCAAAATTGTCACTTTGTTTTAGTGTAAAAAACAAAGAAGGGAAATTATATTAAAATGTTTCTATTTACAAACAATATTTTCACAAAATATCTGAATAACCTGAACAAATATGAACAACTTGAGATTTTTTTTTTAAAAAAATAAAAGCAATTTTAACAATATTAGACCTGTTACTAAATATTTTGTCTTTTTGTAGATCTACTGATGATCTAATAAGTTGAGACAATATTGTTAAAATTGCATTTATTTTTCTTCAGTTTCAAGTTGTTCGTGGTTGTTTATGTTATTCACTTTTTTTTTTTTTTTAAGGATAGTTTGTAAATGTACGTTTTTTGCTGTAAAACAAAGACAGAAGTTGACATTATAGTTTACTATGTTATTATTTTATTGGCCTGGCCCAGTTCAGATCATATTGTAGTTAGGCCCCTAAACTAAAATGAGTTTGACACCCCTGGTCTAAGGGGTCAATGGTAAGTTCTGTGATGAATATCCAGAGCCCTGGACCCATGAGTGTGTCAGGAAATGGATGGATGGGTCAATGCTACAAACAGGAAACTGTTTCCTATTGTGGCTCTGATTAATAACCTCAGTACCGCAGCATAGAACAGTATCTGATAACAATGTCTCGCAGAAATGATGTTCACATTTATGTAACTAAATTGTATCTCCAGTTTTTGCTTATAAATGAAAACAAAAAAATATACTCCTGTTGTTATAACTAGATATTAATAGAAGAAATTAAGTTAGATAAGATGCACAATGCTCTGACATGAACCAGACTGAATCAATAGTAGTTGGATTATTCATATGGCATTTGACACAGAACTTGTGAAATGACACCAATGATCACAGCATACAGAACCATCACTGCACGGAGCAAATCCGTGACCAACAATCATATGATCTATGAATCCATGAGCTGCACTGGAATCAAAGAAAATTAGTCAGTCTGTTATGGTACGGTACTGGTACTGTAGTCACAGATACACTCAAAAGCAAAACTAACAGCCTTAAATAGAAGATGGACTACGTGTATGTATAGTTTCCATGGATACTCATTATATAGCTGGTATTTATTATTTGGGTTACTTCACTGGTGATTTTAAGTGCAGAGGTAGTGCAGAAATACAGACAAGAAAGGAAAAGTCATGTAAGGTAAGTCCATTAGTATTTTTATATCACAAAAAGGTCTTTAGAACCAAATCTATACTCTTCTGTGAAAGCACACGAGAGGACAGAGGGGACTGAAAAGGACGAGAGCGAGGGAGGGATGAATGTTGGAGGTTGTGTGGAGCTAGGTGGGAGTGGAGGTGGGGAAAGCACCCCCAGACTCCTATACCCAGTGGACCTTTTCAATTCTGCCAGTCCAGAATAGAACGAGAGATAGCGACAGGAAGAGAAATAGGTATAAAGTCCCCTGAAACACTGTCAAACAAAAAGACGACAGGATTGAGAATAATAGTGATAAATGTCAGTGAGGTGTAGCTGCCTCTTTGACTTCGACGGTTCATGGATATGCAGGGATATACCGCATGTTGAAGTCACAGGGGGGGAGACGGGACTAAAAATAAACGTGCCTACAATTGAACCTCTGGCAGATAAAAGTGAAAAGTCAATTTACCGCGTCTTAATTTAGAACTGTTTGTTGCTTGGGTATAATAGCATTGTTACCAAAACATCAGCATTTAGAGGATTAGCTGAAGTAAATTGTATGTTGGTGTCACTTTAGAAGCAAACAGAAAGGACTTTTATGCCTTTTGATTGACTTGAACAATACATTCCTACAATCTGAGTGCTATTTCCACCTCCTGTTGGATGTAAGCTAAAGAAATCCCTGCTGACAGAGGCACGATGCAGCCACCAGTGTCCAACCTTAACTTGTCAATATGACACTCAAAATGATACCAAGTTTACATTTGATTAAACTTTAAAACCTAGCTGCTTCTAAATATATCGGATCGACTGCGCACATGGGTGGCTATGCGGATAAATGTGCATGTGTGTAAGAATTGAAGGGCGTGATTCTTGTCTTTAAAACATGCTGAAGTGTTTCTCACATGAAGGATGCAGTGAAAGGTTGGTAAAACAATCAAGCCATCCGAAGCATCCCTCATGTTGCTATCATATCCTCCAAGATAATAAACCAATAACTTTGATTTATGGTGCGTCAACTGACATTCATTTACACCCCTCTAGAGGAAATTCAAAACTGCACTGTTAAAACAAACGTCAAGTTTTAAAGGTTGGACTGGGGATACAGTGTCATGGAAACATAGCACCTAGTAGCTTTTGTTTAAGGAAGCATAAATCCTGTTTCACACCTCTGTTTTCACATATAAACTCACCTAAGCACATTTCTCTCTGCCATGACATAAGAGTATTTGCTGAGTATATCCTGTCCGCTTTTTATTGTATCTACTCAAATCAAATGAACAGAAAGCAGCCTTAAATAGTTTGATATTTTTTTGATTACCTCCACCAAGGAGGTTCTGTTTTTGCCGGCGTTTGTTTGTCTGTCTGTGTTTATGTGCAACATAACTCAAAAAGTTATGGACGGATTTTGATGAAACTTTCAAGATTTGTTGGCAATGACACAAGGAAGAAATGATTAACTTTTGGGGGTGATCCGGAAAAAATCCTGGATTCTGGATCA
>JAPSES010000219.1:14220445-14231193 GCA_029822895.1 Maxillicosta whitleyi
AAGGATTGTGTATTACTTTTAATTGGCGTTGCTGTGGTAATAATAACAAATGTCCACCAGATGGCGACTCATGTTTTATTTGATATATTTTGTTGTCCAATGCAGAGGGTGAATGTAGTTAACCTTCAGGTGAGTATGCCATTATCTCTCTTTTCTTTCTGCTGGTTCAACGATACAATTTAATGACTTATTTTACTAAATGGAAATTTTGTAATATAATAAAATGATACAAATATTTTAGGAATCCAGAAGATTATTAACCCATAAAGACCCAAACATCCATGATCGACCAGAACTATTAAATGTTCTAAACTGTTCCATACCTGTTGATCCATTAATCCTATCAATCCATGTAAATAATTGGTGTGAAATGCAGATTGTCATCTTCATCATCTGGATGTTCAAAGGCTCCGTAGTTACCGTGGTAACACTATCATCTTCTACACCAATGAGTCACCAGTAAAATCCATGGAGTCTGACAGATGACAGTGGAAGGAGACATTTGTTTTATGTTCAGTTAATGATATATTTTGCTGAAAATGTCATTTAATCTTATGTTTTCTTTGTTTCTGATATAATTGATTCATTCATTTTCTGAACTTGCTTTATCCTCACTAAGGTCACAGGGGTCACTGAAGACGGGGGTACACCCTGGACATGTCACCAGTTCATCACAGGGTTGAACATATAGGGACAAACAATCACTGTCGCATTCACACCTATGGGTAATTTAGATGAACTGATTAACATATCAGTGCATGTGTTTGGATGGTGGGAGGAAGCTGGAGTACCCAGATAGAACCCACACAGACGAAGGGAGAACATGCAAACGCCACACAGAAAGGTCCCACCCCTTTGAATTTACTGTGAGAGTTTATGAACATCTATATGACCTGTAAATTAAAAATGGAAAAATATCAGATTTTTACTGAAGAAATGCAAAATAAAGAGGATAATGTTACAATAAACAGCAATAAATCACTTAAAAAGCATAGATAAAAAGAATAATTGGGTTGGGTTAACCAAATAATGTAAGATTTTTTTTTTGCAATCTTTGTAACTACTGTGCATTTGATTGAAACTGATGAAACTATTTAATTTTTTTCTAATACTTCCAACATTACTACTTGTCTGAGGTCATTTGTTCCAACTATGGACACAAATCTTCAGAATGAATTCACATTGTCATCTTAAAAAACGAAACAAACAAACAAAACAAAACAAAAAAAAACCCTTTTGGTTATTGGGGACGGGATCATTTCTAATATGGTGAACATTTCGTAAAGTACGTGAAACTGTTCATCGCAAACAAACATGCCACACAATGTTTGATCTCTGGTTATGATTTGATATAATATATAAAATACAGAATAATGCTAGCCTTAAGACACGGGTACCTTAAACACATGCTGTACCAAATGCTGACAAATGACAAAGAGGCTCTATACAAAACTCTTCAGTAGTTTTCAATAGAGAAGAAATGTCCTCCGGAGGTGCAATTTCCATTTATCTTCATCTCCAGGAGCACATTAAAAAACATCTGGCTGTTACATTTCAAATAACCTACAGTCCCAGAATTAAAACCCACTTTTAATAAGCATCAGATTCTCTTTAATTTAATCATGTATTCTTTACCGTATTCTACCGCACACAGAGAATAGGGCTGAGTACTATTAATTATACGATTATAATGAATCATGGGCACAAACCCAGAGCTTCTGGCTTGTGTGCATCAAACCCTATAAGGGGATCAAATTTCCGATTAGCTTAACAGTGTTCTGCAACATTCATCAGCTAAAATATTCAACTCCCACCCACCCACACACACACACACACACACAGACACTGTTCTCTTGTCAGCTGGTCTTGCTTCTTTTCGAAGTCATGCAAACTGTTACACAGTAATAGAGTCAGTCGATCTAATTCTCCTCTAAATTAATTTGATTCGGACACAAAAACAAAACACAAGAGGAGTTATAATGTGTACTATTTAGCTGACAGATTTTTCAGCTTTGATACAGAGACCAAAAAGCAGCAAATCATATAATTCATAGCTGCAATAATATACTGAAGGGGGGGGGGGAAGGAAAATGAAGCAGAGACTCTATTTCTCCAGACGACCGGTCTAGTTAAAAGTCAATTTGTCTGCAGGGGGATAAGGAGGAGAAGGACAGCAGGTTGAGTGTAAGGAGGGGAATACGCTTTATTACATTTGTTTCTCAACTTGCACTAAATCGCCTTGAGGAAACCATACTGCCGGCCTCAAACTGTAGCATATCAAATCCCAGACATCATAATCTCATCTTTAAGTTAATGAAATGCACCATGCCAACAACTGTCTAATCATAACTAAATGCTTTTCTGCAGTGTAATGTCATTAGAGGCCATCAGCTGGGATAGCTTCATGGAGTAATGGATCCCTAATGATGGTAGTTATCATCACCGTTGACCTCAGACTTTTTTTTTTTTTTTTTTACATCTGACATCACTTCCTAGTCAGTTGCACCCTCTATCAGTCTCAATCATAGTAATGTAAAAATGGGCAATAGCAAGATAATAAATTGCTATGTGTTTTGACAGTTATACTCAATTTCCTCCTCATCTCAAGATTGGATAACAGACGATGACTAAGAACGATCACAAAAGCATGATGATGTGCTGATAACTCATCCACACATGCACTAGGGGGCAGCAGACACTGAGAGCCCTGAGGCAGTGCCACAAATGTTTGTGCCCACAAACTAATTCCTTCCCCCCACCTCCCCACCCCACCACCCACAGGCTTCCCTGGTGGATCTGCTGGTGACATCATGTGACCATCCGGGCCTGCTCTTGCATCTGCAGGTGCTATGACACTGAGAGTGCCTGTCCTCCTCGCTGAAGTCCTTAAAGACCCACAAAACCTGGACCCTTTCAGCTCTGCCATGGTTGGCATGGCAACAGAACCTGGAGATCACACAAGAGCCATTGACCAAAAGGGGCCCAGGCTGTCAGATCAATTGTACTCTATTGCAACCTAGTCTTAATCTCCCCCCCCGTGTAAAGATGAGTAGGGTTAAACTCCAGCTGTGTAAGAAAAGAAAAACAAAGGTGAAAGTGTCAAAAAAGCATCAGTGTGATATTTCCACATGAGTTTTGGAAGTAGGTGGGTGTTAAATGCAGGCAACAGATCCAGATGTCTCATGTGCTGTACCAGCAGCAGAGGCAGAGCAAACCGTTTAACCTTCATAACCACAGCAAAGTAGTTTTTAAAGTCATTAAAAGAGGTTTTCATAAACTTATGTTCAAACGCATACACTCAGTAGCATTCCCACTGTTTGCTAATCACAACATATGTGTAAACATAGTTGCTTTGTTTGTGATAATTACAGCATTAGTGATGAAGTCGTGCAGAAGTTGTGCAGGCATGATTGGCTTCTACCTGACTGTTAATGCACTTTTCCAATCGACAAAAAGGTGAGAAATAGTGGTATAGTGTCAACTACCGCCATTGCTCCTGGTTTCTGGGGAGCCCTTATAGGAAATGACATATTTCCCTTAAGTGCAAGTATCTTCTTTATGGCTTCAGAAGGGGTTTTTTTTTTTCACATGCATCACAGATTTATTCACAGCTCCTTTTTTTTTTTTTTTTTTTTTACTTTGTCCTAATAAATCTGCCCTGAATTTCTTGCTGATTATTCAGATTATTTGTTCTATATTGCGATCAAACAATAGAATTAGTGTTAAAGCACTGTGCTGAACATTACTCAGTGTCATACAAGAGTCTAATTGCACTTACTTTGAAATATACAGTGATATAGGTGACTGCTAAATTACAGTAAAGAGACACTTAGGACAAAATGTAGTCTCTAATTAGATACTGAACTAGAGGGGCATTTCTACACCGATGATCCACATTCATTGGCCACAGAATTAATGTAATTGCCTGCATTTGTTAGTTGGCAAATAAAATACTGCAGTGATTTTCATGTAACTTGAGGAAAGGATAGGGAATAGGAAAAGGGTGACCTCATGTATTTGTGGAAATGTGTTGAAATTCAACTAAATGAAGTACTTTGCAATATTATACACAGCTCTAAAACATTTCCTGGTGACTATATTATTGCTTGGGTGGAAGTAATTAACCTTGAGTTATCAAAAAAAAAAAAAAAAAAAGTGCCCTGGAAATTTAGGAAACAGAGTTTTAATTGGAAAACATGACCAGTCAGTATATAATTTTGAGGTAATATATGCATGCTCCATATTTTGAGATGAGTTTGGTGAACTTGCAATAAAGTCAAAAAAACAAAAATTTGGAAGGCTTGCTCTTTTGCAGATGACTTTGAAATTCCCCTGAGTATAAGCATTAGCACCACATGTGAACACATTGACCGTGACAAGCCAATTAGCACTAAGATTAGTTAACATTTTAGATACACAAAACTCTGAGCAGCTATTATGGGCTGTAGGAGCCAAACCCATAGACCCAAATGGGCATTTTTTAGAACACATGAGTAGCATTTTACAGTCTCAAAGCATTATATCAGCACGTCTCCCTGTATGCGCCCGGCTCCCAGTCAGGAGTACATTTAGGTATTAAGCAGAATTTACCCCCCTCTTATGCACCACTTAATGAGCTCAGTGCTAAATTACTACCAGAGCAATTACACACACATCGGCCCTATTCCCAAACACACTGAAATCACTTTACACACATCAACAATCCAAATACTGACAGCCTATTCCATAAATCTAACAACACGTTTGTTGAAATCTGATCATATTCATAAAAATCATCTTACCGACACAAAGTACACAGGTCAGTAGTATTAGAGCGGCAGAATTTCTAAGTGATCAGCAGTTAGGGAGCGTGATCTGAGCAATCGTCATGGCATTGCAGAAATTATAAAGTATTTTGTAACGGAAAAACTGCCTTCACACACCCAGGGGTCTGTGTGCAGAAATGAGACATTGATCCATAATTGGAAGCACTCAGTCATGAAATCTAAAGACTAATTAAAGAAAGAGAGCTTTAATGGCACCCATTTGCATATTCAGCACAGTGATTCAATGCTGCTCACTGACGCCAGCCTGAGAGAGATGGAAGGTTGATCCAGGAGCTGTGGAGAGCCGAGTTAGATCACACAATGATAGACTAACGACAAGTGTCTGAAATGTCTGACTGCATCAGCATTAGCTTCTCTTGCAATACGACTAAAGCATTATTGTGGCTTTGGCTTCACTGACAGAAACACACAGGCAGGATCGTTCAGTGGCATTACTCATGAATGTGGTTTGGCGCTAACAGCAGTGCAGAGACAGTGGTGAAGTCATTGTTTAACTGCAGAGCACTTGATGTTTTCTCAATGACATCCACAAGCCAAGGACAGCTTTTGGAGCTTTGTCCTCTCCAAAGCATACCAAGCTTGAATTACTCACACATGAACTTGCTGCACATCTATGTATCTGTGCAGTGTTTTCAAGGTGGAACAGGTGACAAGTACAAAGTGTGGCATTTCATCTGAAGGTATGAGCAGGTCCACCAGTCCTGCCGCCTTCAGGCACTCATGGTTCAGCTTCTGATCCCACTATGGCCCACTGAGGAGGACACACCGCCTGATTACATGTCAGGGCTGGTAAGGCCCATCTGACAGGCAGAGGGCTGCAGGACAGGAGCGCCTACAGTGACACCCTCCCTCGCACTGTATGTTATCAGCTGGACACAGTTCAGCCTTCGCCCTGTTAAACTATAAATGATAACAGAGGAGAGCAAAAGATTGCTTGTCAGTGTTAGCACACATCGTGCTGTAGTGAACACAAGGGGATGTGATCGTCTTCTGTTGTCTTTGAGTTGACTCAACCTGCTTTCAATTACAATCCAAGCTTCCAATTTATGCTCCTGCCACACTCCTCCTTTGTCCATGTGTAACTTATACTTCCTATACCCTTCTCAGTGGCTAAAGGCCTTTTTTAATGGGCTAATTTAAATACTTCCTAGAGCAGGTGAAAGAAATGCCAGTGTTGTTGCCACACCAGACATTTCTTTTAAGTGGAACAGGCTTAGGAATAAAAGCCAATCATCTTGAAGGCCAAGCTAAACTGAGGTTAATTGGAGTCAACTGCAGGCCAAGGTTTCTTTTGTCTATTCACTTAGATAAATCTGTGGGGAAGGAGTTTTTGAGTGAAATCTGAATGGTGAGACAAGAGGAGCTTATGCTCACTGCTCGTTTGCTGGTCATCAGAGGCACGGTGTTGAATGAGGGAAAGCTCACAGCACAGCAGTCCAAGCTGAGTAGATACTGCAAAAATATAATTGGAAAATAAACAGGCAGTGTGTTTGTCAGAATGCCTGTAGACAATTGTTTACAAGTCAGCCCACTTTGTCTCCTTTGTGGAGTACTACCTGCAGCAAAGACAGCAGCAGTTCGGAGGTCTAATTTCACTGAAACTTTGTCTGTCCCCTATATATTTATTTAAAGAGGAGGGAGAAATCCATATTTTGTACTTATTTGTAGCCTTTGTTCCACAGTGAAACACATAAAATGAAAAAAAAATAATATCAAAATAAAAAAAAAAAACCCTCCTTATTCAGGGAGGATGTAAACAAAAATGAGGAGCTAGAGCAGTGTTTCATAATGAGTAAGGGCAATACATTAGAGAGAGAAAGCAGTTCAGTTATTTTATAATTACATAAGCCTACAAAAGAAAATAATAGCAGTCTCTGATGCAGTTTATAAAAAGTATCTGTTTTCTGTGATATGGAAATGGGGAAAAAAAAATCCCAATGATAAAAATGCATATAAAAGTATGCACCCATTCACATAACAATATTACAGATATTTTGAAGGTAAATATATCCAGTTCAGTTTATTTATATAGCACATTTAAACAACAAGAATGTTTCCAATGTGCAGCACATCATAAAAGCAATAAAAGAAATACTAAAAACAATAAATAAGTACAGAGAATTACAACAATGCTTTAAATAAAACAATAAAATCAAATAATTAAGGGTACTACAATCAATAAAATTAAATAAATAAATAAATATGAATATACAAAGTGGCTGAACTTAACCTCTCTTCAATAAAACTAAACAAAACAGAAATATTGATCATTCTAAAACTCTGTGTTTTTTTTTATGCATTGACTAAGAAGGAAAAAAATAAATAAAAATCTCAACTGTAATGCAACACTCCAAACACTGGCCGTCACTGTCTAATCCTTCATGGGATTAACATCTAAGAGCAGGATATTCACTCATAAACCTTTATAAATCTGAAAGCCATAAACTCACTGGGACACATGCAAACCTCAATCTGTCTCTCCCAAGCTGCACACAACTGGCCATGAGTGCAATTCATACCCCACAGCCCAGGCCACATACAACAGGATTCTAATGGACGACATCAGTCATTAATCAGAGCTACCATGCAATCCATACATTACAAGTAGAGTTGGTGTGGAGTGTGAGTACCCACGTTTATGAATGTCACAGACTCTGGGGTCGAATAGAAATAGACTGATTCATCATTTTTGCTGATTAATCGGCCCCAACAATGTTTTACAAACTGTATCAGCAGAAGTCAGGGCCAAATCTGGATTTACAGACTTTGATGGAATAGACAGTGTTTCCCATAAAGTTGGACTAAAATACAGTAGCAGAAAAAAATTATTAGACCATCAAAAGTCATCTGAGACAACTGTTATGCAATCAGATACTAACTCCCGTGTGTGTCACGTGACTAAAACAGACAGAAAAGAAAACGGAGTGAATAAAAGCACTGTTTTTGTCAGTACAATGACATAGATATTGATGTAAGAACCAAAGTGATTTTGGTTTTTATCAAGAAAATATGGAAAATAGATATCAGCTCTGAAATGAAACTCTTATGAGCTATTTTTATTATTGTTATCATTATATTTATCCAAACAAATGTACCTTTAGTTGTACCAGCCATTAAAATGAACAAGAAATTGAAGAAAATAAGGGTGGTTTAATCATTTTTTTCTACGACTGTATTTTTACCTCTTTTCTTGAAAGGATAGTGAAAATGTGATTTATTCTTCACAGATGAAGTGTAACTGGGACTCAGAGTGTAATCATTGTATGAGGTCAAAGGCGATTACTGATGTGTATAATAGGAGTGAAAAAAAAAAAAAAAGGAATGTGTCTGAAAACAAATTTATTCCAACTTGGCCAATAGTGAAACAGCTTTCATGTTAAAAAATTTGATTTTCTACAGTAAGTTTGATGATCAGTCCCTCATTACATTATTGTTATGTTATTGTGATACAGAGAAATCTATCTTAGGTATCTATACATTTTCATTTTCATTAGTTTCATTTGATATTGATCACTCTTCCTTGTTCCAAGATATCATCGTTATTATATTAGCTCTTAAAAATCTATCACTCTAGGTTTGACACATACTGATCATATCTTCCTAAATTAATATTATTACTATGCGATGGGTGAATTTATAAAAAAGTGTAATGAGGAAGACTGTGACATTATAAGACATTATATTCCCTTATTGTGTCCGGGGTAGTTCCAATCCAATCCACTTTATTTATATAGCACAGTTTAAACAAACACAGGGTTTCCAAAGTGTTGTACAGCAGGCAAAAATAAGTCAATGAATGAAATCAGTAAAATAAGTATAAAATAAGTAAAAAGCGCTTAGAATGCGTAATAAAATAAAAGCATAATCCAATAAATAAAAGAATAAAAGAATAAAATCAGTAAAATATGTTGTAGTTGAGAGGAGGAACTGACTGCTCTGATCTAATGATTGTCCTGGGGAGACACAGAACATGTCACATCTCTATTCCTGCCCTGATAAAGAAAATAAAACCACATCTACTATTCTATCAAGTACAAATTTGAATGTTCCTTTCTCAGCCTTACGCTATGGAATATAATAATACTCCCACTCGGTCGTCAGTAAAAAGCTGTGACACATCTGAGCTGTAACACCAATGATTGGGTGCCGGTGTTATTATTAAAAGATAAGCAAGAAAAGAGAACGGCATAGACACTTATGTATTGGTACATACTGCCGATGAAGCCCTAGTGAGAGTGTTTACAGTAAATAAAGGCCACTGGGGATAGGGTTGATTCATTATTAAGGGTGTTAGCATTAAGACTGTCAAGTTAACATTCCTATTTGGCCCTAATGTAATTGGGCCATTTCATTTCAGCCTTGATTTATGCAGCATTTTACAGCATTCCACCCTACAGCATGTGGCTCATTTCCAAACCTGCTGCACCAAAACAAGGAAAAAACAACATTAAATTAAGATTAAGGTAGCGTCTAATTATAAAATCACATTTGAAATCTCACTAATAACCCTGATCTCTCACTTCTATCCTAATAAGCAGAGCAAACAATTTAAGTTTTCTGCATGGTAAAGTGCAGAGGTTAAAATTTTCTAACTTTTTTGATACCAAAGAAAATATGCATAAATATGTTTTTTTTTTTTTTTGTTTGTTTTTTTTAATTCAGAGTGACTTAAAAAGAATTATCCTGGGTCTTGTGTGTCAGTTGAGTTGTGCAGTAAATGTCACAAACTATAAATAATTAGGTTCTTAAAGGTTCTCTGGACGCCGAGATTGAGATAAATTGCGAGGTCGAACCCGTTATTACATAGCTGTATAATTATTCCTCCGTGAGATCTTAACCATTCACACCTAAGAGATTTACAAGTGTTACAAGACAAAAAGTAATGCATCTTTATTGCAAAATTAATGTACGTTGAATTTAATTAAATGAGTCCCAACGCTGTGCATATTTGATTCAGATGACGTAAAAAGAGGCCACGGATAGGCTTATTGAAGATCGCAAATTCGACAAAACATACACAAATATACGTACAAAATAGCCTAGTTGCCCCCCCCCTCTTGGAATGGTTCCCACATGGAGGGGACTATAATGAGTGGACTGCCTGCTGTCCCGCTGCTGGGGGTGGTGTGGGGGATTAATGAAGTGGTGGCTCAGAAGGGAGATCCATCTGCACCCAGACAGTCTTAATGAACTAGCACGGTCCAGACATGGCACTTTAACCGAGGCCGGCTGCTTATGGCTTATGACATGCTGAGGAAGCAGGCCTGCTTCTGTTTTGAATGGACTCGCCTTTAATGGTGACAAAGTGAACTTTTCAATCTACCAGAGTGCACTTGGACCAATATAATGTGTACTCCACAAAACAATTTTGTCGCTTTCTATAGGGGAGCATTTTGATTTCTCTGATGTAGTTTGACGTCATTACTGAAAATCTTAAGCAGTCGAAAGAAGGGTGTCATGTTCCTTTCTCAAAAAGACATAAGAAAGGTGATTGTGTAAGGTTTAGGACTGTCTATATCAGTGATTGTCAACCTTTTTTTCTTGGAGCCCCTCCCCAATAGAAACTGTCCTTCCCTTCATTAAAACCAAACTTAAGGTAATTCAACTTTTCTTTTTTGATAATGATGAGTCATCTGCATTTTTCAGACGAGGTGTTTTATGCATATAATGATGCACTGACAACAGGAAAAAAAAAAAACATCTGATCTGATGTGCTCTGGCTGTGGGGGTCAAAAAGTTTCAGAGATCAAGGGGGTGTGGCTACTAAACAGCCTGATATTTTAAAATGCAGACAAAATATGTTTTGAGTGGGTCCAAACAGACTTTTGATGATCTTATTGGGCGTATAAGTATGTTTTTCTTTAACATGTACAAATATAGTTCACAACTTGTCACCTCAATGCAGTCAAAGCCTCATGCCCC
>JAPSES010000219.1:14232716-14252427 GCA_029822895.1 Maxillicosta whitleyi
CTGTGCTATAGATATCACAAAGGAATCACTGAAAACTACTGACAGCCTCAGAAAAGTCCATGGAACTGACGCTCTGCGCGTTCACGTGTTCCGCCATCTTGGAAAACTAGGTCACAATGAATACTCGGTAATTTACGTGAGGTGCTCGATCAAAACAAACACGTGAAGCTCTGATCCATGAATTTAGCGCACTGTCGTCAGCAAAAGTTGGTTCAACTATTGAAAATGATCAGGTTGATAATAGTCTTTTATAGGAATTGATACGAAGGCTTTAAATTTATGACATTTTGAATTTACCGCCTTATGTGTCACTTTAAGTAGAAATTAACTACATTTGAGTGAGCAACAGAACTAGCCGTAGTTTTTCGTGGTATCACTAGTTAGTAAGTGTTGGACATATTTTTTAACAGGACAAACTGGACAGTTTAATTTGATTATCGTGTTTGTTAAAAACAACAAAGAGGAAAGTAGTTTGACCTGAAGCTTTGACACACCTATCCTGAAGAGAGGAGCAGAGACAAGAAAGCAGACTGAATGACAGCTCAACATATGAGATAGCTACGTCTAATCCGTTTCTAAAAGAGTTTCATTGAAGTGACTGGGATAGAGGAGGACAAGATGAAAGAAAAATTGGAGCATTGTGTATTGTACAGCCATCATGGGGCGTCTTTGGTCTTCCCTCTGAAGTGACTTTGACAGCTGTGGGGATTAAGGAGCAGTCCATCGTACGTGGCCCAAACAGCAGGGATTAGACTAAATATGTTCACTCTTGTCTCTAGCGCCTTCACTTAGTAAATCAATAAAACATGATTTTACTACAGTAGAGAGCACCGGCATGTGTGGGAGTGAAGGTGAGGTCTCAAAACAGAGCGCCGAGAATAATACCTGCATAAAAGGGAGAACGACTCCAGAGGGAAGGAGGAGCCAGCTGCCAAGTGTTGTGCAGTTTACTGAAAGCTCTTTTTTATGTTCTTAAAGATGCTGCAGCTCCATCTGCAGCCACACACAACCCCAGCATACTGTATTACATCTGTGGGAGCACGATTTCCAAAAGGCCAAAGATTCAACTCAGACAAGCTGCACCATCCTCAGACTGGTATTGTGGAGTTACTATGAATTTTTATTCTGGATGAAATCACCTAGTACAAACTTATTTTTAGTTCAGGGGCCACATTAAGGACAGACCAGTGGAATAATAGCATAATAATATATAATTAATGTAAACTCCAAACTTCCCTCTATGTTTATGAACAAAAACAGTTAAATTATGCAATGAAAATGTTTATATCAAGCAACTATCCTTTAAAACAATGTGAATAACATGAACAAACTGAAATTTCTTAAGAAAGCTAACTGCAATTTTAACAATATTACATCTCCGTTTATCATTTACACATGTGCATTACAAGATAGAGATCACAGTGGATCTACAAATACACAAAACATTTAATAAAAGGCAGAATATTGGTAAATTTGTGCTTTCAGACATTTCAAACTTTATATTTGTTCAGTTTATTTTTGTGAAATGATCGTTCGATTTAGTGTAAATACAATGAAATGACATGAAAATGTTTACATTTGCAAAGAGAAAAATTTGGAGTTGTGAGTGTTTATAGGTTTTTATGATAGTATTTAACTGATCCGACACTTGAGATTAAATTGGTGTGTATGTGGAACCTGAACTAAAATAATTAACATCTTAACAAATCCATCTGACCTAGTATAAATATTATTTCTATCAGAATTAACAAAACAGGCACCCAAGAGAATAAACATGGCTTCCAGCATCTATAGTTCTAATTACTTTAAAACACACAACTATTTTTGCTAAAACAGTCTATCTTTGAGCTTAAATCAGTTTTAATAATAAAAAAAAAAACAGTAACTACAAAAAATTGTGTCCTTTGTCAGTTCAAAATGAAGCAAAAATTTGAAATGTAAAATGAAACTATACTAAAATACTGAATTTTTATCGCATTATTTTCTTGTTGCTGTATATTTAGAGGCAGCCAAAGCATTTCTGTTTATAAGATGGACTTGTCAAAACTTATTTTATGAGTGAATGGAATGGAAGGTCTGAAATTTTGCTGCGGGGGCGACTTTGTGTTCCTATAGGGCTCCTGGTGTTTGAAACTCACTGCTCATGAAGTCAAATAAAGTTGTACCGTACAGTCTGAAAAGTGAAATTATTAAACCCACATACAACATGCCACTGAGATCTGAATGTAACCATCATAATGGAGCACAGAATGGCTGAGCCTCACTAAATGTACAACAACAAGCACTATTATGGAACAAATTAAAGTAAGCTATAGCTATTAAATACATTTTATTAGTCTCTAGTGATACATCAATATGCATTTAATGGTATGCACAGTAATCTTTGTTTTATGTGCTTTAGCATTTACCCAAACTGTAGTTATACAGTTATAGCAGCACACAAATCCCTGGGTTGACAACTTGAAATTACACATAGATTACTCAACACTTAAATAAGCCAAGCGCAACTTTGATTATAAAGTTGTAGTTATGTTGTCAAGCATCCTGTTTTCTAGGGGAGTGGCTTAAAACACACTAAGTGGAACGAAATCTAAAGACCAAATATGCCGAGCTTTCTCAATCCCCAATCCCAGCCTTTAATCCGTAAAATTACACCTGTCACTAGAAAGTTAGATTTATTAAAAGTACTTTCTGATCCGGAAAGGAAAAACCATTAAAACACACAAAGGCCTTCAATCAGTACTTAATTAACACAGCAACCTTTTCCCCAACGCTGGCAATCACAGCCGTATCTGCCAGATTAGTTTAAGGGCGTGAATACAGACAGGACATGAGAAAAACAACTTGGAGGCAGTGGAGAAAATAAGTATGCAAATAAAACGGAAGAGGGAGTGTGTCGACAGATGGGGAAACATGAGGGGATATCGCACTAGTAGCCACAGCAGACGTACCTCATGGCCTGTGTGTTAAGAGTGTTGTTGGATCATAATGACTTTAACCAGTACAAGTTATGTTTTTTCAGTGCCTGTGTTTTAAAGTGGATGGATGATCAAATGTGTCTTTTTGATTATTAACTGCAGATATGTGAGTTTTCCCTCTCAATGTATTGGTTTTATTGTTCTTATATTTAATTTGTTGTTGTTTTTAATCGTACAGATTGTATTGCTTTTATATATTCTTGTATTTTACTCTTTTTTTATTTACTTATTTTCCTGTACAGCACTTTGGTTCACTGTGGTTGTTTTAAAGTGTTTTATAAATAAGATTGGATTGGATTGGATTGGATTGGATTGGAAAGTGTGTGGGGGCAGTTGCGGTCTACAAGGGTGGAGAGTTGGTGTGGGTTCAAAGAGTTGCTGGTTCAAGTCCCCAGATTGGCAGAAAGATGTTAGCTGATGTGGCCTTGAGCAAGGCACTTACCTCCCCATTTACTTGTTTACAGGTTCGTTTCTGCACTTGGACACTAATTCGTTAACTGTAATGTAAAATGTGTTATGACATTTTTGGGTAAGTTGGTTAATGTTCCATGTTCCAGGACTGATTTTAACAAAGACATTGGAGGTCAGTGTTAGAATCAGGGTTTATTCTTTTTTAGCTTCATTTCACTTTATTTCTGTAAAATATTTATTTTTGTTATATTATTTCTATTTGAAAAGGAAGCTTTTTAACAGAAGTTTGATAATATCTTTGATGATTTTTACCCTCGACATTTTACACCAAGAAAAACTAATTGTGTGTGTGTGCGTGTGTGTGTGTGTGTGTGTGTGTGTGCGTGCGCGCGTGTGTGACTGTGGTGAATGAGTGGATGAGGGACTGAAGCAGAGTTAAGTACTCTATACATTCTTTTTGTCCTTTTGTTCGTCATGGTTACAGCCAACAATAACTGTCTAGGGTTTTGTTAATAAAGACACCATGGAGAATAACTCAGGTCATCCTTAGATGTCCAGGCAGATGTTACAATATATATATATAGCTTTTTAACCGTAATGCTGAGAGAAAAGTGTGTAATGTACATCCTTTGACATAGTATGTAAAAAAAGATTTTGAACACAGTAATTTATATATATATATATACATATATACACTATATACACCAGTCTGCATGTGTGGTGTGTTCCTGCACGTTTTAGTGTATTTAATATAAGAAAATACATGATTTTCAGTGAAAAAATGCTAAGCACAGAAGATAATGTAATAAATGGTGATAAATCCCTTAAGAAAATTGGAAAAGACAGAAAGATTAATTTGGAAAGTAGCAGTGGGTCTTTGTGATTTAGGTCAGTTTTGGTGTGTGGTGCATGTCTGTGATCTATGTACTCAAAATAAAGAATCTTAAAGGAGTTGTAAATATATAAAAAGTATGACAAAAACTATTAATTTAACAGCTAAATAGATGGTATGACACTAGCGGTGCTATGTTGTGTCAGGATACAGATTGGTGGGTGAACCTTTGAAGATGTTAACATCCTCCTCGAAAATAAAGCCACTTATCTGCTGACCTTTGATCGTAGCTGGACTCCTTCCTGCGGCAGTGCAGAGTCACCACTCGGTGGCCTTCACTCCTCACATCCTGGCTGACTATCCACTGAGTGGGATTGCTGGGTCGAGCACCCAGAAACGTCACCCCCTCTTTCAACTTCACTCTGCAGAGAAGACAGACAAAAAAAGGCAGGTTTATGGACTGATAAGGCAGACTCATTCTCTCTGCTCACAGGATGATCCTCATTTTCTTAAGTCATTGCATGGTGTAGCAGCTGCTGCTAAAAACTCTTTTTTGTGAACCAATACATTATCCAGATGGTTCACCGCTCTGTCTTATCTTCAAAAGATGTCCCAGCTGTTACCTTGTTTTTGATGACACTGTTTTTGTTTCCTCCGGGGGAATCTGCTCTAAACATGTGAGTAATTTCACGTGTTCTACCAGTGAATCAAATTACCGAAACACAAGGACTTGCTAGTATAATATGTAGTGTGTGTGTGTGTGTGTGTCCTCGATAGTTACATGTACGACAATAAACACATGGAAAATAAGATTTCTATGTCTTTTCATGGAAATTGCTTTTCTTTCCCAATGGATAAACATTACAATTATATAAAACCTTGTACATTACGCTTCTATGTCAATGATGAATGAGCTGTTAACTGCAAAATGTAGTTAAAAGAGTCATGTGACTGTCCCACCATGTCACTCCTCTTTCTTCTTTACCTCCCACAGTAATAGATTGACTCCTACAGTCTGAAAAGGGCGCTGTAAAAGAGTGTCTCTGACTGCGGCATCAGTGTCCTTGGCTTGGTGGACAACAAAAGAGGCAAATGGCCACGGAAAAAAAATCTAACTGTAAATGGAAATTTCCCTTAAAGGTAACACAGATTGTAAAGCACATCTATTACAAAGACTAATGTTCTCTAACATGCCATGCTCAAAGGCCTGTAGGATTTTGTCTCAGGTTGGCAGCTAAAGTCTGAGATTGAAGATAGACTAAATTATTTCAGAAGTTCCAATCACTTTCCCTTTCCAATCCATACCAGGTTGGCAGATGAGGCAGAGATAGGACTTTCATCTTGAATTTGTTGCCACACTTTAACATGCACTATGCTATTGGCTGTCTGTATGCCTGTGAATATATCTGCCCTCTCCAGTCAAGCCTCTTTCTTTGATGAGATGTCTTATCATGTTATAGGAGGGGGTCGTATTCAAAATGAAGATGGGAAATGTTACAGATGGTGTTTTATCCCACTCTATAAGAATGGAGATACACTTTACACCTGAGGGTCATTCAGTGTGTGTATGTGTGTATGTCTACGCTCAATATGAGTGAATGTAAGCGTAGACTGTTCTGCACTTTCCCTTTTATATGTTAGACATTTATAGGAATGATGACAGCTTTTAGAAATTTATAGATGCTGATGTGATTTCATTTTATGCAGATATAAGTAAACACAACATACATTGCCTGGCCAAAAAAAACGGCACATACTCAATGTTTTCTAAGACTAAATTTAACTTTGATAACAGGATGCTTTCACCATAGTGTTGGAACGCTTATGTACTGTCTGAATAAATCTCACAGCATCTATTTCCAGAGTTGTAGTAATTTTTCACCAAGATCTTGTATCGATGATGTGAGAGTCAGTCTGCTGTGTAAAGTCTTCACCAGCACATCCCAAAGATTCTCAATGGGGTAGTGGTCAATCCATGTGTGAAAATGATTTATCGTGCTCCCTGAACCACTCTTCCACAATCTGATCCTAATGAATGCTGACATTTTCATCTTGGAATATGTCTGTGCCAACATGGAAGAAAAAAAATCCATTAATAACCCAACCTGGTTAGTCATTCAGGTGGTCAGCTGATCTGACCAACTGAATCAACCCCAGATCATAACACTGCCCCCACAGGCTTGTACTGCAGGCACTAGGCATGATGGGTAACTGGGGATTTCTGATATCAGCTTTTTTTTGCCGATATCCGATATGCTGATATTGTCCAACTCTCAATTTTAGATTCCGATATCAGCTGATATTGGTGTCGATATGTGGATATTTTTCCTGCTAATTTTGGTAACATCACATATCACCTGTTGTGGAATGAACACAACATTACAACATTCTAAATGTTATTGTGATGCCCCACTGGATGCATTCTTGAATGCAACAAGGCTTTCCAAATGTTAACATTGTTTGTGCAAAATAAGAAAAATACTTCAACGTGATTTAGGGAAAAAAGTGCCATGTTTATTTATTTTTTTTTAATTGTCTCAAACAACAGTTTGGATTACACTGTCCCTGAGATAATCTTGACAATGTCCACAACAAAAAGGGCAAATTTGACTTTTTCACAAATGATAAAACATTATACCTGAACAACTATGTGCAACATAAAGTCAACTAAAATAACAGACATAGTGTACGACAGGCTACTCTTTTGTCTGTGTCTGTATTTGGGTGTAACACAAGCATTATTTTATCAGTTTTTAGGCAAAAAAAAATCTGATAACGATATTAACCAATATTACATTTTTAGGTTAATATCGGGACGATAATATCTGTGATAATATTGGACATCTCTATGGCTAACCTCTTCATAAGCCTCTTCCGGACTCATATGACCACATGACCTTTTCAGATCAGTTCAGACAACTTTAATTATCCTCAATAATATTAACCCTTACATACTAGTCGGGTTTGACCTGTTTTGACATTCAACAGTAGTATAAATACCCTAAACATCATTCTTTTACACTGAAATTTGATGACTTTTCCCAAATTTTGCCAAAATATACAAAAATGAAAATATTTTTAAATGTTACACTTTTGTACTGGTGCTACAGACTTTTTGAACACTGAGGCTGGTTCAGGTAAATGTTATATGGAAACCATAATGGTTTTATGTTCTTATGTAAAACAGGACGTGATACTGTGTGATAGTAGATGTTTTTCTCCCAAAACGAGTTTGTAAAACTTAAAAAAATATATGTTCTTCCTGCTCCGAAAGATTATATTTATATATTACATTTATTAATGTGAGATAGTCTATTTAGACATTCTAAATAAATCTGTAGTTTAGCATTTGGTTTAGACACTTATTATGAGAGAATTCATGGTCTGAGTCAAATTTGACCCGAACCAAACTGTGAAGGCTGAAGAAATGAACAGTTTGTAAGAGTTAAATAAATAATAACCAAACTAATATTCATTTGCAGGTTCTTGTGCATAGAATAATGATCAGCAAAGGGAATATGAGGAGGCTGATGTGCTCATTCAATACAGGTCACTATAGATCACATCTAAAATGGGCGGAGTCTGTGTTCAAGGGCTTTATATCAGAAGGACTAAAAGACTTTTTTTTTATTATTATTAGTTTTGTGTCTGGGCTCATTATAACGTCGACCAGAAGGCAGAAGTGCAAACTTGGTCTGGTGATAATTAGTTTTGCTTTCTTGGTTGCTTTTTTTCTACCAGATTGTGCTCAGATTCCTCTACCAAATGCCAAAAATCCTAGAACACTCTTTCACAATAGACAATTCTTCTTCACATACAACCTGTTGCAGATAAAAAGCTAAAAGCGTTTTAGTAAAATAATGATCAAAGTTACACAAAATGTTATCACAAACATTAGAAGAACATATTTTTGGAATTGAATTCTTTCTTTGTTGACCTTGTTTGACAATCAGCTGAGTGTTTTCTTCATATTTGAACTGTGAACACAGTGACAAGAAACACAATTTTATAATTTTCCATTAAAAATGTCCAGGTTTTCTGCTATATCAAAATGAGGATTGTTTAAGAAATGAAAACCTACTTACTGCATCAGAGTTGCAGCTGAAACAGTTATCATTGCAGATTTAATGACCCTACCTATTTTCATTTTCCTCAGATATTCATGTTTACCATATGATTGACTTGGTTAACAATTCCATCAGCCTGATTGACCTTTAAAAATCATAGCTTGCAGTTCTTCAAGTTGTGTGCATGGACTGTTAAATCTGAGAATAACAAGTGCTCACATACATAATCAGAGCTATGTGAATAAACATAAGCTTTCACTCTGCTGCGCAAACCAAAAAAAAAAAAAAAAAAAATCCAATAAATTGCTGCTTTTTTTTTGCTGCACTTAAAGTATTTTCCACTCTTTGAAAAACTGACCATCGGTGTGAATTCAGATTGTTTTCCGCTTCATTAGGATTAATGGCTCTAACTACAAAGCAGCCATGAAATATTTTTGCAACCTTAAACTACAGTGTTCACAGCCAAGCTGGTAAAATGGATGTATTTATATTCATATTTATCCTCCTTTAACTTAGAGGAGGATAAATGGGGTAAACATATTGAAGCTGTAGGAAATCACTTTAGATGAGACAGACAGAGAAGTTACAACAGCCCTTTGTCTTATCATATTGCCAAACCTGTAAAATAATAATAGTGTCAAACTAGTGCTGATTTTTCCTTCTGATTTAGTCCAACAGCATGAAAACTCCACTATCCAAGAACAAGTTCAAAGGAACTGTAAAAAGAACAGTGAGCATACGACTGTGACACAAAAACCTCATGCACAGTTGTCCTTAGTCCCCGTGGCAGATGCTGGGTTTTGTATCTGCTTTCTTTACACTTCACTGACCAGGATGTCTATCAGTGGTTTCCATTGAAGCTTCAGAATGTTTAAAACACAGTTGCATCTCAGAGGGATTCCAGTCACTTACCGAACAGGCCACATCCGAGCATCATAGAGTCATTGTTGGAGTACGCTTCAAGTGTCTTTTATTGACTTAATGGTCAATTTGGCCTTGTAAGCAGATACAAAAGAAATCACCCGCAGCAGTTTGCAGTTATCCAACAGTAGTGACTGGGTACTAGATTCAAGAGGGGGAATTCCGGAAGGGGATATACAATTTAATTTGCAAAGAAATTACCACTGTCAAAGCGGTTCTCTTTACAACTTTTTTTTTCTTTGTAATTTTGTTTGTCTGTGTCTCAACAGAATCAGCGGGGCAGTGGCCAAGGATGAACAGATGAACATATTACATTTTGGAACAGATCCAGCACAGGGAGAGAATTGTTGTTTTTCTACCGGTGAAACAAAGAGCATTTGATTGAATTACACAATGATGTGGCCTCATGTTGTGCTTCAATTTCCACCTTAAATGTCTTAATAATAGGACGGCAGACTCTGCATGAAGTCTAACTTATTCCATAGATAGCTATAAGTATAACCTTCTAAAGCTAAACTCACTTTGTTGGAGTCTAAGGACACAGAGTGAAGTGTGAAGTCAAGGGCAAAACTTAGTCCCATACAATAAATGGATACAACTCTCCTCATATTTTGACAAGCTGACATTCCCCTATGAAAATGAAGGAGGAGGGAAGACTTTATATCAATGCACCCAGGCTCTTCTCAGTCTCTGAATGGGTCTCTTGTGAAGCCACGGAGCTATAATCGAGACTGAATGTACTGAATACCAAGTATTACACAACTAGAGGGGAAGTTCAGAGACAACGGCCCACAGAGGGAAGAACAGTGTAAAAAGCCGTAAAAAGCATTTAGCTGACAGTTAAAAGTTACACTCGATGCAACTTCTCAAACCTGCAAATATGTACGTTTTGTCGGCATGGCCCGTGTGCCTTTTTCACTTTTACACTTCTGTCCTCTTCCTCTTGTATTGTACACTATATGTCTTACATGGGCAAAAGTTTCTGTATGTGAAACACCTTCGAAGGCTAAATAACTGACAAATAAAATCAACTTAAATAGTTATCATTATGAGCAGAACAAGTCTGGGCCACACTGACCCTGGCAGCACAAAAGCAATCGCAGCATTGAATAGTCAATTTCTCTTTTAATACTGTTTCATGTCATCATAACCTTTCCTTGAAAAACCCTTCCTTAAAAAAAAAGGCTGAAAATCATCCTGCAACTACAGATTATTCTAACCTTTTATTTTTTCACTCTCAAATCCCTTCGCTCACTTTCCCCCATACGTCTCCTCAGGGGCTCCCTTAATAAATAGTGATGAGATAAGTAGCAGAGCTGCTTCTCAGTGGGGCAATGAAAGAAATAAACATTTCAGAGGAAATCCAATAAGGTGGAGACTGAATGATAATGGGTGTCCCCAGCCAGTGGTCTTGGCCCTTCGACCCACATTACCTCCATGGTCTGCTCTCTGTTTGGCTCTTTAAAGCTGCTTGAGCACTGTGGCACACATGCCTCACAGGTGGTGGTAACTTGTGACCTATTTGCTCATGTTTCCTCTGAGATCCATATGTACCCACAATCAGCATCTCCCTGAAGAAGCATTTCCTGTTTTATTGTGCGATCCCGCCTACATAAACAGTGTGCAGGGAATGCAACGGCTCAGTGGGGATGAGGAAAGAAGAGAAACTGTGGTGTGGAAAAATGGAGAGACAGCAGGAGGACACTACTTCTTGATAGTTTGTGGTTGACGGCTAATGGAACAGGGCAAAGTACTGCACTTATCTATGAGTCTGCTGCTCTGTAGAGCGTAACTGCAGCAGGAGCAGACAATGTAAACATACATACACAGACAAAAAATAAATCAGGTTAAATGCCTACGCCAATCGCAAAGTGAAAAATCAAAACAAGCCTATATCATTCCACTAATGTTCAGTACAATACAGAAAGTTTTGCAAAGTCTTACAAAATCCAAAAGAAGGATTTTTACAGCTTGTGTGTGTGTGTATTTGAGAATGAATGCAGGGGTCATGTCTCTTTTATACATTGCAGTATTATTGATGGCTCTATCCCTCCAACCTTCTTTAGCTGTGAGACACCATCAAATAGTAGCCTGTGGCTACTTGCTTATACTGTGGGTGTATTTGAGCTCTTGCTCATTATAGATTATAGGTTACATTCCTTCTGCTTAAAAAAATAAAATAAAATAAAAAGGAATGGTAAGGTATAGGAAGGTAGGTATGAGAACAGAAAACAGAAAGGAGCTGAGTGAGCACAAAGCATGACTGTGCACTCTGCAGTTACTTTAATCAATCTGCCCTGATGCTCATCTTGATCATTCAACAGAGAACGTTGGTTAACTTCCGTAATCCTAGATTCCACGAGTATAAGCAAAGATCTCTCAGATCTGTCAGTATTGAATTTGCCCCTTAGAGCAATCTGTATCATCTACTTCCTAACAGTTTAAAGGCTGTTTTTTCATCTTGAGTGACAGTTCAAAAACACAATAGTTATTTGTGCTTTTTAGCTATTTTTTAAGGTCAGAAATTACAGAATACATTTTATGTATACATTTATTATATTGTCTTGGAGTTTCATAATTGGCCAAAAAAAAGTAATATTGCACAAAATATACATGATAATTTTTTTATATTATTTTTTAAATAATAAGCAACCAAAATAAGTATAGGTTGAGCACAGGCTGGGACAGACCCCTTCACAGGCGTTCAGTATTGTCAGATACATATAATTTTGATTATGCACTGGACAATAATATTTAGCTAAAAATAGAACTTACCTATACAGTTCCATATGTCAGGACTATAAATTAGGAACAAGTCAAATTAGGACTGCACGATATTGGAATAAACTGACATTGCACTTTTTTTTACCCTATAATATATATTAAAATATGAAAAAATACTCAGGAGGATATAATAGCTGCGTGGCACTGACATAAGTGGTCAAACAAGTCCATTGTGTTTCGTCTTGTTGTGGCAAGATGTGTAAGAAACAGTCGACACAGAACATGTGTTTCAATATCAATCTCCTTGTAGTAGAAATAATTCCAGATAACTCACGTAGCTTTTCTTTTTGGCACCAAGTCTTCGCTTAATTGTTGTGCATTTTTCAATGTTTTTACCAGCAACTCACTCCATGTTCAGGGTGTTGTCTGCTTCAGTAAACTGAATAATAATGATTGTGATTGGTGGATCTGTAGTGTGTGTTAGGTACCCAGGTTGAAATTAGATGAGAAAATATTGAGTTAATTTATCTCCTACGTTACAGGACCTGCGATGTGACTATCACGTATGCGTACATTGTGATGACGATGCTCTAACAGTATATTGTGCAGCTCTAAGTCAAATGTAGTCATTGGATCTATACCAACATTATCATGGCTCAGCTCTCTAGAATTAAGAGCTTGGTATTAATTTGTGTACATACTAAAAACATGAACACATCTGTTACAGGATGGCACTCAAAATCAATTTCCTCCATTTGCGTCATGATTTTTTTCCACCCAATTCAGCTGATATAAGTAAAATGCAAGTAAAGTAAAGTGCAAAAGCAAGTCTGAAACATTTCTGAACACTTCTAATCCACGCTGATGAGCTCTGATGCTTAGGTTTAGTCATCATTAGGCATGATGTTCATATTATATTCCATTTTTATGCAAAGATAACAACGCGTTTAGGATTCCCCACCTATGAAAACATTAGCATTTATGAATTTATTTATAAATGCTAATTTATTTGTGTAACAGCACTGTTGTGAAAAGGGCCAGCATAGCCAAAAGCAACTAAAACAGAGGAATAAAACAAATTATTGGAACATTATTTGCTTTTGCTCATGTTCTGTTGAAGTATGATCCATAATTTTCTAGTCATATTTACCTACATTAAGAGTAATTGTCTCCACATGCCATGAGATGTATTTCTGTGTTGTTGTTTTTTTTATTTCTGAATCACCAAGCAGAGATTGCAGAAACACCCTTTGTTATGTTGAGTGGCCATAAAAGGGGGAGGGGGATTTGTATGGAGATATGTTTGCCAATTACTCTATCTTTTGTGTAGACGCAGTGTGAGGAACAAGAGGGAGCATCGAAAATCCCACATGAAGAATTCATATGATTGCTATCATGGAGTGTGGTTTTGTGGTGTCCTCACAGAATGTGTCCACCTAATTGGATTTTCACGACATTCAAGAGCACAGCGAGGGAGGAAAAACACATAGGGAAAAAAAAAAAGCTGCAGGCAAGGGAAATCGAAACAGCCGATAATACTCAGATGTGACTTTTCTGCAGTATTCTTGTACTTGTAAAATATTTGAACTGCCTCTCGTCTAATGTTTCATCAGATAAAATGCCTTTCAATCAAACTTGACTCAAATTCAGTCCAACAAATTGAAGAATGTCTTTTTTCTTAATTAATGCAACATGACTGACCGCAGTTAGTTTATGTTTGCAATAGTTCCCAAAGCCCATGAAGTGCAGTATCATTTCTTTTTGAAAGATATTAAAGTGTATTTTGAGAGGAGATGATTCTGTGTGAGCACGTAGTGAGACTCCACAAAGGCTGCTCAAAATGTGCAGAATTCCACTGATTCCTGCATAAGGGCAGGCAGGCAGCCGCAGGCTAATCTGCAGATAAATGTGTGTATAGGTAAACATGTTTCCTTTCATTCTGAGCAGCACAGCAGCAGATACTCTCATGACTCACATGAGCACAGGCACACAAACACACAGACACAAGTGTCCACATGCACACATGGAGCTGGGCGTTTATGGTTTGCACATGCATGCACACACAATCTCACAGAAACACATACTCGTAGGAGCAGGCCTCTGTTAAACTGTGACGAAGAGATGTCACAATGTTGCTGCTGGCAAAAAAGATTTACCCGCATGCTTGCTTTGCTTTTTTTTTCTCTATTTTTTCTTCTTTTCAGTTCCTGTTTTTGAAAAAATGGGGGGAAATAAATAGCTGCATGCCCAGAGGAAATGGTTAGTAAATGGAAAGCCACATTGAAGACTGCAGCTCTTGTGCCCATACACTGATGTCTCGTATCTGACTTCATGTGGTCAAAGTCAAAGGATGCATTACATGAAGCGGAACAAAGCAAGTATCCGAAATCACAAGCTTACCTTAGCTGATGCTGAAGGGATCTACAGTAAATTATATTGATCTGCGTAAAGACTTGTATGAGCATAAAAATGTTGCTTAATGATAATCTCGATGCTTTCAGGCTTTCATGTGTCACCATAGCAGCAGTGTGTGTCATTCAGTGGTTGTCTATTGCACATGTGTTTGACTGCATTTATATAGCCTACCAGCAGAAAAATAGCTATGCTTCCCACTCCAATTATTTCTGAAATACCACATCAGAGTTTGACAAACAACAGTTCAGAATAGATCCAATGAGAGATTATACTGTGTTCTGTCTTTTTATTCCAGATCCTGTCCTTTGTTAGTGTTTGTTTTACTGACAGGCAAAAACATGAGTGTGATTTTTCTCAAACACATAAAATAATGTTTTGTTTCTCACAGTCACACAAGAGACTCTGGAAGTATTTCACCTAAAGAAGAGCTTCTGTCTACCTGCGACAGACAGACACGATGTTCCTCCGGCAGGTGTACATCAGTAAGGTGGACGACAGTCAGGGAGACAGTGATGCTTACTGACAAACATGTATGCACTGACAGGGACGTGATGACTGGCGTGGTGGCACTGAGCGCTGTTGGGGAGGGAAGGACAGGGCGGGTCATGGGGCACTGGGTCCTTCAGGGATAACACTTAGTATTCAGCGTGGTTTTAGCTTCTTAACCTTCCTTCTCAGAGCCCAGGGTTATTTACACCAGCCAGAAGCTTCCTGCTTTCCTTCACACATCCCCTCATCCTCTGCCCCGCCTCTATGTCTCCTCTTCCCAAGGGGGTACGGGCGTTGGTAAAAGATAAGCTTTGTGTCGTGGCAGAGGCAACTGACACTGCTTCAACAACATGAGGATTTAGCCTGCAAACAGAGGACTAATGCCTTGCACGTGCGGAGAATCTCTGATACACGCCGTTCCCATCTGCTCATATATACCTAAACATGAATGGAAATGCGCATGTTTACACACACGTACGTTGTTGCTTGTGCAGACACCAAGTGAAATAACTATAACAGAGGAGCCAAGGAGTTCATACAGAGACAACCTGGCACGTGCATACACACATACACACAATGAGGTAATGAACTGCCTACTGCAGTAAACGGCCCCCGGCGTGGCTTACTCTAATGCTCACAAAATTGCTTTTAATTGGCGAAATAGAATAAATCAATGCAAACCATGTTTAGAATACTGGCAAAGGGGGAAAAAGAGAAAGAGGACACAAAACAGAAAGAAATGAAGAAGGAGAAAAGGCCGTAACGTAAATTGAAAGCGGTTTCTACAAATTAAAAGGGTTACAACACTGTGGCATTGATAATTGTTTTCAGGTATCCCTTCTCCATAACCTTGATAGATTAAATCTCTTGGAGGGCGTTGCGATGACTGTAAACTAGAAAAGCCTCCAGGCAGAAATCTCCACAGTCAATAAAACTGATAAGAATAGAAGAATCCTCTGAGAGGTAAGAGGCCCCCGGGTGGCTCGGCCCGCCGCCCCATCGCCCACAGCTGCTTTGATGAAAATTAGCCATCAGTCTACACAACTCATCTGATCGACACAATTTCGTCTTCACAGCTCACTGACCTTTACGGAGAAAACGCGGGAAGGACGGCCGCCCACCTCACGCAGAGATCAACACACTGAGAAATAAAATAATAACAACTGAGAGCCTCAATGAGATGACGCAGCAAAGAATTCGACAGGACAGGCTGAGGTGTGTGAGGGGGGGTAGTTCTATTTTATGCAGTGTGTGATATGTATCAGGGTGTGTGTTCTCGTAATGAACAGAAGTGGTTAAGGGCATCAAAATGGCTCAAGAGAGATAAAAGCCTGAAGCAGCGCCGAGGGGACAGCTCTTTATAAGAGAAGAATCAAATGAGTCAAATCAAACTCAAGAAATAGATTAGAATCTCCTGTATGTCACCTTCTTCTTACCACATGCCCACAAAATGAAAATTGCGTCGTTTTCTCCCCCAATTACACTGGAGGAGTTGATATGCTTTAAAATATTCAATTTGCAGCCTCACCAGGTAAAATCCATTAAAGCCAGCCAGTAATGTCAATTGAATTAGGTCTGCTTCTTATAAAGCATGGTTTCCTGGTCTTTCAGCTGAGTGGCTCTGCTGGCACCTTGTTTGTAACCACAAGGCAAATGGGATTAGAAAGAGACACCGGCTGCTAATGTAACAACACAAGTTTTCAAATCATGTAAAACCACAGAGAGCCACTAACAGTCTAATATAGCAACGAGAGACAGCACCGCAGCCTATTAAGGACTCAAATCGTATCTGCGGAATTGGCACCTTCCTCGCTCAAACTGTTATCTATTGACTGGAGTACGTGTTTATGTAGAGATTTACAGACGTTAAGGACATTGTCGTTGTTCAGAATAAAACTCTCTGAACATGGACCAAGGCCGCCCCGTTTGACTGGGTTTTGTTGTTATGTTTTGATGTTTGTTTGTAGGATTACATAAAAGTATTATGTCCTTATCCATTCGAGCTGCGACAGCCTCATTATCAGCTTGACCTCACTGGGAAAATGGCAAGACTAGTGGAATTTGGTAAAGAATCAAAACAAGTGTTTATGCATTTCACAGTCAAAGAAAGAAAAAAAAAAAAAGAAAACACCAGTCAGGTGAAGTCACTGAATGGGAACCAACCTTAGAACATAGGTGGCAAACACACAGCTTGGGGACCAAAACCGGCCCGCCAACGGCTCCAGTCCGGCCCCTGAGATGAATTAGTGAAATGCAAAAATGACACTGAACATAGTAACAATCAAGAATGTTCAAATCACTTTAGTTCAATTCAATCTAAAGTGGGTCAGACCAGTAAAATACTATTGTAATAAATTATAAATAATGAAAACCACACATTTTTGTCCTTTGTTACAGTGTAAAAACAAGTAAAATTACACCAAAATGTTGACATTTACAGAGTACCCTTTACATAAAACTGAGAAAACAAATATGAACAAGCTGAAATATCTTAAGAGTGTGTGGTATTTTAGCAATATTCTGCCTGTTATTAAATGTTTTCTGTATTTGTAGATCAGCTGTAATATGTAAGTCATGTTGCATATGTATAAATGATAAACCAAGGTATAATATTGTTAAAACTGCACTTATTTTTTTTAAGAATTTTCAGGTTGTTCATATTTGCTCGTGTTATATTCATGAATAAACTGTTCATAAATGTGAACATTTTCATTATAGAATTTTACTTTTTTCACTCAAAAACTTTGAGAAAATTTGGAGTCCTATTTTTTTTGTTTGTTTGTTTTTGTGCCTAAACCCAAACATTATTGTTTATTTATCATAATCATGATGATGTTCATACGTTACGTAACAGGACCTAAAGTGATGTATTTTAGCCATTTGGTCATGACATTTTTGAAACATAACGCAATACTTACAATGACATGAATTAGAGTTGGATGCAAATATTCAATTGATCCTATTTAAAGGGATAGTTCGGGATTTTTGACATGAATCTGTATTTCATCCCCGTCATCAGTGTAGTACATCCATACTGATTTACCCCCGACAGTGTCCTGTGAGCCTAGTTCTGGTCTGGTTTTGGTCGAAATGAAAGTAGTCCGTCAAGTTTTGTGGGGGTCATTAAAGTAAAATGTTTTTCTTCTAAAAACAGCATGTGGTCAAAAGAGTGATTTATGTCCACAAAGAAGTCACACATCGTAATCACTTGGCCCTACTTTCTCTCTCTTCGTATCCCTCCGCGCTGCCACAAGATGACACTAGCAGCATCAATTTACTAACCTTCACTAACTTTTTCTCATGGCTCATTCACAGGTAAGAAAATACCTGACATCATCATAATGAACCTAAACAACAAGTTGTTATTTTGATTGTTCTAAGTAATCTCGGACTAATAAGAACAGCTGATTGCAGTAAGCCTGATGTCAGGCTAGCAGCCCACTAAAGTTTACTAGTTTGTTTACATCTAGCTACCACAATTCCTTGCGCTCAGGCAGGCCATGTCCACATGAAAACAAAGTTTTTCCTATTCAATCATTTTCTTTGTCATTTTCCAAAAAAAGTGCTCTAAAAACACTGAGTCATTTCAGGAAATATCAGCATCCCTGAGAAACACAGCAACCAGTAAAAAAAAAACAAAAAAAAAACATTTGCAGCATTACTAACATAGCAGCCTTTTTCTTGGCAGTAGCCTTCTCATATACAATTTTTCATTTTCGACCTGTTGTTGGCACCTTTTCTACCGTAATGTTCCTAACATACAAGTGTCTACCATATTTTTAATTTAGTATGCTAACTAATATAAATTGCTACAAGCCTCTGAGACTGCGCGATTCATGCAGGAAGAGGAGTACACGCAGAGGGGGGAGGGACAAAGGGCATTTGAGTTTGATAAACATATCGATGGGTCAGTTAAAATGATTGGATGGTGTTTTTTCAGTCCTGTCTGTTCCACAGAAGACAAAGATTTTTTTTTTTTTTTTGTCTTTTGTCTTTGTGAATATTTCATTAATTGGTTGCAATTGAGGTGTGAAGGGGATTATAAGCAATATAGTAAAAAATGCTCCAGGTTACCTTTAATCAAAGGAGAAAAAAAAAATCGCCCTTACCTGACTAAGGATAGTTTTCACTTCATCTAAGAAACAGGATCTTTATCTGTTTCCCAGCTAGAATAACCTACGGTGGCCCTGAAGGGCAACACACAAATAATGCTTTTATGAGATGTTTCACGTCAGCCCTTTATTTGTGCTGTCCATTTCAGGAGCAGGCAAAAGATCTAATGATTTATGTCAATGCCCAGTAAGCATGAAGTAAATCAAAGTGCTGCTGTGAACAGACCAGGAGCTTTAACTGTATTTAAAACACCTCAAACGGTGATTCACTGAAGATAAAAATTGACAACAAGAAGTGAGTAGGAAATGACCCTAAATGCTGGATTTGGATCTGGAAATGACTTTTACAACACTGGGACATCAGACAGAATCATCACAATCATCCTCATACCGGCTTTTAAGGTAAACAAGACATGGTGCATCCTGTTAAATATAGCCTCCCTTTGTTAAGAAGGAAAAGTTATGTTCATCCCACCAGCTGCTTTTACTCATGGTGTCTGGGCTTTACCACTCTGTGTTACAGATCATTACTCTTACTGTGGGTGGGCTGTGTCTGTTGAGAGTGATTCTGAAGTCTGTCAACACTGAGAATGTCCGGTTTAGACGCTAAAATGTGCAAACTTACATGTAACATGTTTGATGCCATTGCAAAGTCTTGATTTTGGGCTTGAAACATGTTCATATCCATGGGCGTAGTTTACGGTATGGACGGTAGGGACATGTCCCTACCACTTTTGAAATGACCTTAAATTGTCCCCACCA
>JAPSES010000219.1:14252527-14266871 GCA_029822895.1 Maxillicosta whitleyi
GGACTCTGGTACTAACCCCGTACAGGACTCTGGTACTAACCCTGTACAGGACTGTGGTACTAACCCTGTACAGGACTGTGGTACTAACCCAGTACAGGACTCTGGTACTAACCCCGTACAGGACTCTGGTACTAACCCTGTACAGGACTGTGGTACTAACCCTGTACAGGACTGTGGTACTAACCCAGTACAGGACTCTGGTACTAACCCCGTACAGGACTCTGGTACTAACCCTGTACAGGACTGTGGTACTAACCCTGTACAGGACTCTGGTACTAACCAGGGACTAAAAGTAAAAAGCTGCCAGAAAAATTAATACTCATGTAAAATACAGATACTTAAGTACAGTAACAGAGTACATACTTCCTTACTTCCCACCTCTGGTTTTATTTGACCACATTCTTAGAATGAGCTGAAAATATAGTGGAGAGCAGAGTCTCACTTAACCATGTTGCTAAAGATGAATTTTGGGACAAATATGGAGTGTTCGTTTTTTTTAATACACCGCAATGAATGTGAAACTAGCCACATAAACCACAGTTAATGATAAAAACACATGTGCATGCATTGAAATCCACCTAACTCAGTGAGATGAGTGTAAATGTTGATGTTACTGTTGTGACAGCAGCATTAATAATGTTCATCTTTTGATCAAATATTTATGTGTAAATGTTATTTCAAGGAACAAATCTTATATCAGAAAACGACCAAGTTGTCAATCCAACGGGCATTGTGTGATTCATACAGTGACAGAAACTGGTTCATTCTTTTTTTTTTCTATTAAAAAATAACTTTAGCATTAATCATTTAGTGGAACAAATAGACAACACTGATAGAATATAAGAATAATTGATAGTGATACAAAAAAAAAAAGATGTAGCAGAGCATACAAGAAAGCATACGGATGGAAGCAAAAATTAACCATGGTAACAGGGATGTTGCATTTTACTGCATCTGGGCAAAATTATGAATATCTCAACAGTGAAATGTAGTAATTAAACATACAACAACTAACAGGTTGTATAATGAGATCAGGTTAGAATAAAATGCAAAAGGGAAAAGCGTCTTAATAAGGCCACTGCAAAGAAATTTAATAAACTACATCTATATTACATCTATATATTAAGGATCTTTCACACAAAAGGACCTAAAAGGAGGTCCTTATGTGTGAAACGCTTATTTTATGATCATCTGACAAAGGATGTCATATTGGGGCAGAGGGAAAAAAAAAAAATAGAGGGTCTTAAGCTTCAATCTGTGTTCCTCTATCTTTTCAGCTTTTTTTTTTTATTCATCCAATCTCATCATCTTTCTTAATCCTTCTTTCTCCAACATACAATTGTCACTACTACTTACTGTCTGTAAATAACCTTGAACCAATTCATTGTAAGCAAAAACATAATGACAGCCACATATAATCAACACACACATGCACACGCTCTTCCACTCTAAGTGTTAAGTGCACATTATTTGCAGTATGCTTCATTTCACCTTAGTTAAAGCTGTTTACTTGACATACAGTGTGAGTTAATGAGACTGTGGGAATTAATACCACTTGTTTACAAACTGCAGATGTTGTCGCTGCTGAAAATTCTTTGATTAAATTCTCAACAGTGGCAAGAGTGAATTATACGTACATAGAGACTGTTCCCAGTCTGTGCCTGTATTTAACAAGGTATAGCAAAAGGTTAAAAAAAAAAAAAAAAAAAAAAAAAGGAAACATGCACTTCAGACGCTTTTATTTTTGGAACAGATTTCCTTTAGCATCTCAAAATCCGCAAATAACAAACGTCTTTGTTTTTCTACATGTTTCATCAGTCCAATCGAGTCCAATTGAAAACTTTGCTGTTACAAAAACCCTGTTGTATCATATCTTCCACAATGCCAATGCTTTACAAAACACTGTGACAGGAATACAAATGGTTTCCTTTGTGCACATTTTTTTTATCGCTTCACATGTTGAATTTGGTTTTCCACCATGTTTACGCACAGAACCGAGAGCTATCTCAGTCAGTCTGCAGCAAAGAAACAACACAGCTCAAGGTTTCACTGACCTGCCATCAGCATAAAACACATACACTGGATGTGCAAACAATGCCCGGGCCTCACACATTAATAAACCTTGGAATGAGCTGCTTGTGAAGGTATCAGTCTCTGTGCTTTGCAGGGGGAAAGAGAAGTTCTGCAGTTTTTGCAGAAAGATGTTGTGGCATTTTTTTGTAAGGCTCAGGAGGATGGATATAGCTGACACTCACGTCCTCTGCTCAGCACCAAGGAGATGGGGACGTCACACAGTAAATTGCCAACAGAACAGGAAAGCTGAATCCTGTGAAATTTGCATTTTAACAGCTACAGTACACAAAAGTGTCAAGAACCACTGCCATACAAGATGATACACTGAAAACCTGGAAAAGGAGAGGGAGAGAATATGTGAAGAGACTCTGATGAAAACTGGTGTGTTGCAGAAATCAGACGAGGAAATATATCACATAAGTTTTTACTGTACCCATTTGCAATTTTACTGCCCCCTCTTTACTTCTATTAACTGAAGTAAATGACTGCAGCACAGTTGTTGCATATTTTAAAGTAACTGTTGGAGTGTGTGGAGTAAAAAAATAATGTTTTTTTTTTTTTTATAACTTTCTACAAAAAAATTTCAATCCTTTTTTTTTTTTTTTTTTTTTTTAACCAATCTTTATCCATAGGTAGGTACTTCGTTTACTTGTAAATCCAGGTAAATGTGTATTTTTCTTTTCCATAAAACATCCAATCAGAACCCTAACTCTGAGCATTTATTTTTCCCTAGCATTGCAAATGTTCAGAGCCTCTTTACCAAAATTACAAATAGCCTGGTTAAATTTAATCAGGATTTTATTCAATCAGGTCTGTGAAATTAAAGTCTTTTATTGGGTGATTCAGAATTTTTCTTCCCTGAGTAGCCTGTTCAAGGTATGAAAGATGAGACAAATAATTAACTGCTCAATCCAATTATTTTCAGGAGGCCAAGAAAGTAAAGTGACAGGCTGCAGGGCACTGAACACAACCTAGCAATCCTAGTAATTGTTTTTATCTTTTTCTTCAGATATTGCTCAAAACCTTGTCCCAAAACCCGTTTAGTATTTAAATATTTATTTTTTCTGATTGACTGAAGAAAAACAGAAAAGAACATCCACATTTACTGAGTAACCAACTGCTTTTTTTTTTTTTTTTTTTTTAAATTTTGTATGGTTTTGGTTACTTTATAACAATCTGGTAAAGCTGTTAAAAGTAAAAACACAATCCTGAAATCTACATTTAAATGGCAAAATAAGCAATAACAGCATTATATTCTAATTATATTCTTTCTTTTTTTTTTTTTTTACTTAAATATTGAATTAGCCATGACCTAAAGTACATGTGTAATATTAAAAGTATACAATTATTGCCTTGTTTTTTTTTTGTTTGTTTTTTTTTACAAATACTACTAATGAATACATAAAACTGCTTTCTCTGGCTTGTGAATAATAATAATAATAATAATAATAATAATAATAATGAATGTTATTTGAATAGAACTAAACTATAATTATCACATTGCAACAGAGGATATAAACGTTGTTCTTGTTTTGTTGTATGTCCGCAGTATTGGTGTCAGTGAGAAAACATAAAATCCCTTGGATGCGTTTTATAAGCTTGACCCATAAAGCTGATTCTGTTAGAGTACAAAGTTATAGCCTTGACAGCAGACTACGCTTCAATTTCGATGTTGCGTCACACACATCTTCAATCTGGCAGGACAGACTATCTATACGATCAGCGGTGAAATATGATCACAATGTCGCCTTCTGCTCCTGATTCATGCCACTGAGTTAATGGTCATAAAAGTGTTTTTGCAGAACATGATGATGATGTCACAGTGAAGTTGACCTTTGACCTTTCTATATTACATGTCATCACTTCATCATTTTATCCAATTGTGCATTTGGATCAAATTTTGTTATAGTTAGCATATGATTTATCTTTCTAAGGTATGACAAAAAAACTTTACCACCACAGGAACTTTAGAGATTTAATCACAAAAAAAAACACCTTAAAATTCATTATTTCATCCTTGAGTTCAGGTGAACATTTGTAGAAATTCGCTGCAGATGAAACTCATATATCATATTCATGGAAATGGGAAAAACACTTATATTCATAGAAAGTTAAAAAGTAGAACCACACATGGATAAAAAAAAGATTTCAGGTAGTTATATACAGCAGAATGCAGTTTTAATTTTGCTTCCATCACAGTTAAACTAGTAATAACATGCTGTTATATATACATTTATCACAATCTGTCAGTGTAGACAACATCAAAAAAACAATTGAATTTATGCCCTAATAAAAAAGATCGGTTATAAAGTATGTTGACATTTTAATTTTCGGAGCAACACACTACTGTAAACTGCTGAATATGTTAAAAGAAGGCAGTAAGAGGTGGCAATAAACTTAATGGCACAACAATGGCTGCATAGCAAAATAATTACTGAAATAAATTTTAAATTGTACCATAATATTAAATTGTGTTAACCTACAAAAAAAAAATCTAAAAAAAAAAACAAACAAAAAAAACCCACCTCACTACTGCAAGTTGGATAATTAATATACAACATCACCACTTTGTTTTCTGCTCTTTCTCACATTATTAAGGTAAACATTAATCTTTAAGGGATATTTTTCCTGAATATAACTATTCAGTTCAGATTTGTTGGGTTGGTTTGGTTGCTTGGCTGAAGTAAAAGACTCTATGCAGAGAGGTGATTAAAAAAAATCTATAATCTTTTTTCTTTGCCCTCAAGGTGACATCAGTTTTAAAAGAACTCTAATCTGAGCTGATATAAAAAGACTCTCAAAAGCCATTTCACTGGCTTTTGTTGTGTGTATCTGTGCGTGTGTGCATGTGCGCATGTGTGTGTCCTCTGTCCTACAGAGAAAAAGCAAACACATGATTATGTGAAAAGGTTCTTGTGAAGCCTCTACAGTGGAATAAAAACATCTGAACCTTAAACCACTTTTATGAATGCCATTATGTCTTTTATACTAACAAAGAGGGAGTCTACTTATCTAATCTACTTATGCAAGCTTCAGTCCCAGTCATGACAGCCACTAAGCCATTCATTGGTTTTGTCTGGTACTGTCATTTTATCCCAGTTTGGCATTGTGTAATAACAACTGGCTCTTTAATATTTTTAAGTAGCTCAAAGTTTGTACACTGAATGCAGTTGGAGTGTGCTGATTCATAACTTTGTCTTGTTTCAGTCCGAGCTCAGGCTGTGGTAATAATCTGACCCAAACAGACACAATGATCTCACCCATCTGTATCAATTTATGGATGGGAACAGATGCTTAACAGTCATGGTTTCTAATACCATGTAGTAGCCATGTCTCATGTCCCTTTCTTCAACCAGCTGGTGCTTTCCCCCCACCCTCTCCCTAAGCCTGCTCCCTTGCCCCCCCTCCCACCAACGTGGGACAGCTATCTCCCAGTATCAGCTGGAAATGTGATGGATGACAGGTAGAGGGAGAGAGAACAGGGCTCCTCAGAGCCCGTCAGGTTTGCTCCCACTACCCATTAGTCTTCCTTTTAGCCCAGCACTGGGCCAGCCACCCTGATCACACACACACACTTGAATTTTCTGGTCAATGATGAATCCCTAACCTTCCTGCTGCAGGATGCGCCCATGGTCTCCTTTTACAGAAGAGAAAGAGGCCACCGCGGTTCATCTCTCTCAGTCTTTAGCCACTCAGACCAACCACTTTGCTGTGCTTCTCCCCCCACACTGTCAGTTGGTGCCTAATGCTACAGAAGGAGCTGTCATATTCTTAATGCCTGTCTATGCAAGGTACCTACTGCAGAGGACAGGACTGCACTGTACTGGAAAGACACATGGTGTGTTTTAAAAGTCTGAACTACACCGAGACAAAAACAAGTGATTTTGAATTTTTAACTTGACAGCGAGAAACTTGAGGTCAGCTGTTTTAGTATGTTGCAGTCTTTCGCTTTGGTGCCAACAGGCTTGTCAAAGACTTCATGCTGTGTGGAGGCACATCACTCGACATATCTGCTGGAATTTTAATTCTGCGGGCTGATGGGTAAACCCTAGATGCATTGATTAGGCCTGAGAAATCAAGTAAGGAGTGACAGGAAGAAAAGATCACCCAGGACCTGCTGTGAATTGATCGGTACTGCCCATCAGCCTCTTCTGCAGCCCTAACAAGGTCTAGACCTCTGACATCTGCCCTGGAAAAACTCATGTTGAACACAGAAACATTGACATCAGTGGCATCAAATGAACAAGTAAAGGTCGTGACCTTTGGAAATGCCAGACAGTTGAACAACAAAACCAAATTTAGAAGTGCATGTAGAATGCCAGAGTTCGGCGTCTGAGTGTTCGGATCCGAAGGTGTTGTGGAGACAATGAGACAACTTAGCAATACTGAGCAGAACACACTTCAATTAGACTGAAGAATTAGAAAAAAATAATGCTGTTTGTTTTTGGGTCAGTATATATGTTAGCATTTAGAAGATAGCATTCAATCAAGGTAAGGTATCACATCTCCATCACATCATTGAAACAAGACCCTCAAACGCATCACTGTGAACTCAAGCCAAATACTACATTATCTCACTACAACTTCCTGGCATAAAATCCAATCTTTAAGTCATTTCACGTTCTATCTCTATATTCCTTTTACGAGAACAAGGTCTCCTCAGGTTAATAACAGTTTCTTCCAGAGATTATTACAGTAAAAAGAGAATGAAATGTAAAGAAGGGGGATGCATTTTGATACAGCAGTGTTCTATACTAAAGGACAGGCTGATTGTGGAGATAAAGTATTTAAATAATATACTCTGATGAAAGTTAAGTGGATATACCCAATGATTTATTTCCATATAAATAGTCTAACTACTTAAAGGTATTTCACTTAGCAACTACCATATTCTTAGTCAATATTTTTAAGTGCTTTTCCATATAAAGTCACAATATGTCACCTGTTTGACGAATTAAACTTTAAATAAAAACAAATGTTATCCTCAAATATTTAAACGGAGGAAAGTTTGCTAACATTATTTTTAAAGTCATCACTTTTCTCGCAGAGATGTGAGGAGGAGGAGGAAAGAACTGCAGATTTCCTTTTATTACCAGTGTGTAAGAACAATGTTTATCATGTTCTTGACAACAGGTTTTGTGTTTACGTGTTCCTAACAACAGGTCGGAACATGTTAACACACAATGAAATACGGAATATGAAAAGTACACATCCCAACAGAGACGTAGGCTGAATCGATGCAGCAGCACTACAGAGAAGGATGTAGTGCATCGGAGTTGTGCTTAATGAGTAATGTAAATCTATACCGTTCTACCACGGTGCACATTAAAATAAAAGCCTGAAAATAGCACATATTAAAGCTGCATATTGCATGAATGCTTCAAGAAGAATGAGGGGAAATGGAGGAAACCCATGCAATGTCAGCAGAATATGTGCTAATATATTTATTAAGATTATTAATTTCACAGCGTGCCACCACTTTTTGATTCAGTTTCATTTTTCTACATATCTGTCCTATGGGTGTCATTTAGATTATAAAACAATTCAAAAAATAGAACCAAAAGAAATGATATATGAGGTGATTTTTATCATTAGCAGAAAAAAAAGCTGTTGAAAAACCTCTTTGTGAAACAAATACAGAAAAGGACAGAAATAACTGAAGGTGTTTGAAGACTCATTTAGCCACAATGAGACACATCCATATGTAGGAAGGAAAAAAGCATCTGATGCCATAAATGTGTGGCATTAATAACTCTGCCTTTTCAGTGCAATCTTTTTTTTTCTTTTGCACCCACATAAATGTACATATGTGCAGTGAAATATGAAAAGATGCCTTGAAAGGAAGGTGACACATCAAGGCCACTGTACATAGAACCCGACATACAAATGTAAATATGTCTGCAGACATCTTTACTGTTCAGCCTCTCCTGATGGAAAACGTATTACTATCACTTAACACTCATCTTCGACAGCTCTGTTGATGTGGCTGATGACTTTGAAAAAAGCAACATATTCACTTGTCGTTATCTCAAGCATTGTGGTGTAAATCCTGTCACAACAAATTACCCTGTTGTTCTCTGTTATCATAACTAGTTGGAATCACTATTCAATTATGGGGCTTTTATTGTGCTTCATTTTTCCCATCACCACAGTATAATAGCTCACTGTTTTTATTCTTGCTCTGGTTAAGTGACTGTTTTTTAAGTTTTACATGATAACAGTTCTATCTGTCGCTTCTGGTTCAGTGCAGATAATTCAGTTTCATTTCATACATAACTGTATCCATTTTATTCTTATTTTTTATTCTGTGTGAAATAAATATTATTCTTGATACCCTTACTTTGGTGCTATGTGTTACTGTAAAATCAGACAGCATAAAAAAAGAAAGAAAAACTCTTTAAACCAATAGGATCAGATGTATCCAAGTCCAAAAAATGTGCTCATGCTATTATATTGTGTGATTTTTTTTCACAGAGGAATGTCTGAAGTCATAATACGAGTTTGTGTAGTCATCATCATTTTATCTCTAATCCCATTGCATGGCTGTCACTACAAGTCAATCTAAAAGACACTGAAAATTGGGTGTAGAGGAAAGTGCTTGTGGGTTATAAATCTCTATTAGAAAGAAAGAAAGAAAGAAAGAAAGGAAGGAAGAAAGAAAAGAAAGAAAAGAAAGAAAAGAAAGGAAGGAAGGAAGGAAGAAAGAAAAGAAAGAAAAGAAAGAAAGGAAGGAAGGAAGAAAGAAAGAATGAAAGAAAGAAAGAAAAAGAAAGAAAGAAAGAAAGAAAGCTGCATCACTACAGGTGTGTTATCCAGCTGTAATGCAGAAGACCAAGCTAAATTAATGTGAAGTCTCCAAAAACACAAATGCAGACGTTTAACTCATCTCCATCTTGATAATTAATCAAATATTTCAGAAGAATCGTTTTCTTTGTCACATATATTTTATGGGGACATGCAACACAAACCTCTGCTTTAACCCATCACTAGATGAACATGCAGAAACACACCACACACTGCAGAATAGGAGCAGTTGGCTGTCATGTGAGGTATCCAGGGACCAAATTGGAGGGGTTAAGTGCCTTGCTCAAGGGCGCAAAAACAAGGCCAATGGAACTGGTGCAATGTCAGTCACAAGGTGCTTCTATAACCCTTTGGGCCACAGCTGGGAAAAAGTTTAATTCAACATTTCACTTTGGAAATGATCATTAAGGAAGTTTAATCCTCATCCACTGTTGCACTGCTGTATTTGAAGATGACGTCACAATAGTTTACGCTGCATCGCAATGACGACCAGCTGTGTTGAGCGAGTGCTACATTTCCAAATCCAGGTCAAGGCAAACTGAGCTCATACCAATAAACACATAGAAGATTATCCCAGGTCTGCATGGTGCTGTGTGTCCCATGTATAATGAACAAACTATGAGTGTAAGATTCACTCATTTTCATCATGTACTGGCTTAAACTTCATCATGAGTGCAACTGGAAAAGTCTGCATTGGGAATATCTTTGTGAAACTGTTATTTTCTTAATATGTAATTATTAATAGAAGAATCTATTCATATCATCATAATCATAATTCTGGAAGGTCTCAGAGCGTCTGTGTGTATCAACACGTTTCTGACACATTTTTAAATGGCCAATTTGGTACTGACAGCTGAGGAACAGCGCCATATCCACAACAAATATCTCAGCAAATTGACTGGAACAATGTTTTTGAAGATATTAGTCATTTTGGAATACAGCCTTACGATCACAAAAGTGCAGTACTGTATAAACTTACTCCCACTGTCCCGACATATTGGTATTAATGTTGGCACCTGCAGCCGTATGGTGTACCTCGTGCATACTGATTGACAACCCGGTACTTAAGGAGAACTTCTGTCAACCCCCCCACTCCACTGTATATTAACCATGCAAGGCCTGAATCATTAAATCATTGAAACTGGAGCCTTTATTTGTCCTTCTGAACAATCCAAATTTGTTTTTAATATCAATTTCCACGTATGATTTCCAATTTTGTATCATATTTGATACATTGGGTCTCAATGCTCAGATATTATTTTTGAACAAACAAAAACATAACACAAACATGTCTAACAAATTGGTAATTCCTTTTCAAAATTAGCAAAGTTCAGCCTCCTTACAATCTGGTAGTGTCACTGGAAAGGTCTCTGGTGAATGAATACCTCCCCCCTGGTGGATTATCCATGTATTGCGTGTATCTAATTGTATACATCAGGTTTTTCAAGAAAAAACATATCATACTGATCATGTAGAGGGCTTCAAAACTCATGTATCAAATATGATATGTTCAGTGTTATAGGGTTAACTGTTGTTTGCATTTTCAATAATTATTCATCAAACAATTTTTATGTCACTACTTTACATGAAATATAGACCAACATCTTTTCCCAAAAGTTTGCTCACCCCAGCATAAAAACTACCAAATCAACCAAACCACGGTTCTCCATGGGTCAGATACTAGTTATTCCATATTCTTTAAAGAGAAAATGTGATAATTATTGACCAGGAACTTAACAGAAGTTCCTCCTAACTAGATTCTCTAAAACTTTCTAAATTTAATTTCAGGACTAAAATGGGTCATCACCTTTCAGAATTAAATTCATTAGGGAGGAGTGTTTTCTAGAATATGAATATCAAGGAGAAGGTTCAGTCACATAAGATGTAACATGATAGAAGTGATTGAAAGGATTCATCAACTAAAGTGAGATGAAAACAGCATAAAGACAATGGCCTTATTTGTGTGTGGAAAATAATGTTCTTACTTAGTGCATAAAAAACTGCACACCAGTTAATTTTGTTCACACCACCTTGTGTATGTGTGTCAGTCAGAATCATTACACACTGACAGGCATGTGCTCGCAATTTGTGATTAGCATTCTACCATGCCCCATTTCTCCATATAAGGAAGCTGCTTGCCTACAGTTGGAATTGTGAATGAAGAAAGCGGTTACACACGGAAAGAAGGAGTAAATTTCACTGTTTGTCTGAAGCGATGGTGCCAAAAGGCAAAAAAACAAAAGAACTTTACAACTAAAGAAATCAAAACAATTGTGTCTGAGGTGGAAGCCAGAAAAGGAATACTTTTCAAGAGTGTCTCCTCAGGGTGACGATGATAAAAATAAATAAATAAATAAATAAAAATAAAAATGCTTATGTTTATGCTATCTACGTAGATAGTGTTGGGGTAATGATTATAGGAAAAACAGTGAAATGAAAACTGTTAGGCCTACGTTCATTCTCATATGTTCCTTTGTAAACTAGGACTGTTGTTATTGTTGAATATTTGAACTGTGTTATGTGTCACTATTGTATTGTTTACCTGTTTGTTAACCTGTGTCGTCTTCCAGAGCTCTGTGCTGATGGGCAGTTACCTGAGTGCGTGTGCACACCTGTATGAGGTTGTGGGTTATTGGGCCTAGCTCACTGGCACCAGATCACAGCTTTTGCTCTTTGTTTTTCTCATTTTTTTTCTTTTTCCATGAATAATAATTTTTTTCTTTTTTTTTTCTTTATTTATTTAATCTGGTGTCGTGTTACTCATTGTGTTGCGACTCTGAGCCAATTGTAACAATTATCACAATGTTGAGGGTGAAAGAGTGTCAGTTTCATGGTTGTTTAAAACATTTGACCAATATATTAGTAAATGAATGATTTTTAAAAATGGTGATTAAATCTCTTTTATATGAATGTGGTTTTATATGCTCTACGTGGACTTAAAAGGTATGTGTTAGCATTTTCTAAGTCAGTTCGACCTTCCTTATTTATGGATATGGATGGTCTGACTGAGGCAGTTCTAAATTTATTCGCAGAGTACGAACAAATTCGAGATTAATCCTGGATTTGTGCATCAAACGTACGCAGAGTTTAAACACAGATTTGTGAGTGAGGTCTATTGAGATGAAAATGTGAAAAATTACCTAAATGATATTAAAGTATAATACAGTCAAAACTGACATGACGAAAATGATGATAAAAGGTGTAAAAGCTGAACACAGTATAATCCAAAATGAGGTAACAAAAAAAAAAAGAAAGAAAGAAAACTACACTTAAAGACAAAATGCAAAGTAAAAAGAACCACAAGCTGAAAGTAACAACATTTATCTTTTGGGTCTTGAGCTGAAAAAGTCTGTAAACCTCAAATCTAAACCAGTGTGTTCTCTCCTTCAAAGCTGCCACCGTCCAATTCTCACAGTCATGTCTGACACAATTCTAAACAAAGATTTAGGTCCTTGGCTTATCTTTGTTATAAAACTGTAACTGGAGGCAGAACATCAAAGAAAAACCAGTTTAAGGTGAGGTCCAGGCCTGGTTTGGGCTGCAGGATTCATCAAAAAAAATCATATTGTAGTCAGTTTGGACAACGCTATGATTTCTAATTTGGATTTAATAGCAGTGTATGGAAATGCAGAGGTCTGGACTCAGTTTGAAATGGTAATTTATTTATTTTTTCAATTGAGCTAGTGCAGAAAGGAATAAACAAATAAAAGCAGAATTTTTCATTTTGTATGTTTTAAGCCAACCTGCCCTTGAATCCAATAATGTTTTACACCCTGAACCTCTAAAATCATATTTGCATAATATGACACAGAAAAATGAACTCTGTTGAAGTGCACCATATTCTTTTTGTCGTGCATATTGGAAATCAGAATTAAAATCAAATAATGTCGAACTGTTTCACATCTGCATATATGTACAGTCAGTGCAGGTTTCTAATGGTAACAGATATTTCTGTGCTATAGCATAAGGCGACTTCAGTATCGTGCATTCAGTATTTATTGCTGCATCAGGGTAAGAAGAGGGGAAATCTGGGTACTGTATAGAAGCTCAGCCTGAAACCATTGATTTGATGCCGGTGTGAACAGTAGGGGCTGCACTGGTGGGTGTGTGTGTGTGTGGGGGGGGGGGGGGGACTGCGATAACAAGGGGCTGTAGCTCTGCCTGTGGAAAGCTGAGCTGTTGCGCGGTGGATATACACTAGTTGACGCACAAGGTGGGGATGAACAGAGCAAATCCTACATTTGAAGTGGTGTCCAGGAGGGTTTTGTGCACAGGTCATCAGAATCAGGACAGAGATTATGTCTAAAGTGGTGGATTGGCAAGGCAACCTGTAGGCCCAGGAAATCCAACCTGAGGATCATAAAAGGTTAAAGACATCACATCAGCTCTAAATACCCTGGCTCAGTTCAGACCAGATGAGTCATGCAAAGTGCTACAGCAAAAAAATGTGATGGTGTACAAAACTGTGTAACACGCTGTTTTTATAGCCACACAAATAGACATATCATCACAGCAAAGTTAAAGTGGGGGAAATAAATGCGATCTGTCCCTCTTTGCCTTTTGGCCGGATTTCCAGTGCTTTCTTGAATTTAAAATCAATAGAGAACTAAAGCAGAGGCTGATTACATTGGTCCCGGTAGAGCTTGTGTCCTTGGGTTTTTATACATTACACGCTATAATGCCTCCTGAAAGGCCAAATCACTAAGTCAAATTTACATCGAAGCCTGGTTGCGGCAATGAAAATTAAAACCTGCATACGGAGGCGTTTGTCTTTTTACAGTTGAATGTGTAGCTGAGAAAATGTGATGTTTTAGTTACAGCGGGTTCGGAAAAGGTCACAATTTAATTTGTTAAATGAAAAAAAAAAATCATGTATTTAAGAGAATGCACACTAAGAATAACAGATACAAGATTCTCGTGTAAATCATTTAATTTGATCCAGTTTATTTTTAATTTAATTTAGCGGCTGTTAACTGGAAAAAGACAAGGTTGTGCAAGGCATCATGGGGATTATTAAGTGATAAAGCATCTAAGGTGACAAAACACATACCTACACAACTGTGTTCCTATCCTCTCAAGCTATTAATTATCTGATAAATGTGATTACACTTATATGTGGTGGAAAGATAATCCTCTTATTTCTGTTTGAGCCTTTTCTTATCTAAATATCAGAAGAACAAGGAGCAAGGGAGCCCTTGAGAATCATCACGTTTCCAACTGCTGACCACTTTTGGATTTTCTACTTATTTATTTAATTTATTTTTAGGGCTGTCAAAAGATTAATTTTCTTGATCGCAACTAATCTCAGAAATTCCATAGTTAATCGCGATTAATCTTGATTTATTTTGCACGTGTAAAATTGATATTTTGCAGTAAGACCGTTGGAATCTTAAGTTAAACCCACAATGCAAAGTATTTCTGACCATTGTGTCTTAAATCGGAATAAAATGAAGACAGAGACAAAGGC